>CM026397.1:41725128-41807645 GCA_014843695.1 Archivesica marissinica | reverse complement strand
TGCACGTAGATTATATGTACACTGTGACTGATGCACGTAGATTATATGTACACTATGTGACTGATGCACGTAGATTATATGTACACTGTGACTGATGCACGTAGATTATATGTACACTATGTGACTGATGCACGTAGATTATATGTACACTATGTGACTGATGCACGTAGATTATATGTACACTATGTGACTGATGCACGTAGATTATATGTACACTATGTGACTGATGCACGTAGATTATATGTACACTATGTGACTGATGCACGTAGATTATATGTACACTATGTGACTGATGCACGTAGATTATATGTACACTATGTGACTGATGCACGTAGATTATATGTACACTATGTGACTGATGCACGTAGATTATATGTACACTATGTGACTGATGCACGTAGATTATATGTACACTATGTGACTGATGCACGTAGATTATATGTACACTATGTGACTGATGCACGTAGATTATATGTACACTATGTGACTGATGCACGTAGATTATATGTACACTATGTGACTGATGCACGTAGATTATATGTACACTATGTGACTGATGCACGTAGATTATATGTACACTATGTGACTGATGCACGTAGATTATATGTACACTATGTGACTGATGCACGTAGATTATATGTACACTATGTGACTGATGCACGTAGATTATATGTACACTATGTGACTGATGCACGTAGATTATATGTACACTATGTGACTGATGCACGTAGATTATATGTACACTATGTGACTGATGCACGTAGATTATATGTATTGTGTTTATTTCGTACAAATGGTTGAATAGGAAATACTGTAGTTCCAAGTATACATGTATGTGTGCATATAGAGAACAACAGTGTATATGTATACCTCTATATATAAATGAAATAAAGTCAGCTTTATGATGATTATATCCGGACTTCTGTTGATATAATGTCGTTGTAAAACTCTAGCATGTGTGTATAAAGTACGACAGGGGAAATCTCTAGCATGTGTGTATAAAGTACGACAGGGGAAATCTCTAGCATGTGTGTATAAAGTACGACAGGGGAAATCTCTAGCATGTGTGTATAAAGTACGACAGGGGAAATCTCTAAATTGTTCACTTGTCCAATGACAAGTAGGCACACGTAGACAGCAAAATATGACTTGTCCGTCACTGAATCCTACTTGTCACCAAAATTAAGATCAAACTTAGTCAGGATCGGCTGATTGCATCCATGGAAACTCCATAATCCAGGAATGCTACAGAATTATGAATGTATATTTAGCATCCGTGCTTTATTACTCCACTGAAGCAACAGTGAGTGGGGAGGCATGCATTATTACTCCACTGAAGCAACAGTGAGTGGGGAGGCATACATTTTTACTCCACTGAAGCAACAGTGAGTGGGGAGGCATACATTTTACTCCACTGAAGCAACAGTGAGTGGGGAGGCATACATTATTACTCCACTGAAGCAACAGTGAGTGGGGAGGCATACATTATTACTCCACTGAAGCAACAGTGAGTGGGGAGGCATACATTTTTACTCCACTGAAGCAACAGTGAGTGGGGAGGCATACATTTTTACTCCACTGAAGCAACAGTGAGTGGGGAGGCATACATTTTTACTCCACTGAAGCAACAGTGAGTGGGGAGGCATACATTTTTACTCCACTGAAGCAACAGTGAGTGGGGAGGCATACATTTTTACTCCACTGAAGCAACAGTGAGTGGGGAGGCATACATTATTACTCCACTGAAGCAACAGTGAGTGGGGAGGCATGCATTATTACTCCACTGAAGCAACAGTGAGTGGGGAGGCATACATTATTACTCCACTGAAGCAACAGTGAGTGGGGAGGCATACATTATTACTCCACTGAAGCAACAGTGAGTGGGGAGGCATACATTTTTACTCCACTGAAGCAACAGTGAGTGGGGAGGCATACATTTTTACTCCACTGAAGCAACAGTAAGTGGGGAGGCATACATTTTTACTCCACTGAAGCAACAGTGAGTGGGGAGGCATACATTTTTTTTCAAAAATAATATCTAGTTTTATTATAGTGTTGCCCCTATATTGTCATGTCTGATTAGCGTGCTCGCCTCTCACCAATGCAACCCGGGTTCGATCCTCGGACTAGGAAGAATGTGAGATGGTGGGTTTTCTCCGGGTACTCTGGTGTCCTCCCACACGAATGACCACATTTACGAGAGTGATCAATATAAGTTGTTAAAACTTGCTTTGCAATCGTTGTAAAATATATAAAGTTTAAACTAAACCCCTATTGAAAGGTGGAACATTACTACTTCCTGAATCCTTGCATGGCGGGCAATGAGTAACCATTATTTAACTGGCTGGAGGCTCGTAGACCGGCCACAGAACCTTCGGACGCCTTAACCACGGAAAGGGAATACATGTACATGTGGCTCCACATTTTGTTTATTTATTCACTAGCAGATTATATTCTAGTTGAACAAAGGAATAATACGAACGAGGAGAGGCTGATCGACAGAACAGAGGAGCCTGATCGACAGAACAGAGGAGAGCCTGATTGACAGGACAGAGGAGAGCCTGATTGACAAGACAGAGGAGAGCCTGATCGACGGGCAGAGCCTGATCGACAAGACAGAGGAGAGCCTGATCGACGGGCAGAGCCTGATCGACAAGACAGAGGAGAGCCTGATCGACAAGACAGAGGAGAGCCTGATCGACGGGCAGAGCCTGATCGACAGGACAGAGGAGAGTCTGATTGACAGGACAGAGGAGAGCCTGATCGACAGGACAGAGGAGAGCCTGATCGACAGGACAGAGGAGAGCCTGATCGACAGGACAGAGGAGAGCCTGATTGACAGGACAGAGGAGAGCCTGATCGACAGGACAGAGGAGAGCCTGATCGACAAGACAGAGGAGAGCCTGATCGACAGACAGAGGAGAGCCTGATTGACAGGACAGAGGAGAGCCTGATCGACAGGACAGAGGAGAGCCTGATCGACAGGACAGAGGAGAGCCTGATCGACAGACAGAGGAGAGCCTGAACGACAGGTAGAGGAGAGTCTGATCGACAGACAGAGCATGATCGGCAGACAGAGGAGAGCCTGAACGACAGGTAGAGGAGAGTCTGATCGACAGAGCATGATCGGCAGACAGAGGAGAGCCTGATTGACAGACAGAGGAGAGCCTGATCGACAGGCAGAGGAGTCTGATCGACAGACAGAGGAGAGCATGATCGGCAGACAGAGGAGAGCCTGATTGACAGACAGAGGAGAGCCTAATCGACAGGCAGAGGAGTCTGATCGACAGACAGAGGAGAGCATGATCGGCAGACAGAGAGCATGATCGACAGACAGGAGGAGAGCATGATCGACAGACAGAGGAGAGCATGATCGGCAGACAGAGGAGAGCATGATTGACAGACAGAGGAGAGCATGATCGACAGACAGAGGAGAGCATGATCGACAGACAGAGGAGAGCATGATTGGCAGACAGAGGAGAGCATGATCGACAGACAGAGGAGAGCCTGATCTGCAGACAAGAAGAAAGTAACAAAATTATTACTAGATTTTATTCTTTCAAGCTAACGATATTCACACAATCAAAATTAAACAATTTAAATAGATTAAAAATTGTATGTTATTGCAACCCGGGCGAAACACATTCGGGCAAAAACAATACTGCACATCCTCTTGGATTATACCCCTAGACTTCAGAATTGACCCTTTGCCTGCTGAGTAAATAAAAACACATTTTCAAACAATAGATAGCATAACACTGTGTCTGATCAGGATCTATGTTGTTTGCTATTCAGTCAAGTGCTTCACTATCCGAATAGCAAACAACATAGAGCCTGATCTGGCTCTGCTGTTTGTAAAAGATTTTATCTGCTGCTAGTGTGCGAAGAGTTAATTATGAAAGAATGATACATTTATAATACAGGCGATAAATATGGGTTATTTTAACCTAATTTATCAATGTTGGTTACTGACTTAACACAGGAGGTAAAATGGCAGCCAGTCTGGAACCCGGGGGTCTCGCTTACAGGGTGAATGGAGGTAACTGGAACCCGGGGGTCTCGCTTACAGGATGAATGGAGGTAACCGGAACCCGGGGGTCTCGCTTACAGGGCGAATTGAGGTAACCGGAACCCGGGGGTCTCGCTTACAGGTTGAATGGAGGTAACCGGAACCCGGGGGTCTCGCTTACAGGGCGAATTGAGGTAACCAGAATCCGGGGGTCTCGCTTACAGGGCGAATTGAGGTAACCGGAACCCGGGGGTCTCGCTTACAGGGCAAATGGAGGTAACCGGAACCCGGGGGTCTTGCTTACAGGGCAAATGGAGGTAACCGGAACCCGGGGGTCTCGCTTACAGGGCAAATGGAGGTAACCGGAACCCGGGGGTCTCGCTTACAGGGCGAATTGAGGTAACCGGAACCCGGGGGGGTCTCGCTTACAGGATGAATGGAGGTAACCGGAACCCGGGGGTCTCTCTTACAGGGCGAATGGAGGTAACCGGTCTGTCTACATACCATCTTGTATAGTGTGTTACTGTAATATACACGCTGATGTAGCAACTCCGTATAATATTGTTAGAATACACGATAAGTGAATGTTCATAACATTTAGGATTAAATGGCATGCATTGATTTGGATACGGACATACCCTCGCCCCATGTTTCTGAACACTGGTACACAATCCCTGTGTCTGTGGTTAGGGCTATGCTTACGGTATGGTTAGGGTCCTAACTTGAACCTGCGTGTCATTCCTGGGGTTTTATATTGTGGGGGATTATTTCTGCCTGTTAAAAACATGGGGGGGGGGGGGCGATTATGTCCTACATTAATTTGCAAGCCATATATTTTTGTATATCTCCTCCACAGTAACAATAGTAAGAGTGTCTGACACCCAGTGTTGTCATTGACCGTGAACACACCCAGTGTTGTCATTGACCTTGAACACACCCAGTGTTGTCATTGACCTTGAACACACCCAGTGTTGACATTGACCTTGAACACACCCAGTGTTGTCATTGACCTTGAACACACCCAGTGTTGACCTTGAACACACCCAGTGTTGTCATTGACCTTGAACACACCCAGTGTTGACATTGACCTTGAACACACCCTGTGTTGTCATTGACCTTGAACACACCCATTGTTGACCTTGAACACACCCAGTGTTGACATTGACCTAGAACACACCCAGTGTTGTCATTGACCTTGAACACACCCAGTGTTGTGTCATTGACCTTGAACACACCCAGTGTTGTGTCATTGACCTTGAACACACCCAGTGTTGTGTCATTGACCGTGAACACACCCAGTGTTGTGTCATTGACCTTGAACACACCCAGTGTTGACATTGACCTTGAAAACACCCAGTGTTGTGCGGAATATGTTAACATGCATAGTTATTTCAACAATTCACAGAGGCCTATTTACTTGAGTGTTTCCGGTGTAATGTGACTGATGACCCAGATTGATCATATACACTGCCGCTCAGTTTTACATACCGGTACATTTGGGTAAGGATTAAAATAATTGGAAGCCCAATATAAAGGTCAAGCCCAGATTAAACTTTTAGTTTAACCCTTTCCCTCATAGAGGCACCTCTTGACGTCATTACCAATACATTGACAATGTAGTAGTCAAACCAATGTTCATAATTAAGGCCAGAATCACATGTAGTCCCAGTAATATCTATGGAGGTGGGATAGATTTGGCGACTACTTATCTATTGCATGATATCCAGATTTTTGGAGGATAGTGCAATGATACAGACAGAGACCCATTCCAGAAACTTCTCTGGTTCTTTTACGTGCACGGTATACAGCACTGACACAAGACCTCAGTTTAATGTCCCACCTGGAAGACTGTTAAATTTATTAGGGTCAGATGGGGGATCGAACCTGCGATCCCTGGATTACCAGTCCAGCATGTTACCACTGGTCTACAGATCCGTCTGTAAATAAAATTATCATGGCTCAGAGGTTATAATATAATATCTCAAGCTTTCTGATTGGTTGAGTCACAAGAAAATCTCGGACTCGACCAATCAAATCGCTTGAGTTTGAAGAAAAGGTTTATAACCTCCGACTGGCCTGGGGTCTATAGAACTTTGCTCAGATCAATGTACTCTGATTTGTTAAATCTTGGACTTGGCTGCAATTTGCAGTCAATTCAACCATTCAAAAAACTGGAACCCGATTGTGAGATTTGTGAAGGTTGTTTATAAATTCCAGACCAGTAACCTGGTGTAGAAAACTAGAATGCTGCAAATTGTTGAGAGGTAAGCGGTCACTGATTAACCATGTAGTTACGAAGAGCGCTTTTAATTTGACCTAGTGACCTTTTATTTTGCTTACACATTATTCGAAAAGAACCAAGCTTGAATAAAATTACAAATGTAGGTCAAAAATAGAGCTGAGACTGTGTATAAGGACTTCTTTAATTTGATCAAGTGACCTACCGGTAGATTCTTTCTATGGAAATGGCCGAACATCGACGAGAACCAAGCTTTATTCAACACGTGAACAAAATTGGTAAAAATATGGGTTGCAGCAGTCATTAGACTTAGGTTATTGATGGAAATAACTGATTATCACAAGGGATTAGGGTTTCATCAATTCATATCTTGTGGACAAGTTTTATGAGGATCCATAGGAAAATAGACTTGCTACAGTGCTTATTAGGCACACGTTGAAAGACAGACAAATGTTGATAACAATACCTCAACTTGAGCTAACGATGCAAATCCCACATAATTATACTATACAATATATATAATTATAATAAAATCAACCATCTTTTAAATTATACTTCATTCATGCATATAAGTTGATAAGATTGTATCATATATAAATGTTACATATGTCAGACTAACGCATTGTATTATATATAAATGTTACATATGTCGGACTAACACATATTGTATTATATATAAATGTTAAATATGTCGGACTAACACATATTGTATTATATATAAATGTTAAATATGTCGGACTAACACATATTGTATTATAGTCGGACTAACACATATTGTATTATAGTCGGACTAACACATATTGTATTATAGTCGGACTAACACATATTGTATTATAGTCGGACTAACACATATTGTATTATAGTCGGACTAACACATATTGTATTATAGTCGGACTAACACATATTGTATTATAGTCGGACTAACACATATTGTATTATAGTCGGACTAACACATATTGTATTATAGTCGGACTAACACATATTGTATCATAGTCGGACTAACACATATTGTATTATAGTCGGACTAACACATATTGTATTATAGTCGGACTAACACATATTGTATTATAGTCGGACTAACACATATTGTATTATAGTCGGACTAACACATATTGTATTATAGTCGGACTAACACATACTGTATTATAGTCGGACTAACACATACTGTATCATAGTCGGACTAACACATACTGTATCATAGTCGGACTAACACATATTGTATTATAGTCGGACTAACACATATTGTATTGTAGTCGGACTAACACATATTGTATTATAGTCGGACTAACACATATTGTATTATAGTCGGACTAACACATATTGTATCATAGTCGGACTAACACATATTGTATTATAGTCGGACTAACACATATTGTATTATAGTCGGACTAACACATATTGTATTGTAGTCGGACTAACACATATTGTATTATAGTCGGACTAACACATATTGTATCATAGTCGGACTAACACATATTGTATTATAGTCGGACTAACACATATTGTATTGTAGTCGGACTAACACATATTGTATTATAGTCGGGCTAACACATATTGTATTATAGTCGGACTAACACATATTGTATCATAGTCGGACTAACACATATTGTATTATAGTCGGACTAACACATATTGTATCATAGTCGGACTAACACATATTGTATCATAGTCGGACTAACACATATTGTATTATAGTCGGACACATATTGTATCATAGTCGGACACATATTGTATTATAGTCGGACTAACACATATTGTATTATAGTCGGACTAACACATATTGTATCATAGTCGGACTAACACATATTGTATTATAGTCGGACTAACACATATTGTATCATAGTCGGACTAACACATATTGTATCATAGTCGGACTAACACATATTGTATTATAGTCGGACACATATTGTATTATAGTCGGACACATATTGTATCATAGTCGGACACATATTGTATTATAGTCGGACTAACACATATTGTATTGTAGTCGTACTAACACATATTGTATTATAGTCGGACAAACACATATTGTATCATAGTCGGACTAACACATATTGTATTATAGTCGGACTAACACATATTGTATTATAGTCGGGCTAACACATATTGTATTATAGTCGGACTAACACATATTGTATTATAGTCGGACTAACACATATTGTATTATAGTCGGACTAACACATATTGTATTATAGTCGGACACATATTGTATTATAGTCGGACTAACACATATTGTATCATAGTTGGACTAACACATATTGTATTATAGTCGGACTAACACATATTGTATTATAGTCGGACACATATTGTATTATAGTCGGACACATATTGTATCATAGTCGGACACATATTGTATTATAGTCGGACTAACACATATTGTATTATAGTCGGACTAACACATATTGTATTATAGTCGGACTAACACATATTGTATTATAGTCGGACTAACACATATTGTATTATAGTCGGACTAACACATATTGTATTATGGTCGGACTAACACATATTGTATTTTACATTGTAAGGAATGATAACTGTGGTAACACACAGACATAAACGTAAATGGTGCAACATCGCACGTTGGTTCAAACTAATATCTATCTTGGCCCCTTGGACGAGTACACACACTTACTGACTACATCAATATCTTGGTCGGGGGTCAAATAAAACAATATACATGTATTAGAATTATAACTACCGGTTGCCCGTATGAGCGATGAAGATATTAGTAATTTTAGATTTTGGAGGATAGTGCAATGCTACAGATAGAGACCCATTCCAGAATCTCCTCTGGTTCTTTTACGTGTACGGTGTAAAGCACCGACACGAGACCTCGGTTTAACGTCCCATCTGACAGACTGTTAATTTTATTGGGGTCAGTCGGGGAATCGAACCAATGTGTGACCAATCAAAAATGCAACTTGATTTTGTAATTATAATAGAACGTTCTTTCCCTGCGTTTCATCAAGGTATGAAATTTCAGTTTTTTTACACCTAATTTACATAACAACTGAAGTAAAAAACAATTCATACCTCGATGAAATGCAGAAAAATAATATTCAATTGTTAATTAAAACATCAAGCTTACAATATGTAGAGGAAATTGGACAAGGAATACAACATCAAGGACACAACACCATGTAAAACACACAATAACGAAATATCCTCAGTAAAATTGAACAGATTCACCATAAACACAATACCGAAACTATATAAGGTGTGAACATTACAAAACTGGGTTCAAACATTTATACAGGGTGTGCCCTCAATTTTGTTGGACATATTTTACAGTATTGGTAACCATGGTACAACTAAAGTCACTTTTGCAAACAGCATAGAGCCAGATCAGACGACACAGAACATGCTGTCTGATCAGGCTCTATGCTGTTTGCTATTTGGACAGTGGAGCTAAAACACTTGACTGAATAGCAAACAACATTGATCCTGACCAGACACGGCTGATTTGGATCTATGTGTGTGCATTCCACATTAAATTTTATTCAGCAGCTTGAGGGTTAATACTGAAATAGGATTGCCCCGATTAACCAGACGGCGACGACAAATAAACATAAAAATAGAACAAATACTAAAATGCACGTTGATAATGGTCGTGTAGTGCACCAAAACAGTGGTCGTGTAGTGCACCAAAACAGTGGTCGTGTAGTGCACCAAAACAGTGGTCGTGTAGTGCACCAACACAGTGGTCGTGTAGTGCACCAAAACAGTGGACGTGTAGTGCACCAAAACAGTGGCCGTGTAGTGCACCAACACAGTGGTCGTGTAGTGCACCAAAACAGTGGTCGTGTAGTGCACCAAAACAGTGGTTGTGTAGTGCACCAAAACAGTGGTCGTGTAGTGCACCAACACAGTGGTCGTGTAGTGCACCAAAACAGTGGTCGTGTAGTGCACCAAAACAGTGGTCGTGTAGTGCACCAAAACAGTGGTCGTGTAGTGCACCAACACAGTGGTCGTGTAGTGCACCAACACAGTGGTCGTGTAGTGCACCAAAACAGTGGTCGTGTAGTGCACCAAAACAGTGGTCGTGTAGTGCACCAAAACAGTGGTCGTGTAGTGCACCAAAACAGTGGTCGTGTAGTGCACCAACACAGTGGTCGTGTAGTGCACCAACACATTGGTCGTGTAGTGCACCAAAACAGTGGTCGTGTAGTGCACCAACACAGTGGTCGTGTAGTGCACCAAAACAGTGGTCGTGTAGTGCACCAAAACAGTGGTCGTGTAGTGCACCAACACAGTGGTCGTGTAGTGCACCAAAACAGTGGTCGTGTAGTGCACCAACACAGTGGTCGTGTAGTGCACCAAAACAGTGGTTGTGTAGTGCACCAACACATTGGTTGTGTAGTGCACCAAAACAGTGGTCATGTAGTGCACCAAAACAGTGGTCATGTAGTGCACCAAAACAGTGGTCGTGTAGTGCACCAAATCAGTGGTCGTGTAGTGCACCAAAACAGTTAGGTTCCAAAATAGACGGGAATATATTGATATCATATTGAAATAGACGGAACATATTGATATCGCATGACAGAACATTGATATCACATTGAAATAAATGAGATATGAAACCAAAACATCTTAGCTAGTGCCACTATTTAGCACCGCCAGTTTGCCTTTTTAAGAAAACATATTTTTATTTCAACATGTGAGTGTTTTCGGGCAGGCAGACCTTTATAAACTTGTCTGCCCTTTTGGCTGATATGTACTGCCCTACTGCCTCTATGATCAAGCATAATTAGCTGTCAATCAATGTTAGCAAAATTGTCTATGATGTAATTCATAAATACCCCCTCCCGTACCTACCCCCATCGTTTCCGACCCACCCTGCCCATTTTTCCACTCTAAAATAAACTCTACTACATCTGTTACAATCATGCAAGGGAATAGCATTGGAGTGGTCCCGACTCCACCTGGTTAGTTGTCCGTTAAAATCATGCAAGGGATGGGCCCCCGACTCCACCTGGTTAGTTGTCCGTTAAAATCATGCAAGGGATGGCCCCCGACTCCACCTGGTTAGTCGTCCATTACAATCATGCAAGGGATGGGCCCCCGACTCCACCTGGTTAGTCGTCCGTTACAATCATGCAAGGGAAGGGCCCCCGATTCCACCTGGTTAGTCGTCCATTACAATCATGCAAGGGAAGGGCCCCCGACTCCACCTGGTTAGTCGTCCGTTACAATCATGCAAGGGAAGGGCCCCTGACTCCACCTGGTTAGTCGTCCGTTACAATCATGCAAGGGAAGGGCCCCTGACTCCACCTGGTTAGTCGTCCATTACAATCATGCAACGTAATGGTCCCGATTCAACATTACATGTTCAGGGCCTTATTTAAACTCCTCGCAAAATAAAGTCTTTATTATTATTATTAATGTCAATGTGAAATAGATTCGAAAAGTTGTTGATCAGTTGTGTTTTATGGTTCATCAACAAAGCTCAGGTATATGGCACCTAGCTGATCCGAAGACAGAACTTAGGTACTATGGAACCTAGCAACAAAGCTCAGGTACCCTGGAACCTAGCAACAAAGCTCAGGTACCCTGGAACCTAGCAACAAAGCTCGGGTACTATGGAACCTAGCAACAAAGCTCAGGTACCCTGGAACCTAGCAACAAAGCTCATGTACTATGGAACCTAACAACAAAGCTCATGTAATATGGAACCTAGCAACAAAGCTCATGTACCCTGGAACCTAGCAATAAAGATTGGGTACTATGGAACCTAGCAACAAAGCTCATGTACCCTGGAACCTAGCAACAAAGCTCAGGTACCCTGGAACCTAGCAACAAAGCTCAGGTACCCTGGAACCTAGCAACAAAGCTCAGGTACCCTGGAACCTAGCAACAAAGCTCAGGTACCCTGGAACCTAGCAACAAAGCTCGGGTACTATGGAACCTAGCAACAAAGCTCGGGTACTATGGAACCTAGCAACAAAGCTCATGTACTATGGAACCTAGCAACAAAGCTCATGTACCCTGGAACCTAGCAACAAAGCTCGGGTACTATGGAACCTAGCAACAAAGCTCATGTACCCTGGAACCTAACAACAAAGCTCTGGTACTATGGAACCTAGCAACAAAGCTCATGTACCCTGGAACCTAGCAACAAAGCTCATGTACCCTGGAACCTAACAACAAAGCTCATGTACTATGGAACCTAGCAACAAAGCTCATGTACCCTGAAACCTAACAACAAAGCTCATGTGCTATGGAACCGCAGCAACAAAGCTCATGTACCATGGAACCTAGCAACAAAGCTCATGTACTATGGAACCTAGCAACAAAGCTCATGTACCCTGGAACCTAGCAACAAAGCTCATGTACTATGGAACCTAGCAACAAAGCTCATGTACCATGAAACCTAGCAACAAAGCTCATGTACTATGGAACCTAGCAACAAACTCTTGTACCATGGAGCCTAGCAACAAAGCTCATGTACCATGGAACCTAGCAACAAAGCTCAGGTACTATGGAACCTAGCAACAAAGCGCATGTACCATGGAACCTAACAACAAAGCTCATGTACTATGGTACCGCAGCAACAAAGCTCATGTACCATGGAACCTAGCAACAAAGCTCATGTACTATGGAACCTAGCAACAAAGCTCATGTACTATGGAACCTAGCAACAAAGCTCATGTACTATGGGACCTAGCAACAAAGCTCATGTACTATGGAACCTAGCAACAAAGCTCATGTACTATGGAACCTAGCAACAAAGCTCATGTACTATGGAACCTAGCAACAAAGCTCATGTACCATGGAACCTAGCAACAAAGCTCATGTACTATGGAACCTAGCAACAAAGCTCTTGTACCATGGAGCCTAGCAACAAAGCTCATGTACCATGGAACCTAGCAACAAAGCTCAGGTACTATGGAACCTAGCAACAAAGCTCATGTACCATGGAACCTAGCAACAAAGCTCATGTACTATGGAACCGCAGCAACAAAGCTCATGTACTATGGATCCTAGCAACAAAGCTCATGTACTATGGAACCTAGCAACAAAGCTCATGTACCCTGGAACCTAACAACAAAGCTCATGTACTATGGAACCTAGCAACAAAGCTCATGTACCATGGAACCTAGCAACAAAGCTCATGTACTATGGAACCTAGCAACAAAGCTCATGTACCCTGGAACCTAGCAACAAAGCTCATGTACTATGGAACCTAGCAACAAAGCTCATGTACCATGGAACCTAGCAACAAAGCTCATGTACTATGGAACCTAGCAACAAAGCTCTTGTACCATGGAGCCTAGCAACAAAGCTCATGTACCATGGAACCTAGCAACAAAGCTCAGGTAATATGGAACCTAGCAACAAAGCTCATGTACTATGGAACCGCAGCAACAAAGCTCATGTACCATGGAACCTAGCAACAAAGCTCATGTACTATGGAACCTAGCAACAAAGCTCATGTACTATGGATCCTAGCAACAAAGCTCATGTACTATGGAACCTAGCAACAAAGCTCATGTACCCTGGAACCTAACAACAAAGCTCATGTACCATGGAACCTAGCAAC
The DNA here is from genome assembly GCA_014843695.1 of Archivesica marissinica. Classification (NCBI taxonomy): domain Eukaryota; kingdom Metazoa; phylum Mollusca; class Bivalvia; order Venerida; family Vesicomyidae; genus Archivesica; species Archivesica marissinica. The sequence goes on along the minus strand of CM026397.1, from coordinate 41,793,857 downwards.
AAAGCTCATGTACCATGGAACCTAGCAACAAAGCTCATGTACTATGGAACCTAGCAACAAAGCTCATGTACCCTGGAACCTAGCAACAAAGCTCATGTACTATGGAACCTAGCAACAAAGCTCATGTACCATGGAACCTAGCAACAAAGCTCATGTACTATGGAACCTAGCAACAAAGCTCTTGTACCATGGAGCCTAGCAACAAAGTTCATGTACCATGGAACCTAGCAACAAAGCTCAGGTACTATGGAACCTAGCAACAAAGCTCATGTACTATGGAACCTAGCAACAAAGCTCATGTACTATGGAACCTAGCAACAAAGCTCATGTACTATGGAACCTAGCAACAAAGCTCATGTACCAATGAACCTAGCAACAAAGCTCAGGTACTATGGAACCTAGCAACAAAGCTCATGTACTATGGAACCTAGCTCATGTACCATGGAACCTAGCAACAAAGCTCAGGTACTATGGAACCTAGCAACAAAGCTCATGTACCATGGAACCTAGCAACAAAGCTCATGTACTATGGAACCGCAGCAACAAAGCTCATGTACCATGGAACCTAGCAACAAAGCTCATGTACTATGGAACCTAGCAACAAAGCTCATGTACTATGGAACCTAGCAACAAAGCTCATGTACAATGGAACCTAGCAACAAAGCTCATGTACCATGGAACCTAGCAACAAAGCTCATGTACTATGGAACCTAGCAACAAAGCTCATGTACTATGGATCCTAGCAACAAAGCTCATGTACCATGGAACCTAGCAACAAAGCTCATGTACCATGGAACCTAGCAACATAACTCATGTACTATGGAACGTAGCAACAAAGCTCATGTACTATGGATCCTAGCAACAAAGCTCATGTACTATGGCACCTAGCAACAAAGCTCCTGTACCATGGAACCTAGCAACACAGCTCATGTACCATGGAGCCTAGCAACAAAGCTCATGTACTATGGCACCTAGCAACAAAGCGCATGCACTATGGAACCTAGCAACAAAGCTCATGTACTATGGAACCTAGCAACAAAGCTCATGCACTATGGAACATAGCAACAAAGCTCATGTACTATGGAACCTAGCAACAAAGCTCATGTACTATGGATCCTAGCAACAAAGCTCATGTACTATGGAACCTAGCAACAAAGCTCATGTACTATGGAATGTAGCAACAAAGCTCATGTACCATGGAGCCTAGCAACAAAGCTCATGTACTATGGCACCTAGCAACAAAGCTCATGAACTATGGAACCTAGCAACAAAGCTCATGTACTATGGAACCTAGCAACAAAGCTCATGTACTATGGATCCTAGCAACAAAGCTCATGTACTATGGAACGTAGCAACAAAGCTCATGTACCATGGAGCCTAGCAACAAAGCTCATGTACTATGGAACGTAGCAACAAAGCTCATGTACTATGGAGCGTAGCAACAAAGCTCATGTACTATGGCACCTAGCAACAAAGCTCATGCACTATGGAATCTAGCAACAAAGCTCATGTACTATGGAACCTAGCAACAAAGCTCATGTACTATGGAACCTAGCAACAAAGCTCATGTACTATGGAACCTAGCAACAAAGCTCAGGTACTATGGCACCTAGCAACAAAGCTCATGTACTATGGAACCTAGCAACACAACTCATGTACTATGGAACGTAGCAACAAAGCTCATGTACTATGTATCCTAGCAACAAAGCTCATGTACTATGGCACCTAGCAACAAAGCTCATGTACCATGGAACCTAGCAACACAGCTCATGTACCATGGAGCCTAGCAACAAAGCTCATGTACTATGGAACATAGCAACAAAGCTCATTTACCATGGAGCTTAGCAACAAAGCTCATGTACTATGGAACCTAGCAACAAAGCGCATGTACTATGGAACCTAGCAACAAAGCTCATGTACCATGGAGCCTAGCAACAAAGCTCATGTACCATGGAACTGCAGTAACAAAGCTCATGTACTATGGAACCTAGAAACAAAGCTCATGTACCATGGAGCCTAGCAACAAAGCTCATGTACTATGGAACCTAGCAACAAAGCTCATGTACCATGGAGCCTAGCAACATAACTCATGTACTATGGAACATAGCAACAAAGCTCATGTATAATGGAACCTAGCAACAAAGCTCGGGTACTATTGAGCTTAGCAGATGTTTTAACATTTATTATGGAATGTACTCTGTATAATTTTATTATATATATAAAAGAACAAACACCTCCGCGCATTGGAAAGTGCTTGGGTTTCCCAACACTGATCAACAAGGTATTACTAAGAAATGACCATCGTTTAATTTCATAACCCAATATTGGAATACTACAAGGTTTACTAAGAAATGAGACCCAGGTTGTGTATACAAATTTATTTTAGCTTGATTGCGAAACAATTTCTTAAAACATTATATTAATCGCTCTCGAGACCTCATTCCTGATGAATTTCATCGCAATGAAGGGAAGAGGCAATGTGGATGTTAAATACCTTGCCTAAGGGCACAATTGTAACTGTTACAACTGGGCGCGAACTCCTGGCCTTTGACACCTGAAGTGAATGCTAACTGCTACAGCTGCACTATCATGACTTGCACAACTTGTTGGCAACCTGTACGCATGTATTCCCAGTAAGCTGATGGCTAACACTTATATATGGCATCACTGTTAACCCTTTCAACACCAAGTAACTGACATGGACTGGTCCATGATATTTTTAGACCAATAAATTAATAACAAAATTACATTTGGATCAGTTCATTTATCAAAATGGGTAATTTTATTTCTAAAAATAGTTATATTACTTGAAAAAAGTGCAGATCCTGATGAGACGGCTCGTCACGAGCCGGCTCATCTGGATCTACACTTTTTTGTAAGCCAATTTAGAGGTCTGTGGTGTTGAAAGGGTTAACCCGTAGTCTGCCAATCAGAACTAGAGTTGCTTTATTCGGATAGTGGAGCAAAAACAATAGCAAACAACATAGAGATCAGACATGGCATTATGCCGCGGCTGATCTGGATCTATGTTGTTTGCACATTCTGTCCAATTTATTCGGCAGGTTAAGGGTTAACACTATGAGCAGTTTATCGAGTGAAGCTGTCATCTATAAAACCTAAACTTATTCTCTTATTGTTACACAAAAGCTTCTGATGATAAGTTATTCAATATTTCATATTTATTTTACGTGATTAGTGTTTGGGGTTAGTAACGTAAGACTGAGGTAGATACATAGATTAATTAAATAGATGGTGGCCTAATTAATTCTATTAGACTAAATTAATCCCCCTTAGCACTGTCTAAAATTTAACATTATAGCATAAATGTACATACACAAATTGACAATAACAAACAAAAGTATAGAGATACACCATTCAATAGACAGTCAAACCTGTGGTAGTGGTCATCTGTATTAAGCAGCCAACATGTATTAAGCAGCCAGTTTGTAGATTCTGAATATGTGGTTTTATTATACATTTGACCTCTATTAAGCAGCCACCTGTGTTAAGCAGCCAGTTTGTAGATTCCAAATATGTGGTTTTATTATACATTTGACCTCTATTAAGCAGCCACCTGTGTTAAGCAGCCAGTGTGTAGATTCTGAATATGTGGTTTTATTATACAGTTGACCTCTATTAAGCAGCCACCTGTGTTAAGCAGCCACTTTCTGTGATTCCATTGGCTGGCTGCTTAAGACAGGTTTGACTATACACGTACAATAACACATACAACATTGTACAATGTAGCGAAAACAACAGCATAAATCAATCATAACATTTTAAGGAAATACAAAATGGCATAAGCATATTCAATTATAAGCATATACAGCACTATATAGATACAGCACTATATCGATACAGCACTATATCGATACAGCACTATATCGATACAGCACTATATAGATATAGCACTATATCGATACAGCACTATATCGATACAGCACTATATAGATACAGCACTATATAGATACAGCACTATATAGATACAGCACTATATCGATACAGCACTATATAGATATAGCACTATATAGATACAGCACTATATAGATACAGCACTATATAGATATAGCACTATATCGATACAGCACTATATCGATACAGCACTATATAGATACAGCACTATATCGATACAGCACTATATAGATACAGCACTATATAGATACAGCACTATATAGATACAGCACTATATCGATACAGCACTATATCGATACAGCACTATATCGATACAGCACTATATCGATACAGCACTATATAGATACAGCACTATATCGATACAGCACTATATCGATACAGCACTATATAGATACAGCACTATATAGATACAGCACTATATCGATACAGCACTATATCGATACAGCACTATATCGATACAGCACTATATAGATACAGCACTATATAGATACAGCACTATATAGATACAGCACTATATCGATACAGCACTATATAGATACAGCACTATATAGATACAGCACTATATAGATACAGCACTATATAGATACAGCACTATATCGATACAGCACTATATCGATACAGCACTATATAGATACAGCACTATATCGATACAGCACTATATAGATACAGCACTATATCGATACAGCACTATATAGATACAGCACTATATAGATACAGCACTATATAGATACAGCACTATATCGATACAGCACTATATCGATACAGCACTATATAGATACAGCACTATATAGATACAGCACTATATAGATACAGCACTATATAGATACAGCACTATATAGATACAGCACTATATCGATACAGCACTATATAGATACAGCACTATATAGATACAGCACTATATCGATACAGCACTATATCGATACAGCACTATATCGATACAGCACTATATCGATTAAAATAATTATTGCAACCATAATTTACATTTTGTCTTGAAAATATATACAGAAAATAAACAAATATGGTTTGTTGATTTTTCGATTTTAAGAAAACAAAAGGTATTTACCTACATTGTAACAGTAACATTGTAACAGTAACATTGTAACAGTAACATTGTAACAGTAACATTGTAACAGTAACATTGTAACAGTAACATTGTAACAGTAACATTGTAACATTGTAACAGTAACATTGTAACAGTAACATTGTAACAGTAACATTGTAACATTGTAACAGTGTAACAGTAACATTGTAACAGTAACATTGTAACATTGTAACAGTAACATTGTAACAGTAACATTGTAACAGTAACATTGTAACAGTAACATTGTAACAGTACATTGTAACAGAAACATTGTAACAGTAACATTGTAACAGTAACATTGTAACAGTAACATTGTAACAGTAACATTGTAACAGTAACAGAAACATTGTAACAGTAACATTGTAACAGTAACATTGTAACAGTAACATTGTAACATTAACATTGTAACAGAAACATTGTAACAGTAACAGTTAGGACATGCAGACAGACGGGAGGGTATATATAATTGACCGACAGTAAGGACATGCAGACAGAAGGGAGGGTATATATAATTGACCGACAGTAAGGACATGCAGACAGAAGGGAGGGTATATATAATTGACCGACAGTGAGGACATGCAGACAGAAGGGAGGGTATATATAATTGACCGACAGTGAGGACATGCAGACAGAAGGGAGGGTATATATAATTGACCGACAGTGAGGACATGCAGACAGAAGGGAGGGTATATATAATTGACCGACAGTGAGGACATGCAGACAGAAGGGAGGGTATATATAATTGACCGACAGTGAGGACATGCAGACAGAAGGGAGGGTATATATAATTGACCGACAGTGAGGACATGCAGACAGAAGGGAGGGTATATATAATTGACCGACAGTGAGGACATGCAGACAGAAGGGAGGGTATATATAATTGACCGACAATAAGCTCTGATTTAAATTTGCACTCAATAAGAAACAAAACAAGTTAGATAAATGCAATTATCAAAAATATACCTGTAAAGTTTTGGTAAAAGTAAATAATGACAATAACAACAATCATGAGTCATATTCCTGTACATAAACACAGCATTGCACAAACTATATATACATATATACAGGGAAACCAAACAGTCACCGGACCAGAGGTAACGTTCGGTTTGGAGGGGGTTTACAGGGGTTTTCATAGGGTACATTTCTCCTAAGTTAACAGTTCAACTCTGCAATGTTTAGACGGAGGCTGAGACATGTTTATAATTGGCAGTCAGTCAATAACCGATTCATTTTAAGTGAATAATACATGAATGAATGACATTATTCTGAAAATAGTCGAAAGTTGTATATACCGGGTAGTCAGTTTCATATATGATCAAGACATGTTGCTGATTGGTTTACTGGGGTAAATGCACACGTTTTTAATAAAATCAGGGATCATTCTAGAGGGTGAGGTGGGCGAAATTGTCGCCTTAGGGACCCTGACTTCTCCCTACAATTAAAACATTTTTTTTTTTTTGGTTTTTATGATTTTCAAACAAAAGTTTGTCTAGTAAGATACACTGGCCCATTATAAAGCACTCCTTCTATTCAAATGTTGTATTTAATGGTTTGTACTGTGCATTTTAACTCTATTTTGCAGAAGTATATTAAAGACCACCATTTAAGAAAGTGATCACGCGCTTTCTCACTTCTCCCAAAAATTCTGACCTAGAATGAACCCTGTAAAATCTGTTCAGTATTTGGAAGAGGGGTTTACAGAGGTTTTTCAACAGGGAAAAATTCAGGGCCAACAAATGTGTTCGGTTTGGAGGGATTTCTAGATTAGAGGGGTTCCGATTTTGAGGGGTTTCACTCTACCAGAAAATTTAAATAAAACATGATAAATGTGGTTTATGCAAATTTTGGGTTGATATGTTTAGAAACAGAGCTTCGGAGAAAGCCGATCGAAAATGTGTATCCTAGTCAAAATGTGGTCAAAATGTGTATCCTAGTCGAAATGTGGTCAAAATGTGTATCCTAGTTGAAATATGTATCCTAGTCGAAATGTGTATCCTAGTTGAAATGTGTATCCTAGTCGAAATAAGATTATATTTATCCTTCAAGTTCATCATAAACTGAAGTACATTGTTGGTACTACTCTGTAACTCTGTAACTCGAATAAGTACATGATATACAGGTAGCAGATCTGTGTCATTACTAGTGAAAGATTGGAATATATTTCATCGAGTGAAAACCGGAATTTGTATTTCCACAATATATTTCATGGTGGGTTTGTTTTTTTTTTGGTGGGTTTGTTTTTTTTTGGTGATCACGAGATGAAATAACGTCCTATCTTACACTAATAAACACAAATCTTTTTCTTTTATGATTCCCAATGATTTTGGCTATTTGTTATCCAATCTTATTCATTTTAACTTCCTCTGCTGGGAGCCTCATTAACTTCCCCTGCTGGGAGCCTCATTAACTTCACCTGCTGGGAGCCTCATTAACTTCCCCTGCTGGGGGCCTCATTTCACTACAATGCACAACCACTTATGTTCGTGTGAACGTTCAGGTTTTCAGGTTAGTTTCGGTTTGCTGTCAAAATTATAAACGACAGACAAACCAATTTCATTAGAACATACTATTATATAATTAACTGTTTATTGTCGAAACAGAGCTCCAGTACAAAGCTTAATGTACATCCAACCACGGAGGAATACAAAGCTTAATGTACATCCAACCACGGAGGAATACAAAGCTTAATGTACATCCAACCACGGAGGAATACAAAGCTTAATGTACATCCAACCACGGAGGAATACAAAGCTTAATGTACATCCAACCACGGAGGAATACAAAGCACAAGCAGTGACAGGGAAAATGCCATATTCCACTGTTTCAGAACACTCGATCATTCATAGGGAAGCACATGAGAAATCCATAATTCTAGGAATTATAACAGCTGTTTGAACAGGAAAATAACGTTCAAATATAAATATAATAATATACACGCAATAAGGAAAATGATTATCGGAAATGTTGGCGACACTCTACGAATAACATATCTACATCCCCGCGAGGGGTTCGACATTAGAGGAAGATAGATAGATGATGCAGTATGATATATCATGTACAAATTATGGATATGGGTTTAATAGAGCACAGGATTTGTATAGAAACACACAGATAAAAATATAGTTTAAAAACTAATGTAAATATTGTATCTAGGTGTATATATCTTTGTACAACCTAGCTGTGGCCATCTCTATTATAATAAAGGTATATATCTTTGTACAACCTAGCTGTGGACATCTCTATTATAATAAAGGTATATATCTTTGTACAACCTAGCTGTGGCCATCTCTATTATAATAAAGGTATATATCTTTGTACAACCTAGCTGTGGACATCTCTATTATAATAAAGGTATATATCTTTGTACAACCTAGTTGTGGACATCTCTATTATAATAAAGGTATATATCTTTGTACAACCTAGCTGTGGACATCTCTATTATAATAAAGGTATATATCTTGGTACAACCTAGCTGTGGACATCTCTATTATAATAAAGGTATATCTCTCTTTGTACAACCTAGCTGTGGCCATCTCTATTATAATAAAGGTATATATCTTTGTACCAATATAGCTGTGGACTTCTCTATTACAGTTTTGATATACATTGTATAAGTTTATTCTACATGCAAGCACTATGTACAGTATTGTATAAGTTTATTCTACATGCAAGCGCTATGTACAGTATTGTATAAGTTTATTCTACATGCAAGCGCTATGTACAGTATTGTATAAGTTTATTCTACATGCAAGCGCTATGTACAGTATTGTATAAGTTTATTCTACATGCAAGCGCTATGTACAGTATTGTATAAGTTTATTCTACATGCAAGCGCTATGTATAGTATTGTATAAGTTTATTCTACATGCAAGCACTATGTACAGTATTGTATAAGTTTATTCTACATGCAAGCGCTATGTACAGTATTGTATAAGTTTATTCTACATGCAAGCGCTATGTACAGTATTGTATAAGTTTATTCTACATGCAAGCGCTATGTACAGTATTGCACTGACGTTGACATGTTGTCCATGAAACTGAAAGATTTAGTTTATACAAATTTATTTTAGCTTGATTGCGAAATAAGTTCTTACGACATTAGATTACACACTCTTGAGACCTCATTCCTGATAGAATGAGAGAAGAGGCAATATGGAATTTAAGTGCCTTGTCTAACGGCACAATCGTACAATGCAAATGCACTACCACTACGCTATCACGACTTCCACTGAATGATGGCGTGCATTAGCTATAGACACAACAACTGAACAGGTACTATGTTAATACATAGGTCATGCTTCATAAATTGATGTGTAAAATCGGGTCCCGTTAATTAAAAATTATTAATTCAATTCAATTAAACAAACTGTCCACAATTAGATTGTACAAAAGTTCATTCATATCTTTTTTATTGCCTTTGACTACCATTATCTACTTCGATGGCTAAAATATAAACACAGGTTTGTTTAATTCTACTTAAACATGATTCTAAGAAAATCTAAATATATCTGTGCCTTGTTCCATACATATATTCCTCGATAGCTCTTGTTGGTGATGAACAAACATCCCTCGTCAAACATCCCTCGTGCTTGCTGTTGGTGAGAGCAGTGAATGTGAGGAATAGTGAATGTGAGGAGCAGTGAATGTGAGGAGCAGTGAATGTGAGGAGCAGCAGTGAATGTGAGGAGCAGCAGTGAATGTGAGGAGCAGCAGTGAATGTGAGGAGCAGTGAATGTGAGGAGCAGTGAATATGAGCAGCAGTGAATGTGAGGAGCAGTGAATGTGAGGAGCAGTGAATGTGAGCAGCAGGGAATGTGAGGAGCAGTGAATGTGAGGAGCATTGAATGTGAGGAATAGTGAATGTGAGGAGCAGTGAATGTGAGTAATAGTGAATGTGAGGAATAGTGAATGTGAGGAGCAGTGAATGTGAGGAGCAGTGAATGTGAGGAATAGTGAATGTGAGGAATAGTGAATGTGAGGAATAGTGAATGTGAGGAGCAGTGAATGTGAGGAGCAGTGAATGTGAGGAGCAGTGAATGTGAGGAACAGTGAATGTGAGGAGCAGTGAATGTGAGGAGCAGTGAATGTGAGGAGCAGTGAATGTGAGGAGCAGTGAATGTGAGGAGCAGCAGTGAATGTGAGGAGCAGTGAATGTGAGGAATAGTGAATGTGAGGAGCAGTGAATGTGAGGAGCAGCAGTGAATGTGAGGAGCAGCAGTGAATGTGAGGAGCAGCAGTGAATGTGAGGAGCAGTGAATGTGAGGAATAGTGAATGTGAGGAGCACTGAATGTGAGGAGCAGCAGTGAATGTGAGGAGCAGCAGTGAATGTGAGGAGCAGTGAATGTGAGGAGCAGTGAATGTGAGGAATAGTGAATGTGAGGAGCAGCAGTGAATGTGAGGAATAGTGAATGTGAGGAGCAGTGAATGTGAGGAATAGTGAATGTGAGGAGCAGTGAATGTGAGGAGCAGTGAATGTGAGGAGCAGTGAGCTGTGTACGTCCTATAGGGATACTCCAACTTCTTCGAGCCATTTCAAACCTTCTGTAGTCGTCGCTGAAATATTAACAAAATATTTAAACAAGTGGACATAGAGGCCCTAACTCGCTCACCTGATGTCTGAACAACCACAGGTCAACATGTCAGCAAATTGGGGGAAGGTATTAAGTTATTTCAATGATGCACTTTGGAACAAAGTGAGCACATGTCAGCAAATTGGGGGAAGTTATTTCAACGTTATTTTAACGATACACACACTACCTGGGTGACAACCAGTAATCAACTCTCCAACCGCTATAAGCGACTTGGCAATTTTGTGTGTTTTACGTTTATTTATCGTCGCTACCAGTTGCCCATATGAGCGACGCTTCCTGAAGAGATTAGTCATTTTAGATTTTTGGAGGATAGTGCATGATACAGACATAGACCCATTCCAGAGTCTTCTCTGGTTCATTTACGTGCACGGTGTACAACACTGACACGAGACCTCGGTTTAATGTCCCATCTGAAATTTGATTAGGGTCAGACGGGGGATTGGCAACTTTCTCCCATATCATTTATAAGCGACTTCATAGTCCTGGCGATAGAGTTGAAAGGCGAGTTCTAACGATGGCGCTCTAGACTCGGTCAAGTAGTATTTATTAATCGGATGACTACGTGCTAGAACTATTCTTGTTTTTCTTAACTCTTTCACCGCCAATGTCGCATAAAATCGCATTTACATAAACCCCGAAAACCCAATTAGACAGAACAGAATATGTTGATTGCTCTTCAGATAGTGGAGCTGAAACACCTTTCCAAATAGCAAACAACATAGATCCTGATCAGATGTAGCGCTACACCATGACTGATCTGGATCTATGTTGTTTGCACATTGTTTTGAATTCATTCGGCGTTGAAAGAGTTAATGAATTATGGTAGTGAACTAATATAATTATGGCGCCTGCAAGTGTAGGATTCGGGAAGTACTGCGGTTCATAAGAGTTACAAATACACGGGCCCTATGAGTTGTCTACTAGGTCAGAAATACCCCACCACATTACTGTACTATATCCCACCTTCATGCATAATAACCCATCACATTACTGTACTATATCCCACCTTCATGTGTAATAACCCATCACATTACTGTACTATATCCCACCTTCATGTGTAATAACCCATCACATTACTGTACTATATCCCACCTTCATGTGTAATAACCCATCACATTACTGTACTATATCCCACCTTCATGTGTAATAACCCATCACATTACTGTACTATATCCCACCTTCATGTGTAATAACCCATCACATTACTGTACTATATCCCACCTTCATGTGTAATAACCCATCACATTACTGTACTATATCCCACCTTCATGTGTAATAACCCATCACATTACTGTACTATATCCCACCTTCATGTGTAATAACCCATCACATTACTGTACTATATCCCACCTTCATGTGTAATAACCCATCACATTACTGTACTATATCCCACCTTCATGTGTAATAACCCATCACATTACTGTACTATATCCCACCTTCATGTGTAATAACCCATCACATTACTGTACTATATCCCACCTTCATGTGTAATAACCCATCACATTACTGTACTATATCCCACCTTCATGTGTAATAACCCATCGCATTACTGTACTATATCCCACCTTCATGTGTAATAACCCATCACATTACTGTACTATATCCACTGGTGCATGATATTAACCCATTCAACACCAAGTAACTGACATGGACTGGTACATGATATTAACCCATTCAACACCAAGTAACTGACATGGACTGGTGCATGATATTAACCCATTCAACACCAAGTAACTGACATGGACTGGTGCATGATATTAACCCATTCAACACCAAGTAACTGACATGGACTGGTGCATGATATTAACCCATTCAACACCAAGTAACTGACATGGACTGGTGCATGATATTAACCCATTCAACACCAAGTAACTGACATGGACTGGTGCATGATATTAACCCATTCAACACCAAGTAACTGACATGGACTGGTGCATGATATTAACCCATTCAACACCAAGTAACTGACATGGACTGGTGCATGATATTAACCCATTCAACACCAAGTAACTGACATGGACTGGTGCATGATATTAACCCATTCAACACCAAGTAACTGACATGGACTGGTGCATGATATTAAACCATTCAACACCAAGTAAGTGACATGGACTGGTGCATGATATTAACCCATTCAACACCAAGTAACTGACATGGACTGGTGCATGATATTTTCAGACCAATTAATTAATAAGAAAATTACAGAACAGAACAGAACAGATGTTTATTTTAAGACTTGTACATGGTACATCGTCGTAAACATACAAATATACAATTACATATTGGTCACGTAATACAATAGATTTTACATTCATATATTCACATAAATCGATTGACATGTAGTATTATAATAATGTATTACATTTGGACCAGTTCATTTATCAAAATGGGTAATTTTTGTCTAAAAATAATAATATTACTGGCAAAAAGTGGAGATCCTGATGAGAAAGCTCATCTGAATCTACACGTTTTGTAAGCCTATTGAGAGGCCTATAGTGTTGAAAGGGTTAATAAACTAAAATTAAGACAGTAACCTAATATTCTCTACTTAGTTTATACAAATTTATTTTAGCTCAATTGCGAATCAAGATCTTACAACATATATAAATCACTCTTGAGACCTCATTCCTGATGGAATCCATTGCCACGAGGGAGAGAGAAGAGGCAACGTGGACTTGAAATGCCTTGCCTAAGGGCACAATCGTAACGGCTCCAGCGGGGCTCGAACTCCGGACCTCTCGCACCTGAAGCCAGCATTCCTACTATTACAGCTATACACGTATGCTTACTTCTTGGTTTATATTCTAGTCCTATGTATCCCTCGTAATTTAAGTCCTCCAGCAGTTGGAATATGTATTTATAGTTCACCTCTCCCTGGTGGTCGGGCTCACCACGATCAGGCACTTGGGCTATCTGTATATGACCTGGTAAGTTGATATTATAGCAAGTCAATGGTAATTAGATATTACACAGTTCATCAAACAGCACCTTTATAATATTCTGTATGTATTTCCAGGAACTAGAGAGTTGTACTCGGAAATATGTAAGCCTCACGCTGGTCTGGACACAAGAACAAATTCTTGATCTAACATGACCTTGAAAGGTCAACTTCAACGAGTAACAAGCATGTATAGGTTGCTATAGGAGTAAATGGCAGTGGACACTTTGCTAACAGTCCTGACAACACATCTTGACAAATTTCTCCCAAAATCCTATCATTTCCTCCTAGATAAAACATATGCAGTTATATTCACAAGATTTTATCAAAATGCATCTACAAATATGTTGAGTTATCTTGTCCACAAAAAGACAGACAGACTGCGATATATTTCACTCATATTTCTCAGTATTTCAGTATAGATGTAATAATGTAAGCTTAAACTTTATTTATTTTACCACGATTGCGAAGCATGTTTTAACAAGCGTAAATGTGGTCATTCGTGTGGGAGGAAACCGGAGTACCCGAAAAAAACCCACCTGTCCAATCTGGCGACCACCGTACTATCTCACATACTTCCCGTTCCGGAGATCGAACCCGGGTTGCCTTGGTGAGAAGCGAGCGCGCTAATGTAATAATGTAGAAGTTAATATAACTATCAGGTATTATACCCACAATGCATTTACTCACCTATATATGGCCAGAGTATTATACCCACAATGCATTTACTCACCTATATATGGCCAGAGTATTATACCCACAATGCATTTACTCACCTATATATGGCCAGAGTATTATACCCACAATGCATTTACTCACCTATATACGGCCAGAGTATTATACCCACAATGCATTTACTCACCTATATACGGCTAGAGTATTATACCCACAATGCATTTACTCACCTATATACGGCCAGAGTATTATACCCACAATGCATTTACTCACCTATATATGGCCAGAATTTCTTCAGGTTTCCTGTTAGATCACCACCTATAATCTGAGCATGGAACACATCCTGGAACACATGTAGTATATATACAAACAATAAACACTGTGTGTAACCTGGTACAACAAAACGCATCCTGGAACACATGTAGTATATATACAAACAATAAACACTGTGTGTAACCTGGTACAACAAAACACATCCTGGAACACATCCTGGAACACATGTAGTATATATACAAACAATAAACACTGTATGTAACCTGGTACAACAAAATACATCCTGGAACACATGTAGAATATATACAAACAATAAACACTGTGTGTAACCTGGTACAACAAAACACATCCTGGAACACATGTAGTATATATACAAACAATAAACACTGTATGTAACCTGGTACAACAAAACACACCCTGAAGCACATGTAGTATATATACAAACAATAAACACTGTATATAACCTGGTACAACAAAACACACCCTGGAACACATGTAGTATATATACAAACAATAAACACTGTGTGTAACCTGGTACAACAAAACACATCCTGGAACACATGTAGTATATATATACAAACAATAAACACTGTGTGTAACCTAGTACAACAAAACACATCCTGGAACACATGTAGTATATATATACAAACAATAAACACTGTGTGTAACCTGGTACAACAAAACACATCCTGGAACACATGTAGTATATATACAAACAATAAACACTGTGTGTAACCTGGTACAACAAAACACATCCTGGAACACATCCTGGAACACATGTAGTATATATACAAACAATAAACACTGTGTGTAACCTGGTACAACAAAACACATCCTGGAACACATGTAGTATATATACAAACAATAAACACTGTGTGTAACCTGGTACAACAAAACACATCCTGGAACACATATAGTATATATACAAACAATAAACACTGTATGTAACCTGGTACAACAAAACACATCCTGGAACACATGTAGTATATATACAAACAATAAACACTGTATGTAACCTGGTACAACAAAACACACCCTGGAACACATGTAGTATATATACAAACAATAAACACTGTGTGTAACCTGGTACAACAAAACACATCCTGGAACACATGTAGTATATATATACAAACAATAAACACTGTGTGTAACCTAGTACAACAAAACACATCCTGGAACACATGTAGTATATATATACAAACAGTAAACACTGTATGTAACCTGGTACAACAAAACACATCCTGGAACACATGTAGTATATATACAAACAATAAACACTGTGTGTAACCTGGTACAACAAAACACATCCTGGAACACATATAGTATATATACAAACAATAAACACTGTATGTAACCTGGTACAACAAAACACATCCTGGAACACATGTAGTATATATACAAACAATAAACACTGTGTGTAACCTGGTACAACAAAACACATCCTGGAACACATATAGTATATATACAAACAATAAACACTGTATGTAACCTGGTACAACAAAACACATCCTGGAACACATATAGTATATATACAAACAGTAAACACTGTATGTAACCTGGTACAACAAAACACATCCTGGAACACATGTAGTATATATACAAACAATAAACACTGTGTGTAACCTGGTACAACAAAACACATCCTGGAACACATATAGTATATATACAAACAATAAACACTGTGTGTAACCTGGTACAACAAAATGCATCCTGGAACACATGTAGTATATATACAAACAATAAACACTGTGTGTAACCTGGTAAAACAAAACACATCCTGGAACACATGTAGTATATATACAAACAATAAACACTGTGTGTAACCTGGTACAACAAAACACATCCTGGAACACATGTAGTATATATACAAACAATAAACACTGTGTGTAAACCTGGTACAACAAAACACATCCTGGAACACATCCTGGAACACATGTAGTATATATACAAACAATAAACACTGTATGTAACCTGGTACAACAAAACACATCCTGGAACACATGTAGTATATATACAAACAATAAACACTGTGTGTAACCTGGTACAACAAAACACATCCTGGAACACATCCTGGAACACATGTAGTATATATACAAACAATAAACACTGTGTGTAACCTGGTACAACAAAACACATCCTGGAACACATGTAGTATATATACAAACAATAAACACTGTGTGTAACCTGGTACAACAAAACACATCCTGGAACACATATAGTATATATACAAACAATAAACACTGTATGTAACCTGGTACAACAAAACACATCCTGGAACACATGTAGTATATATACAAACAATAAACACTGTATGTAACCTGGTACAACAAAACACATCCTGGAACACATGTAGTATATATACAAACAATAAACACTGTGTGTAACCTGGTACAACAAAACACATCCTGGAACACATATAGTATATATACAAACAATAAACACTGTATGTAACCTGGTACAACAAAACACATCCTGGAACACATATAGTATATATACAAACAATAAACACTGTGTGTAACCTGGTACAACAAAATGCATCCTGGAACACATGTAGTATATATACAAACAATAAACACTGTGTGTAACCTGGTACAACAAAACACATCCTGGAACACATGTAGTATATATACAAACAATAAACACTGTGTGTAACCTGGTACAACAAAACACATCCTGGAACACATGTAGTATATATACAAACAATAAACACTGTGTGTAAACCTGGTACAACAAAACACATCCTGGAACACATCCTGGAACACATGTAGTATATATACAAACAATAAACACTGTATGTAACCTGGTACAACAAAACACATCCTGGAACACATGTAGTATATATACAAACAATAAACACTGTGTGTAACCTGGTACAACAAAACATGTAATATACCCAGACAATAAGCACTGTATGTAACCTGATACAAAACTACAAGATGGAAACAAATGAGCGTAGCCACCATGGTGTAATGAATACTGTGTTTGCCTCAAAGCAAAGTGGTTATGAGTTTGAACTCGGCCAGATAACGTGGTGTCCGATGGCAAGAAATGCACATTGCTTCATCTCTTCCTACTAGCAAGATGCTTTATTAGCACAGCAAGATGTTTTATTAGCATAGCAAGATGTTTTATTAGCATAGCAAGATGTTTTATTAGCATAGCAAGATGTTTTATTAGCATAGCAAGATGTTTTATTAGCATAGCAAGATGTTTTATTCCACTGGTTGTAAGCAGAGAAATAACATATTGTATTTCTCATTGCTTTACACTGGTGGCTTCTAGCCGCTGCATGTTGAAATGTTGTCAACGCGAACGTTTTGGGACACCTTGTTGTGGAATGATTAAATTATAAATAACTCATGAACATAGAAAGCTATTATTATTCGCGATCTAAGATCTGTAAACATATTATATAAATATTTAAATATCACCAATTAAAGAGAAAGAAATTGGACTACTTACAAACTGAAGCTTTAGATTCGGATGGTTAATTTTCTTAATATAATCAACACCTGAAATGAAATAGAAATTCTTATACTAACATGTCTGTATACGCAAAGAAGGAATTTACCGTGTTTAAATCTGACATAAAACATGGTTTGGCGTGTGATGTCAAATGTTTTGTGACATCATTAATACTTTCTAAAAAATAACACCAACTATTTTTGCGCTTTTTAGATATTTTGGTCATGTTAGAATCGAAATAATATTTGTATTTTCGTTATTTATTGTCAAATAAAACATGGTTTGTCATTCTGAGCGCCGGAATTAACAACTTAGGCCAACATCAGAACTCCAAACCATGTTTTATTTGCCAATATAAATAACTGGAAGACAAATATTATTGAATAACTTTAACGTTCATCTAATACCACGTACAATAATAACCAACTCTTCTGTTTTAGTAAATATACGTCTGCTTGCTGTCCAATTAGCGCGCTCGCTTCTCACCAATGCAACCCGGGTTCGATCCTCGGACTGGGAAGTATGTGAGATGGTATGGTGGTCGCAAGATTGGACAGGTAGGTTTTCTTCGGGTACTCCCCACACAAATGACCACATTTATGCTTTCATCCGCACCAATGAGAGTGATTCATATAAGTTGTTAGAACTTGCTTCGATATCATTGTAAAATAAATAAAGTTTAAACTTTGATGAAAAGTCTTCACCCAGATGTGCACCACAGATGCTTGGGATCTGGACAAATGGTTTCGTGTTCAAAACCAACAAATATTTGTTCATCTTAAGAACATTATGATATTTCCAACCAATCATGGACTTGCAGCCTCGAAATCATGGACTTGCAGCCTCGAAATCATGGACTTGCAGCCTCGAAATCATGGACTTGCAGCCTCGAAATCATGGACTTGCAGCCTCGAAATCATGGACTTCCAGCCTCGAAATCATACTTAGGAACTTTCAACCTCAAAATCATGCACCCCTCTCAAATGTGACAAGGACCCCTGAAGCAGGCCATAAAACACACCTTGATGTCAACCTTTCTCCAGGGGCTGCTAGTACATTGAATGGACAAATCACCTAATATAACTATTGGATAGGTATTTATTCACTTACCTGTTTGTAAATTGCTGAGGAAATAATTTGGAGCAGTAATTCTTGAGTTTAAAGGTTCTATCAAACACAAGATACCTTCCTGAAACCATAGTATGTAGCTATCATGAGAATAGTTCAACGGTCCAAGCATGCCAGCAACCTCTAGAACTTATATAGAAACCAGCCAGCTTCGAACATACAGTCAACATACGGTCCAAACATGCCAGCAACCTCTAGAACTTATATAGAAACCAGCCAGCTTCGAACATACAGTCAACATACGGTCCAAACATGCCAGCAACCTCTAGAACTTATATAGAAACCAGCCAGCTTCGAACATACAGTCAACATACGGTCCAAACATGCCAGCAACCTCTAGAACTTATATAGAAACCAGCCAGCTTCGAACATACAGTCAACATACGGTCCAAACATGCCAGCAACCTCTAGAACTTATATAGAAACCAGCCACCTACGAACATACAGTCAACATACGGTCCAAACATGCCAGCAACCTCTAGAACTTATATAGAAACCAGCCAGCTTCGAACATACAGTCAACATACGGTCCAAACATGCCAGCAACCTCTAGAACTTATATAGAAACCAGCCAGCTTCGAACATACAGTCAACATACGGTCCAAACATGCCAGCAACCTCTAGAACTTATATAGAAACCAGCCAGCTTCGAACATACAGTCAACATACGGTCCAAACATGCCAGAAACCTCTAGAACTTATATAGAAACCAGCCAGCTTCGAACATACAGTCAACATACGGTCCAAACATGCCAGCAACCTCTAGAACTTATATAGAAACCAGCCAGCTTCGAACATACAGTCAACATACGGTCCAAACATGCCAGCAACCTCTAGAACTTATATAGAAACCAGCCAGCTTCGAACATACAGTCAACATACGGTCCAAACATGCCAGTAACCTCTAGAACTTATATAGAAACCAGCCAGCTTCGAACATACAGTCAACATACGGTCCAAACATGCCAGCAACCTCTAGAACTTATATAGAAACCAGCCAGCTTCGAACATACAGTCAACATACGGTCCAAACATGCCAGTAACCTCTAGAAATATATAGAAACCAGCCAGCTTCGAACATACAGTCAACATACGGTCCAAACATGCTAGTGACCTCTAGAAATATATAGAAACCAGCCAGCTTCGAACATACAGTCAACATACGGTCCAAACATGCTAGTGACCTCTAGAAATATATAGAAACCAGCCAGCTTCGAACATACAGTCAACATACGGTCCAAACATGCTAGTGACCTCTAGAAATATATAGAAACCAGCCAGCTTCGAACATACAGTCAACATACGGTCCAAACATGCTAGTGACCTCAAGAAATATATAGAAACCAGCCAGCTTCGAACATACAGTCAACATACGGTCCAAACATGCTAGTGACCTCTAGAAATATATAGAAACCAGCCAGCTTCGAACATACAGTCAACATACGGTCCAAACATGCTAGTGACCTCTAGAAATATATAGAAACCAGCCAGCTTCGAACATACAGTCAACATACGGTCCAAACATGCTAGTGACCTCAAGAAATATATAGAAACCAGCCAGCTTCGAACATACAGTCAACATACGGTCCAAACATGCTAGTGACCTCTAGAAATATATAGAAACCAGCCAGCTTCCAACATACAGTCAACATACGGTCCAAACATGCTAGTGACCTCTAGAAATATATAGAAACCAGCCAGCTTCGAACATACAGTCAAACCTGTGTTAGTGGTCATCTCCATTAAGCAGCCAACCTGTATTAAGCAGCCAGTTTCCATATTCCCAAATATGTTGTTTTATTATAATTTTGCCCTGTATTTAGCAGCCACCTGTGCTAAACAGCCACTTTCTGTGATTCGCTTGGCTGGCTGCTTAAGACAGATTTGACTGTATACCACTACAGTGATGTTACCTAGCATATCTGACCATCGTCGCCCCAGCACCACCGTACATTTTAAAGCAGCATTACATCGTAATAAAGGATGTTTTGGGTAAAATATAATACTAATGTGTGTGTTTACAAAAATCAAAATAGTCACTCAGAAACGATAAAATTCCAATAAATATAAACCGTCGTATACGTGAATTTGTTTATCAACAAACAAAATGTAAACATGCACAGCGCGCATGCGTGAAACAACATAGGATGTAGAAAACAACGTATATATTTTGAACACGAAAGACTATCTATCTTCCTCTAATGTCGAACCCCTCGCGCGGATGTAGACATGTCACTAAAAGACTTAGATAACAGAGGTATGAATCAACATCTCAAGTAATTTAATTAAAAAAGAGAACGTGGGTCAAATGGGGACGATGCATTCTGAATGTAAACAAGTGCAGATGATGCGTTCTGGTTGTAAACAAATGCGTGACCGATCGACTCGGAAAGTCCTACTTTCGGTTTCGAGTTTGTTTTATCGCAAAAAAACAGTGTTTACCAATTGAACATAACTATATAAAGTATAATGTTACAATGTGTAGCAGCATTGCTACCCATACGTAATATTTGAATTTTTCAAATATCTTTTATTTCATACGATGTAATGAATGCTTTAAGCTTTGGGAACACACTAGTAGTATTAACTTAAAGGGCAACAAACTCAACAAGCAACAGGACTTTACTCTTAACAGTTCATTGATAAATGAACTGCCTAATGGAGAAATTGTATTGTAATAGTTCAGGTAACCACCACAGTTCCCTGATATTTGGAGAGTTCCTTAACACTAAACAATCTGGTACTGATATATCTATCCTTACAGTGCATTTCCTACGATGAATGTATGTGCTCTGATTGTATACATTTACATATGAGGGTTCCAACTAACATGAGTACTCGAAGCTAGGGGCATTCGCAGTGTTAGGCAGCGCTCGTTGCGAGAAAAGGCGTGTCTTACAGTTTACGCTGTTCCAAGGATGATCTACTTACCCGTTTCGGCAAGTTTTGCAGGTTGCAATATTTTTCTTTGTGTCATTGAGAATAATAAGTAATGTAAATATAAGTAATGAATCGCGGGTTAATAGTTTGCTTTCGGTCTCCACACGCATTAACCAAGCCTAATGTAGTTCATACATCGATGGATACTATTAACCCGAGATTAATCACGGTATTTTCTACCAGTATTTTTCCCCAGTCCATATTTCCTGTGGTGCCCCAGTCCAGACCGGCACTATTTCCTACGGTGCCCCAGTCCAGACCGGTACTATTTCCTATGGTGCCCCAGTCCAGACCGGCACTATTTCCTACGGTGCCCCAGTCCAGACCGGCACTATTTCCTACGGTGCCCAAGTCCAGACCGGCACTATTTCCTACGGTGCCCCAGTCCAGACCGGCACTATTTCCTACCGTGCCCCCGTCCAGACCGGCACTATTTCCTACGGTGCCCCAGTCCAGATCGGTGGTATTTCCTACGGTGCCCCAGTCCAGACCGGCGCTATTTCCTACGGTGCCTCAGTCCAGACCAGTACTATTTCCTACGGTGCCCCAGTCCAGACCGGCGCTATTTCCTACGGTGCCCCAGTCCAGATCGGCACTATTTCCTATGAGGCACCAGGCCAGACCGGCGCTATTTTCTACGATGCCCCAGTCCAGACAGGCACTATTTCCTACGGTGCCCCAGTCCAGACCGGCACTATTTCCTACGGTGCCCCAGTCCAGATCGGCGCTATTTCCTACAGTGCCCCAGTCCAGACTGGCGCTATTTCCTACGGTGCCTCAGTCCAGACCAGTACTATTTCCTACGGTGCCCCAGTCTAGACTGGCGCTATTTCCTACGGTGCCCCAGTCCAGATCGGCACTATTTCCTATGATGCACCAGGCCAGACCGGCACTATTTCCTATGATGCCCCAGTCCAGACCAGTACTATTTCCTACAGTGCCCCAGTCCAGACCGGTACTATTCCCTACAGTGCCCCAGTCCAGACCGGTACTATTTCCTACAGTGCCCCAGTCCAGACCGGTACTATTCCCTACAGTGCCCCAGTCCAGACCGGTACTATTTCCTACAGTGCCCCAGTCCAGACCGGTACTATTTCCTACGGTGCCCCAGTCCAGACCGGCGCTATTTCCTACGGTGCCCCCAGTCCAGACCGGCGCTATTTCCTATGGTGCCCCAGTCCAGACCGGCGCTATTTCCTACGGTGCCCCAGTCCAGACCGGCGCTATTTCCTACGGTGCCCAGTCCAGACCGGCACTATTTCCTACGGTGCCCCAGTCCAGACCGGCGCTATTTCCTACGGTGCCCCAGTCCAGACCGGCACGTGAGTGAGACATTACCTTCTGCAACCTATCAGCAGCAAATCGTAAATTATCCAGGTATGTAGCCTCCATTTCTTCCTTCTTATAACGTGAAGTTCTCCCTGCCATAATGTGCATTCTGTAAATAAAAATGCAACATAGATTTCTATGCAATAATTCTGGGCTGTTAAAATTGTGTGAAAGTAAGACTTATAAATGACCTTAAAGTTGTGCTAAACATTAGTTCAAATATTTAGACTTAAAAACTTTTGCATCTTTCATTTTTTCTATCAAGGTATTTCTCGAAATAATAGATTGAAAAACAAAAATTAATAGTCAAATAAAGTTAATGTAAAAGGATTCTGGGGTTAAGTAGAGGTCTTATATATAGAGAATATTAGGTTACTGTCTTATAAATTAAAATTTATAAGACAGTAACCTAATATTCTATTTATCCTACATTCTGAGTGTGACCCGACACAAAAACAAACAAACTAGCCATGACAGCTTACAAACTAGCTACGCACTTGGTAAGATGTTGCGCATTGATATTTCTATTTATAGATAAATGATAAATGACATTTCTTTGACAACAGTAGTTTCCAGATGGGTCTCATCGAGTGCTGTTAATTCATCCCAAACAACCTGAAAGTTTGCCTGTACACGACTTTCTTCTTGGGACATTTTCCAAACTAAGCAGACAACACAATGTGACGACAGACGCTTTGTTTATTTACAAACCGTAATCTGGGTCATAAAAGTAGTCCGTCACGAAAGTTTTATTAGGCACTGACTAATAAAGCAAAATTTATTAGGCAGGCCATTTTTGTACGTTATTTCGCATGAAGGTAGGATATATAGGACTAGTATATACATTGCTTAGCAATACCTGAATATAAACGCAGCAGACTGGAAGGGCCTCCACATAGCAAGTGTAATAACAATGTCATGGTTCACTCTGTCTGAATGTTTGTCTGCGCCACTTCTGTCGCCAAATGAAAAAACACTGGAGCCAATTTAAAAAACTTGGAGCCAACTAAGAGCCATATAGTTCAGAAATAAATATTTGAAGCCATGGATTTGACAAAACATGTGCCAAAAAAAAAAGTTGCGCCAAATATTTTCACCAATTCACAAAATTTAGCACCAATATTTGTTTTTTGTCACAATTGGCGACCGACAGCGGGAACCCTGAGATGATAGTAATATTCCATGTTTCCATAAATAATTTACTGTAATGATGTACAATATGATGTAGCAGGTTACGCACAGTGAACATGGCATGATTATGATGTAGCAGGTTACGCACAGTGAACACGGCATGATTATGATGTAGCAGGTTACGCACAGTGAACACGGCATGATTATGATGTAGCAGGTTACGCACAGTGAACACGGCATGATTATGATGTAGCAGGTTACGCACAGTGAACATGGCATGATTATGATGTAGCAGGTTATGCACAGTGAACATGGTATGATGAAATCTGGAATATAATACCTTTTGCAATTAAGACAGTTTGCATATTCTATTGAGAGTTCAAGCTGCATTCGGAAGTCCTGGATCCGGTCTGGAAGCGCTGCCAGGCCCAATTCTCCTTTCTCCATTTTACCTGGAAACATAATCTTGAATGTACACATATCTCATGGTTTTTGGTAATTTCCCCCAAAATAAGGCAACGTCAAAATCCACTTTTGCTTAGTTTCTTCATAGACCGTAAAGAGATGTCACAAAGTTCACGAACAAGTGTGTACGAAAATGGTATCAACGATGCCTTTTCATCAAAATTCACCGAATCGCGAGGATTATGTGACAATATGATTTTCAAGAGGGCCACTGTTATGGCTATTTTGGATATCAGATTTTAGCCCTTTATTGTCTACTAGTTTCATCATATTTATGTTTGTACGGTAGGAGTTCTGAACAATTTGAAATTACTAGTTGCGATGAAGTTTTTCAAAATTGCCGAAACGTTTTGGCAGTGGACCATGGAATTCGACCATGTTGACGATGCTAACCATGACTGCCATTTTGGATAATTTGTTTAAATGTATTTTGAACTTGTTGCAATGGTGCTCCACATCAAGCAACTT
Organism: Archivesica marissinica; assembly: GCA_014843695.1. Classification (NCBI taxonomy): domain Eukaryota; kingdom Metazoa; phylum Mollusca; class Bivalvia; order Venerida; family Vesicomyidae; genus Archivesica; species Archivesica marissinica. The sequence goes on along the minus strand of CM026397.1, from coordinate 41,768,460 downwards.
TTGTGCGGTTTAAGGGGAAATGTTGTTTGAAGAAATTGTGGATGAATACATGTATGTATGGACGACTGACCTATAGCTTAGGAATGACGACTGACCTATAGCTCAGGAATGACGACTGACCTATAGCTTAGGAATGACGACTGACCTATAGCTTAGGAATGACGACTGACCTATAGCTTAGGAATTACGACTGACCTATAGCTTAGGAATGACGACTGACCTATAGCTTAGGAATTACGACTGACCTATAGCTTAGGAATGACGACTGACCTATAGCTTAGGAATGACGACTGACCTATAGCTTAGGAATTACGACTGACCTATAGCTTAGGAATTACGACTGACCTATAGCTTAGGAATGACGACTGACCTATAGCTTAGGAATGACGACTGACCTATAGCTTAGGAATTACGACTGACCTATAGCTTAGGAATGACGACTGACCCATAGCTTAGGAATTACGACTGACCTATAGCTTAGGAATGACGACTGACCTATAGCTTAGGAATGACGACTGACCTATAGCTTAGGAATTACGACTGACCTATAGCTTAGGAATGACGACTGACCTATAGCTTAGGAATTACGACTGACCTATAGCTTAGGAATGACGACTGACCTATAGCTCAGGAATGACGACTGACCTATAGCTCAGGAATTACGACTGACCTATAGCTTAGGAATTACGACTGACCTATAGCTTAGGAATGACGATTGACCTATAGCTCAGGAATGACGACTGACCTATAGCTCAGGAATGACGACTGACCTATAGCTTAGGAATGACGACTGACCTATAGCTTAGGAATGACGACTGACCTATAGCTCAGGAATGACGACTGACCTATAGCTCAGGAATGACGACTGACCTATAGCTTAGGAATGACGACTGACCTATAGCTCAGGAATAGCTCAGGTGCATTAAAACAAGGGAAAGTAATTTAATATCTATGGTAAGATAATTGGGTTCACTCAATTTCAATCTGATATGTATTATTATTGTTGTGTTCAGGAGGTCGTGGGTTCTAGCTCAACGTCGGGTTACTAACTTTTCTGCTATTTCTTTGTTTCGTCACCTTAATAGCGACGAGGATATCTGGTTGAGTGCACGAAAATAACTAGGAGTGTAGCCACTTCATTATTGTCAATTCCTTTAAGAATACGACATAAAAAAAGTTATCTTGATTTCTTGCACATATTTTGGACTACTAGTAATGCTGACTGGAATAACAACAGTTTATACAAATTTATCTTAGCTTGATTGCGATACATATTTTTACAACATTAGATTAATTGCTCCCAAGACCTCATTTCTGATGGAATCCATCGCCATGTGGGATCGAGAGAGAAAAAGCACTGTGGACGTTAGCTGCTTTGCCTAAGGACACAGACGTAATGGCTACAGCTGGGTGTGAACTCCTGGCCTCTCACGCCTGAAGCGAACGCTCTACCCCTGCATTATCACGACTTCGAAACAGCCCAAGACCGGCACAGCCGTAAGCATAGACCATGGAGGCACTTCCACAGCCGTAAGCATAGCCCATGGACTGATGGAGGCACTTCCACAGCCTTAAGCATAGCCCATGGAGGCATTTCCACAGCCGTACGCATAGCCCATGGAAGAACTTCCACAGCCTTAAGCATAGCCCATGGAAGAACTTCCACAGCCGTAAGCATAGCCCATGGAGGCACTTCCATCTACATATAACAGAAAGAGACTACATACCTGGCCAATTATTAATGAGTACATGTTCCAGTCCTGCAACCTTGCACGCCTCTCCCAGCTCCTCGGACCCCTCTGAATAGGGGAAGGTACATTCTGTGTACTTGAACCCAGCATCCTTGGCTGCTTTAAACCGACCTACCAGTGACGGGATCTCTTGAAACAGCATAGAAATATTGGCTGCAAACTTAAGCGGCATCTTCTTTGAGTTGTCAATACTCAACAATCTGAAAAGGTTTCTTAGTCCAGTGGTGTGGATTTTTTGTGTGTCAATTGTTATCAAATCGAGTTCAAAGGTCACTCTAATGGCTGATTACCGTTTTTATGTAATTCACTTCTTTAAGGATGGGAACCAATGAGTTGAAATTAATTTGACTGGTTTGCCACATATGTAAATCCGCGCTATTTGATCTAGAATCACTATAGATACAGTCTATCATCTCCGTAGAGAAATAAGTAAACAATATGGCAGCCAGGGATTTACCGATTTAACTGGTATAATTTTGTTTCATTTAACTTGTCGAACACGGCCATTCAGAGTTTGTTTTAACATAACCTAGTTATGGTTTGGTTCAGCACGATGTGTACAGCTGTAAATTAGATCTGAAACCAGCGTCGAGTTAATTGACTTTCAAAAATAAGTATTCAATTATACGCGCACATGCAGTGCGACTAAATTCACTAATTAAGTAATTTTCATATGTTTATGTGTTCGTTTATGATTATTATTAACAGGTCAGTCTGTTTGTGATGGAGAGTCTACAAGTGCCTTTCAGCATATCATAATATATTAGACATAAAAAAGAAACAAATTAATAATAAATATGCACAGGCCTACTATTATCAGGGATTCATATTTTATTGTAGTCTATAAATAAGACCTCTACATTATAGTACATAAAAAATGTTGTTATTTCGAGGTCTTATCGTTAAAGCTCATTTTCGCATAGCACTTTCCGCCCTGATCCGATGGCGGGATTTCTGACCAATATTTTGAAGCTTTTCGGCCACGAACGGTTATAAATGTGTGCATTGGTGTTAAGAATAATCCTAAATATAGATATTAAAAATGTTAAAAATATATTGTATTACCATTGTGCATGTCATTTAGCTGTTTGAAGTCGACAGGTGACATTCTCCCATTTTTTCTGCGCAGTCTTCACAAAAGAAATCCGAATGATTTATTATTTAGTACATTTGATATGTATGTACATCCTAGACCAGCTGGGCAGTTCTATACGGCACTGTACTTCCTAGACCAGCTGGGCAGTTCTATACGGCACTGTACTTCCTAGACCAGCTGGGCAGTTCTATACGGCACTGTACTTCCTAGACCAGCTGGGCAGTTCTATACGGCACTGTACTTCCTAGACCAGCTGGGCAGTTCTATACGGCACTGTACTTCCTAGACCAGCTGGGCAGTTCTATACGGCACTGTACTTCCTAGACCAGCTGGGCAGTTCTATACGGCACTGTACTTCCTAGACCAGCTGGGCAGTTCTATACGGCACTGTACTTCCTAGACCAGCTGGGCAGTTCTATACGGCACTGTACTTCCTAGACCAGCTGGGCAGTTCTATACGGCACTGTACTTCCTAGACCAGCTGGGCAGTTCTATACGGCACTGTACTTCCTAGACCAGCTGGGCAGTTCTATACGGCACTGTACTTCCTAGACCAGCTGGGCAGTTCTATACGGCACTGTACTTCCTAGACCAGCTTGGGCAGTTCTGTTCGGTCGTATACGGCACTGTACTTCCTAGACCAGCTGGGCAGTTCTGTTCGGTCGTATACGGCACTGTACTTCCTAGACCAGCTGGGCAGTTCTGTTCGGTCGTATACGGCACTGTACTTCCTAGACCAGCTGGGCAGTTCTGTTCGGTCGTATACGGCACTGTACTTCCTAGACCAGCTGGGCAGTTCTGTTCGGTCGTATACGGCACTGTACTTCCTAGACCAGCTGGGCAGTTCTGTTCGGTCGTATACGGCACTGTACTTCCTAGACCAGCTGGGCAGTTCTGTTCGGTCGTATACGGCACTGTACTTCCTAGACCAGCTGGGCAGTTCTGTTCAGTCGTATACGGCACTGTACTTCCTAGACCAGCTGGGCAGTTCTGTTCAGTCGTATATGGCACTGTACTTCCTAGACCAGCTGGGCAGTTCTGTTCAGTCGTATATGGCACTGTACTTCCTAGACCAGCTGGGCAGTTCTGTTCAGTCGTATATGGCACTGTACTTCCTAGACCAGCTGGGCAGTTCTGTTCAGTCGTATATGGCACTGTACTTCCTAGACCAGCTGGGCAGTTCTGTTCAGTCGTATATGGCACTGTACTTCCTAGACCAGCTGGGCAGTTATGTTCAGTCGTATATGGCACTGTACTTCCTAGACCAGCTGGGCAGTTATGTTCAGTCGTATATGGCACTGTACTTCCTAGACCAGCTGGGCAGTTATGTTCAGTCGTATATGGCACTGTACTTCCTAGACCAGCTGGGCAGTTATGTTCAGTCGTATATGGCACTGTACTTCCTAGACCAGCTGGGCAGTTATGTTCAGTCGTATATGGCACTGTACTTCCTAGACCAGCTGGGCAGTTATGTTCAGTCGTATATGGCACTGTACTTCCTAGACCAGCTGGGCAGTTCTGTTCAGTCGTATACGGCACTGTACTTCCTAGACCAGCTGGGCAGTTATGTTCAGTCGTATACGGCACTGTACTTCCTAGACCAGCTGGGCAGTTCTGTTCAGTCATATACGGCACTGTACTTCCTCACACTTGCCTTTCAATCCTAGACCAGCTGTGCAGTTATGTTCAGTCGTATAAGGCACTGTACTTCCTCACACTTGCCTTTCGTTTAAATCTTAGACCAGCTGTGCAGTTATGTTCAGTCGTATACGGCACTGTACTTCCTCACACCAGCCTTTCGTTTCAATCCTAGACCAGCTGTGCAGTTATGTTCAGTCGTATACGGCACTGTACTTCCTCACACTTGCCTTTCGTTTCAATCCTAGACCAGCTGTGCAGTTATGTTCAGTCGTATAAGGCACTGTACTTCCTCACACTTGCCTTTCAATCCTAGACCAGCTGTGCAGTTATGTTCAGTCGTATAAGGCACTGTACTTCCTCACACTTGCCTTTCGTTTCAATCTTAGACCAGCTGTGCAGTTATGTTCAGTCGTATACGGCACTGTACCTCCTCACACCAGCCTTTCGTTTCAATCCTAGACCAGCTGTGCAGTTATGTTCAGTCGTATACGGCACTGTACTTCCTCACACCAGCCTTTCGTTTCAATCCTAGACCAGCTGTGCAGTTATGTTCAGTCAGCTGAAGAATTTTGATGATGCAAAGCCAGGATCGAGACGAAAGTAACCCCAACACAGTGAGCCGAATAGCAAACAATATAGAGCCTGATCAGACAGTATGCTACATGCCTGCTGATCTAGCTCTTTGTTCTTTGCACTATTCAGCACTTTAAGGGACAATATAGGCCTAGTAGTAGACCAAGTGCTTAGCTGTGTAGTTGTTAATTATATAGAAAATTATAATAAAGATATAATTACATTAGTTTATATAATCGCCTTTCGGACTGACAGATTTTTGTTCGAACTGACAACATTTTTGAGTCAGTCAGTCCGAATGACCTGTGGTGTCTAAAGGTTTTGCGCATAGTCTGCACGCTGGGGCTATAGATATCGACTGACCTGTATCTCAAACCGTTATTCCTATGATTTGCTACAGATATGGGAGTCCAATTTCATTATATGTATGATGGATGTAATTTATAGATACGGAAAACAACATTTAATACTGATCAATTTAATAAGTTTATTTGTCAGTTTACTGTAATGTGTCTACAAAATAAACAAATATGTTAATGTTAACAATTTCTCATTTGACAGACAGTGACATTCTGCCCGTAATCCGAAAGTTAAGTATGGATATATTTGATAATGTTGCTGCAACAATAAACAATGATGGATATCTATGAATAACAACTATAACAATAATTCATAATAATATGAACAATGCATTTTTGTAGAATACAACTGCTTACTATGTAGAAACATTACGGTAAACTGACGACTCGCCATCACCTAACACCCACATAAAGCCTTAACTATATAATTCCACAGGCAAAAACTCAATACCGTGCAAACTCATTTTCCCCCAGAACAATCCGGCTATGGAACAGTCTACCGACATATATATAGTCGAGTCCCAGTCTACTGACATATATACAGTCGAGTCCCAGTCTACCGACATATATACAGTCGAGTCCCAGTCTGCTGACTTTTGTTGGCAGTCTTGACTCATACTCGCTCTAAACTTTAAAATGTCTGCTTTTATCTACAGCTTTGTAGATCCTTTTATCTTTTTAACTTGCACATAACATTTTACATTAACTAACTGTTCTAGACTGCGCCTGCCAATCATAATCATGACTGATTGGTCGGCAGTAACAAGTTGAGTTATTAAATCGATCAGTAATGTTGTTTCACGTTATATAAGTTATAATTCAGCAATAACATTCGCTATATATTTATAACAAAATTGGGCTCCCATATCTCTAACAAATCATATCTAGCCTAGCCGTTCTATATTTTAATATTTTATTTGAACAGTTCCAAACGTTGGTTCCCAGTAGCACCTATGACAGCGTGCCACAGTATAAAATGTGTCTCTGGCCATTTCATTTTGTCTGTGTGTTTTACGTTTATTTATCGTTGCTACCGGTTGCTCATATGAGCGACGCCTCCTGAAGAGATTAGTCATTTTAGATTTTGGAGGATAGTGCATGATACAGACAGAGACCCATTCCAGAGTCTCCTCTGGTTATTTTACATGCTCGATGTAAAGCACCGACACGAGACCTCGGTTTAACGTCCCATCTGAAAGACTGTTAATTTTATTAGGGTCAGATGGGGAATTGAACCTGTGATCTCTGGATTACCAGTCCAGTGTGTTACCACTGGACTACAGATCCGTCTGTTTCATTTTGTCAAATGTGTCTGTTTTGTCTCAATCCATGCAAAATGTGTGTTTTTTGACTGTTCTTTGCCTACATAATTTGTTTGTTCTTTGCCTACATAATTTGTTTGTTCTTTGCCTTTAAGTTTATATTAAGCATATTGATGTTTCTCTTACAGAGTGAATGACATGACTTAAAACTAGAAGACAAAGTAAACATGGGTTACAGTAAGAAAGGGGAGGTGTATCCTCTGCTCACAACTGACTGGCTGGGTACTCCTACATACAGACAGAAGCCTCTAGCCAGACGTGTCCGACAAGATGACGAGGAAGAAATTCCCGAGTTTGACGATGAAGACGAAGTGTTTAATATCATCGATGAGAAGGAGAAGCGAAGTGTGAACCTCGTGTGGATGGACGTTGTCTTATTGATTGTTGATTTTCTGCAGATCTTTGCGTTGATTCAGTCCATGTCACTGCGGTGGGTGTACCCGGAGAGATGGTTGAGAAACACTTACTATGTATTTGTCTTCAATATCGATGTATGGGAGATAATGAAGTTTACCAATTCCAGCATCTATAGGAGTTTACAGGACTCGTATCTCGCTAGTAGTGAAGTGGGCATATCGTATGAATACATTATATATGCATGGTTCGGAGTGGTGGTAGTTCTTGCTTTGGTTTACGGACTGTTGCATGCTGGTATGGTACGTTATTCCTACCCTCAGCAGCGTGCAAGGCGGTTCATGTCATGGGTTCAGTTGGTATGTATGGTGATCATCCACGTGTTCTCTCTTCCGCTTGGAACTGCCCTCTTCAGAGCGTATGAATGCGAGGCAGAGTACAGCAAAATCTACACAAGGAACCAATACGAGTGCTTTAGCATGGACTACTGGATATTTTGTGGCCCGGCTCTCATATACATCTTTGCCATATTTGTGGTTTATCCCGCATTTCTAATCTGGAAGACTCGTCAGGAAGGAATGACTGGGACCTCTGAGGGACACTTATCATTTATCTTGATGAAAGAAACTGAGTATAAGCTTCATCTAAACAGGGCATGGCTGTTTGATTCGATGTGGATATTTTCTTCGTTCAAGTATAGAGGGCGCTACTACAGAGCGGTGATGCAGATAATCAAGCTGATTCTCCTGATCATATACGCGGCAGCTTTCAACTACATCAAGACACAGTCACTGCTCGCATCCATCTTCTTGCTGCTGCTGGTTACTGCGGCAGTGTTTGTCCGTCCGTACAGGCTGACAAGCTGCAATGTATTCCTGATATTCAGCCTGTTATGCAACATGATCAGCTGCTTCATCGGTGCAATCCTCAGCAACTATACGACAGCCACTAACCCCTCTGCCTGGTACACTGCTGATTATATGTACTACTTTCTGGTGTTTGTACAATCAGTGTGGCTGCTCACCCTGGTTGTGTTACTTGTCTACCTTGTGTCTCGCACCCTCTGTCACTCCGGTAAATGCTGCTACAAGAGGTCTGTGTGGCCTAACATCGCAACATCAGGTTCAGGGCAACTGACATCAGAAACAAAGAAGTTTATGACTGCTATTATAAAGGCCAAGATTGCACATGGTGAGTTGTTCATGTAGACATTCATGTATGTAAAATATAAACCATGGCTTACCCATATGCCAACCTATTTATAGCAGTAAATGCATTTAAATAGAACAGTACCGGTAACTGTTTCTAATAGTGGATATTGACTGTTCTTTGTGTGCTTTGATACAACCTGATGAGTTAGGTAGAGTAGTCCAGTGGTAACACGCTGGGCTGGTAATCCAGGGATCGCAGGTTCGATCCCCCCGTCTGACCCTAATAAAATTAACAATCTTTCAGATGGGACTTTAAACCGAGGTCTCGTGTCGGTGCTTTACACCTTGCACATAAAAGAACCAGAGGAGACTCTGGAATGGGTCTCGTCAGTATCATTGCACTATCTTCCAAAAATCTAAAATGACTAATCTCTTCAAGAGGCGTCGCTCATATGGGCAACCGTTAGCGACGATAAATAAACGTAGAACACACACACAGAAATTGTCTTCCTTAGATGTCTCGCTTCACCTCATTCTGAGCTATGGAGAAGTGCTTTGTGTGTTCATATAGGACCCAGAGAACATTTAGCTGAGTCTACCAACTTCTCCCTTGTTAGTTGTATACAATTAGCTACTTCCTTATTTGAAGGTCTAGTTAAGTTTGATTATATATTATTTGGTTTGCTGAGATGGTATATGAGTTTATAGTGCCGACCAGGGGGTGATATCCCCAGAGCCGCTGGCATTATAAACTCATATTACCCTGTCAACAAACCAAATATCAATTTTATGCCACGGTTTTCATCTTAAGCACAATGTTTTCAGTAACTGTTTCTGTTTCGGGATTTTCATCAACTTTGTTCTTACCCAGTCCACCTCCTCAATTGAGTAATTTCCCGAATGGATTATTTTTACCGTAACACCAGCATGTGCAGATTTGGAATGACCAATAGATTTTGATGATGATTGAGCTTATTTACCCTCGCCTCCGGCGAACCATGTGGGCGAGCGAATAGAATTTCATTTTGGCTGTTAGTCTTACTGTGTGTTAAGAAATTCCACATATTTAAATTGAAAAATAACCTCCTGCATATAAAAATGACCTCCATGTTTATTTCGATTACTTGTACAAATACAGCGCATCGTCCAACCAGCGCAACTCCTGGTTTAATTTAAGAATTGTGAGGCACGCGAAAGGTATGTAATTTAAGGGTTATATACCCTGTCTAGCCCGATATCGGTATGTAATTTAAGGGTTATATACCCTGCCTAGCCCGATATCGGTATGTAATTTAAGGGTTATATACCCTGCCTAGCCCGATATCGGTATGTAATTTAAGTGTTATATACCCTGCCTAGCCCGATATCGGTATGTATTTTAAGAGTTATATACCCTGCCTAGCCCGATATCGGTATGTATTTTAAGAGTTATATACCCTGCCTAGCCCGATATCGGTGTGTAATTTAAGGGTTATATACCCTGTCTAGCCCGATATCGGTGTGTAATTTAAGGGTTATATACCCTGTCTAGCCCAATATCGGTATGTAATTTAAGGGTTATATACCCTGCCTAGCCCGATATCGCAATAGAGTTACTGCACCATTATTCAATCAATATACAAATGTACTGGAAACTGCATGGAAGCGTAATAAATATTTATATTTAATCTGGACAAATAATAATTGGTTTAGTGTTTATCAATATAGGTAAATGTATTTCAGAGAAGATTCAGCGAGTACCGGCCGTGTTTGCTCCGGTACACGACCTCGCTCGACATATCCACATCATCAACGCGTATTGTCGTGAGGCTGAATACATTGGTGATGCATTGCACATGGTACTGTGGCAAGTACTTGATGACCTGGTCGAAACACACTCCTTCATTTGTCCCAAGTCATTGTTTTCAGGTATAAAATTAAAGTGTTTGTTTATTATAGTGTCACCTCTATTGAAAGGGCCAGTCATTTCCGACTCACCCCAATTGAAAGGGCTGGTCATTTCTGACTTATGAAACACCTCTTATGGACATCAGTACTTCCCGAATCCTATCCTTGTAGGCCAAGAGCCAGGTTGATAGGCAATCGGTAACCATTATATAACTAGCACTGCACTAGTCTAGCAGGCAGCTCACCAACCGCCATATCAGAATGAACCCCTGACAAGGTTCGAATCTTCGACCTCCCATTCCGTAGGTAGATACCGTAACCACTAAGTCACAGAGTTGGTATAGTTGAACTATATTAGTGATTCTTTAATATGTCACTGCTGCATGATGGATTTTGTCTTTTATGGAAAGCAGTTAGTATTCTGGTGACGGCACTGCTGTCAACAAGTATAATGAATATACATGTACAATAGATATTGGAAGCCAACAAATTAAATGCTTTGATATGTGGCATACTGTATCTTGAGTTGTTCCCTGTCCACAAATGAGTCACCCTTAATAGTAACTTTGAACTTGAATTTTGGCGAAAATTGTTTAGTTTTTAGACATCTTCACTTGTTTTGTGATTTCATGCACTGTGTTTACTCTACAGCTTGAATATTTTAGCTCCAGTGATTCTCAGATAGCACAGGTTTGGGAGTTTCACATTTTGCTTGAGTCATATACAGTGACACTTGTATTAACAGACCACCAAAGGGAGAAGTAAAAAACGGTCTCTAAGCAGGAATGGTATCTTAATGTCGGCTATTTTATTTTTATAACAACGCAAACTGGAAATGAAAAAGTGGTCTCTTAATAGACGTGGTCGAGCAAGTTTCACTGTATATAACTACTATGTATTGTTGTTTGGAGGCAATGGCTCTGTGTATGGCAGCGGTCCTTATTCTGCATATAGAAAATATATAAAATTGTCTGTCCGATTAGCGCAGTAGTTAGTGTGCTCGCTTTTCACCAATGTAACCCAGTTTCGATCCTCAGACCGGGAAGTATGTAACATGGTACGATGGTCGCAAGATCGGACAGGTGAGTTTTCTCCGGGTACTCCGGTTTCCTCCCACACAAATGACCACATTTAGGCTTTCATCCGCACCACGGATTAATATAAGTTGTAAATAAGTAAATAAATAAAGTTTAAACTTTAGACAATTGTCTGCAATAAAAAATGTATAAAATTGTATTTTTTTATATAGAGAGTGTTAAGAAGTCTATACGCAAGACAGCAGCTGACTTCATGACGATGGTACCGATGTTCAGCCAGCGTCTGGCTCAGCGTGATTATGATTTCATTCTGATACCACCACGCAAGAAACGACTACTTCTCAAGATGTATATTATGGGTATGTTTTACTCTAGTTCTGTGTTTACCGGTTCCAGTATGTGTGATGTTAGATGCTATTCTGTATTGCAGTTAGCCGGGAAGCAGTACTCTGGGTGGTGGGGTATTTGTACAGTCCGGTCATCCAGTTATTATAGAGCATCAACGTGACTTTAACTTTTAGCTCGCTTGCGAAACAAGTTCTTACAAATTAATCACTCTCAAGACCTCATTCCTGATGGAATGATGAGAATGAAATCATAATGGAATCCATCACCACGAGGGCGAGAGAGGAGGCGTGTGGAATTTAAATGCCTTGCCAAAGGAAACAATCGTAGCGGTTCCAGTGGGGCGCAAACTCTGGACTTTCGCACCTGAACCAAACATGCTACCACTATGCTATCATAACTTCCACATGACTTTCCAGATGAGCAATTCCAAATGAGCAATTCCAGATGAGCAATTCCAGATGAGCAATTCCAGACGAGCAATTTCAGATGAGCAATTCCTGACAAGCCATTCCAGACAAGCAATTCCAGACAAGCAATTCCAGACAAGCAATTCCAGACACGCAATTCCAGACGAGCAATTGTAGACGAGCAATTCCAGATGAGCAATTCCAGACGAGCAATTCCAGACGAGCAATTCCAGACGAGCAATTCCAAAGCATTTGTATACCATAATACTCTCTCTTATTTATAAATTTTTATTTACCGGAAAGTTATTTTCAGGGTTGTTCCTGAATGGACGGGCGGAGAAGGTTGCTAAGAAGAAGTTAATACAGCCAGCCATGGAGAAAATGTGGCCCTCTCTACCCGCTCACACAGAATTTGAAGGTAACCATATAGTAACTGTTTGTGTCACTGTAGTCCCAAGGGGTAGGAACACCAGAAACATCCGTGAGTGTTGCTCAACGTGTTTGCCTCTGAGTTAGGCCATATTGGAATGGGTTGATAATGGTTGTACTGTGTCATACCAGTTGATTACTACCTTGTACTATGCTGTATGATTGTACGTATGTATGTTAATATTTTCCTGGGCAGGCTTAGTCAACCTAAGCGGTTAAACAGTACTAAGCAATGTGTATGAGGTGCCTGAGTATCGAACCCGGGACCATTCGATCCAAATCAGACACTTTACCACTGGACCACGGACTCCACAACAGAGGAAGATGGCTACTATGAGGACCTCAGTATGTGTGTGCAGTATTTATACTATATTATCTACTATGCTGTATGTTTGTGCAGTATTTATGCTATATTATCTACTATGCAGTATGTGTGTGCAGTATTTATGCTATATTATCTACTATGCAGTATGTGTGTGCAGTATTTATGCTATATTATCTACTATGCAGTATGTGTGTGCAGTATTTATACTATATTATCTACTATGCAGTATGTGTGTGCAGTATTTATGCTATATTATCTACTATGCAGTATGTTTGTGCAGTATTTATGCTATATTATCTACTATGCAGTATGTGTGTGCAGTATTTATACTATATTATCTACTATGCAGTATGTGTGTGCAGTATTTATGCTATATTATCTACTATGCTGTATGTTTGTGCAGTATTTATGCTATATTATCTACTATGCAGTATGTGTGTGCAGTATTTATACTATATTATCTACTATGCAGTATGTGTGTGCAGTATTTATACTATATTATCTACTATGCAGTATGTGTGTGCAGTATTTATGCTATATTATCTACTATGCTGTATGTTTGTGCAGTATTTATGCTATATTATCTACTATGCAGTATGTGTGTGCAGTATTTATACTATATTATCTACTATGCAGTATGTGTGTGCAGTATTTATACTATATTATCTACTATGCAGTATGTGTGTGCAGTATTTATACTATATTATCTACTATGCAGTATGTGTGTGCAGTATTTATACTATATTATCTACTATGCAGTATGTGTGTGCAGTATTTATACTATATTATCTACTATGCTGTATGTTTGTGCAGTATTTATGCTATATTATCTACTATGTTGTATGTTTGTGCAGTATTTATGCTATATTATCTACTATGCTGTATGTTTGTGCTATATGATCTACTATGCAGTATGTTTGTGCTATATTATCTACTATGCTGTATGTGTATACTATATTATCTACTATGCTGTATGTTTGTGCAGTATTTATGCTATATTATCTACTATGTTGTATGTTTGTGCAGTATTTATGCTATATTATCTACTATGCTGTATGTTTGTGCTATATGATCTACTATGCAGTATGTTTGTGCTATATTATCTACTATGCTGTATGTGTATACTATATTATCTACTATGCTGTATGTTTGTGCAGTATTTATGCTATATTATCTACTATGCTGTATGTGTATACTATATTATCTACTATGCTGTATGTTTGTGCAGTATTTATGCTATATTATCTACTATGCTATATTATCTACTATGCTGTATGTGTGTGCAGTATTTATGCTATATTATCTACTATGCTGTATGTTTGTGCAGTATTTATGCTATATTATCTACTATGCAGTATGTTTGTGCAGTATTTATACTATATTATCTACTATGCTGTATGTTTGTGCAGTATTTATGCTATATTATCTACTATGCTGTATGTGTGTGCTATATTATCTACTATGCTGTATGTGTGTACAGTATTTATGCTATATTATCTACTATGCTGTATGTGTGTACAGTATTTATGCTATATTATCTACTATGCAGTATGTTTATGCTATATTATCTACTGTGCAGTATGTGTGTGCAGTATGTTTGTGCTATATTATCTACTATGCTGTATGTTTGTGCAGTATTTATGCTATATTATCTACTATGTTGTATGTTTGTGCAGTATTTATGCTATATTATCTACTATGCTATATGTGTGTACAGTATTTATACTATATTATCTACTATGCAGTATGTTTGTGCAGTATTTATGCTATATTATCTACTATGCAGTATGTTTGTGCAGTATTTATGCTATATTATCTACTATGCAGTATGTTTGTGCAGTATTTATACTATATTATCTACTATGCAGTATGTTTGTGCAGTATTTATGCTATATTATCTACTATGCAGTATGTTTGTGCTATATTATCTACTATGCTGTATGTGTGTGCAGTATTTATGCTATATTATCTACTATGCTGTATGTTTGTGCAGTATTTATGCTATATTATCTACTATGCTATATGTTTGTGCAGTATTTATGCTATATTATCTACTATGTTGTATGTTTGTGCAGTATTTATGCTATATTATCTACTATGCTGTATGTTTGTGCAGTATTTATGCTATATTATCTACTATGCTGTATGTTTGTGCAGTATTTATGCTATATTATCTACTATGCAGTATGTTTGTGCAGTATTTATGCTATATTATCTACTATGCAGTATGTTTGTGCAGTATTTATGCTATATTATCTACTATGCAGTATGTTTGTGCAGTATTTATGCTATATTATCTACTATGCTGTATGTTTGTGCAGTATTTATGCTATATTATCTACTATGCAGTATGTTTGTGCAGTATTTATGCTATATTATCTACTATGCTGTATGTTTGTGCAGTATTTATGCTATATTATCTACTATGCTGTATGTTTGTGCAGTATTTATGCTATATTATCTACTATGCAGTATGTTTGTGCAGTATTTATGCTATATTATCTACTATGCAGTATGTTTGTGCAGTATTTATGCTATATTATCTACTATGCAGTATGTGTGTGCAGTATTTATGCTATATTATCTACTATGCAGTATGTTTGTGCAGTATTTATGCTATATTATCTACTATGCAGTATGTTTGTGCAGTATTTATGCTATATTATCTACTATGCAGTATGTGTGTGCAGTATTTATGCTATATTATCTACTATGCAGTATGTGTGTGCAGTATTTATGCTATATTATCTACTATGCAGTATGTGTGTGCAGTATTTATGCTATATTATCTACTATGCTGTATGTTTGTGCAGTATTTATGCTATATTATCTACTATGCTGTATGTTTGTGCAGTATTTATACTATATTATCTACTATGCAGTATGTGTGTGCAGTATTTATGCTATATTATCTACTATGCTATATGTTTGTGCAGTATTTATGCTATATTATCTACTATGCAGTATGTTTGTGCAGTATTTATGCTATATTTTCTACTATGCTGTATGTGTGTGCAGTATTTATGCTATATTATCTACTATGCTGTATGTTTGTGCAGTATTTATGCTATATTATCTACTATGCTGTATGTTTGTGCAGTATTTATGCTATATTATCTACTATGCAGTATGTGTGTACAGTATTTATGCTATATTATCTACTATGCTATATGTTTGTGCAGTATTTATGCTATATTATCTACTATGCAGTATGTTTGTGCAGTATTTATGCTATATTATCTGCTATGCAGTATGTTTGTGCAGTATTTATGCTATATTATCTACTATGCTGTATGTGTGTGCAGTATTTATGCTATATTATCTACTATGCTGTATGTGTGTGCAGTATTTATGCTATATTATCTACTATGCTGTATGTGTGTGCAGTATTTATGCTATATTATCTACTATGCAGTATGTGTGTGCAGTATTTATGCTATATTATCTACTATGCAGTATGTGTGTGCAGTATTTATGCTATATTATCTACTATGCAGTATGTGTGTGCAGTATTTATGCTATATTATCTACTATGCAGTATGTGTGTGCAGTATTTATGCTATATTATCTACTATGCAGTATGTGTGTGCAGTATTTATGCTATATTATCTACTATGCAGTATGTGTGTGCAGTATTTATGCTATATTATCTACTATGCAGTATGTGTGTGCAGTATTTATGCTATATTATCTACTATGCAGTATGTGTGTGCAGTATTTATGCTATATTATCTACTATGCAGTATGTGTGTGCAGTATTTATGCTATATTATCTACTATGCAGTATGTGTGTGCAGTATTTATGCTATATTATCTACTATGCTGTATGTGTGTGCAGTATTTATGCTATATTATCTACTATGCTGTATGTGTGTGCAGTATTTATGCTATATTATCTACTATGCTGTATGTTTGTGCAGTATTTATGCTATATTATCTACTATGCTGTATGTTTGTGCAGTATTTATGCTATATTATCTACTATGCTGTATGTTTGTGCAGTATTTATGCTATATTATCTACTATGCAGTATGTTTGTGCAGTATTTATGCTATATTATCTACTATGCTGTATGTTTGTGCAGTATTTATACTATATTATCTACTATGCTATATTATCTACTATGCTATATGTTTGTGCAGTATTTATGCTATATTATCTACTATGCAGTATGTTTGTGCAGTATTTATGCTATATTATCTACTATGCTGTATGTTTGTGCAGTATTTATGCTATATTATCTACTATGCAGTATGTTTGTGCAGTATTTATGCTATATTATCTACTATGCTGTATGTGTGTACAGTATTTATGCTATATTATCTACTATGCTGTATGTTTGTGCTATATTATCTACTATGCAGTATGTTTGTGCAGTATTTATGTTATATTATCTACTATGCTGTATGTGTGTACAGTATTTATGCTATATTATCTACTATGCAGTATGTTTATGCTATATTATCTACTATGCAGTATGTTTGTGCAGTATTTATGCTATATTATCTACTATGCAGTATGTTTGTGCAGTATTTATGCTATATTATCTACTATGCTGTATGTTTGTGCAGTATTTATGCTATATTATCTACTATGCAGTATGTTTGTGCAGTATTTATGCTATATTATCTACTATGCTGTATGTGTGTGCAGTATTTATGCTATATTATCTACTATGCAGTATGTTTGTGCAGTATTTATGCTATATTATCTACTATGCTGTATGTTTGTGCAGTATTTATGCTATATTATCTACTATGCAGTATGTGTGTGCAGTATTTATGCTATATTATCTACTAGGCAGTATGTGTGTGCAGTATTTATGCTATATTATCTACTATGCAGTATGTGTGTGCAGTATTTATGCTATATTATCTGCTATGCAGTATGTTTGTGCAGTATTTATGCTATATTATCTGCTATGCAGTATGTTTGTGCAGTATTTATGCTATATTATCTACTATGCTGTATGTTTGTGCAGTATTTATGCTATATTATCTGCTATGCAGTATGTTTGTGCAGTATTTATGCTATATTATCTGCTATGCAGTATGTTTGTGCAGTATTTATGCTATATTATCTACTATGCTGTATGTTTGTGCAGTATTTATGCTATATTATCTACTATGCTATATGTTTGTGCAGTATTTATGCTATATTATCTACTATGCTGTATGTTTGTGCTATATTATCTACTATGCAGTATGTTTGTGCAGTATTTATGCTATATTATCTACTATGCTGTATGTGTATACTATATTATCTACTATGCTGTATGTTTGTGCAGTATTTATGCTATATTATCTAGTATGCAGTATGTTTGTGCAGTATTTATACTATATTATCTACTATGCAGTATGTTTGTGCAGTATTTATGCTATATTATCTACTATGCTGTATGTTTGTGCTATATTATCTACTATGCAGTATGTTTGTGCAGTATTTATGCTATATTATCTACTATGCTGTATGTTTGTGCTATATTATCTACTATGCAGTATGTTTGTGCAGTATTTATGCTATATTATCTACTATGCTGTATGTTTGTGCTATATTATCTACTATGCAGTATGTTTGTGCAGTATTTATGCTATATTATCTACTATGCTGTATGTTTGTGCTATATTATCTACTATGCAGTATGTTTGTGCAGTATTTATGCTATATTATCTACTATGCTGTATGTTTGTGCTATATTATCTACTATGCAGTATGTTTGTGCAGTATTTATGCTATATTATCTACTATGCTGTATGTTTGTGCTATATTATCTACTATGCTGTATGTTTGTGCAGTATTTATGCTATATTATCTACTATGCTGTATGTTTGTGCAGTATTTATGCTATATTATCTACTATGCTGTATGTTTGTGCAGTATTTATGCTATATTATCTACTATGCAGTATGTTTGTGCAGTATTTATCTATATTATCTACTATGCTGTATGTTTGTGCAGTATTTATGCTATATTATCTACTATGCTGTATGTTTGTGCAGTATTTATGCTATATTATCTACTATGCAGTATGTTTGTGCAGTATTTATACTATATTATCTACTATGCGTATGTTGCAGTATTTTTATATTATCTACTATGCTGTATGTTTGTGCAGTATTTATGCTATATTATCTACTATGTTTGACAGAGGAAGATGGCTACTATGAGGACCTGTACCCGCAGCCTGTTGGTGATAACTACTCTGATGACCTTCTCAATGTCATTGTGGACGATTCCACCGATGCCGAATCCACCGAGGTAATAATTTATCATACAGATAATCCATCTTAAACATTATAATCCTGTAATACTAGACAGGTTTGGCTGTCTGATTATCGCAGTTGTTAGCTGGTTGTCCGATTAGCGCAGTGGTTAGCTGGCTGTCAGATTAGTGCAGTGGTTAGCTGGCTGTCCGATTAGTGCAGTGGTTAGCTGGCTGTCCGATTAGTGCAGTGGTTAGCTGGCTGTCCGATTAGTGCAGTGGTTAGCTGGCTGTCCGATTAGTGCAGTGGTTAGCTGGCTGTCCGATTAGTGCAGTGGTTAGCTAGCTGTCAGATTAGTGCAGTTGTTAGCAGGCTGTCCGATTAGCGCAGTGGTTTGCGCGCTCGCTTCTCACCAATGCAACCCGGGTTCGATCCTCGGACCAGGAAGTATGTGAGATGGTAGGGTGGTCACCAGATCGGACAGATGAGTTTTCTCCGGGTACTCCGGTTTCCTCCCATAAGAATGACCACATTTACGTTCTCATATCCGCCAGCCAACTAGAGTGGTTATTACAAATTGTTAAAGCTTGTTTCACAATCATTGTAAAGTAAATAAAGTTGAACCATTTTAGACAGGTTTCATCTTCTAGGCAGAGGTAACAATGCTTTGATAGTATATTTGTGGCTGCTGGAAATAGTAAAATGTAAAAACGTTTTTAAAAACATTCTGTTTTTTTTTTGCTTTGTGTCTTTGAAAATTTTTATTTATTTTTTGAATTTAAAAAATAAAATGTTCAGTCCCAATTTATACCTGATCTATCAAAGCACTGCTAACTGTGGTACAAGCTAACTGAACTCTTGGGAAGAGCCATCTCTGATGTTGTAAGAACTTGTGGCTCCACCCATTTTTGCTTTCTTTGCATATATTGTATGTAGATTCTGTGTCATTATAGAGCAAAATGAAATATGATTAAACAAGCTAACTGAAGTGGTGACACATACCGGTACTATGATCGTCGTATATTCACGAGTTTAATTTGGCTATTTACCTCAGTCTTATTCCATTAGTCGAAGGCTGATGAGCCAAGACCTTTCACCCTCATTGACCGCCATGTTTAGTGTTGATTATTTAAATGTATTCATATCGTTACCGTTGTGAAATGATGAGTGATTGTATCACATTTCCAGGAGGAAGACAATGTACAGGGTATGCTCAGAAACCTTCCTGAAGTGGGAATCGTTGATATAGAGATGTAAGTAGACTAATGTACAGGGTATGCTCAGAAACCTACCTGAAGTCACCCATCATCGCAGTAAACACGACCAACATTCCTAACCTCTAATAACCACATCACAATCTGCAGTCACCCATCCAAGCAATGAGCACGACCAACATTGCTCACCTCTAATAACCACATCACAATCTGCAGTCACCCATCCAAGCAATGAACACGACCAACATTGCTCACCTCTAATAACCACATCACAATCTGCAGTCACCCATCCAAGCAATGAACACGACCAACATTGCTCACCTCTAATAACCTCATCACAATCTGCAGTCACCCATCCAAGCAATGAACACGACCAACATTGCTCACCTCTAATAACCTCATCACAATCTGCAGCCAATCCCTGTTGGATGTTTGTTAGATGTTGGACACCATGTTGGATGTTTGTTAGTTGTTGTACAGCCTGTTGGATGTTGGACAGCCTGTTAGATGTTGGACAGCCTGTTAGATGTTGTACAGCCTGTTGGATGTTGGACAGCCTGTTAGTTGTTGTACAGCCTGTTGGATGTTGGACAGCCTGTTGGATGTTGGACAGCCTGTTAGATGTTGGACAGCCTGTTAGATGTTGTACAGCCTGTTAGATGTTGGACAGCCTGTTAGATGTTGGACAGCCTGTTAGATGTTGGACAGCCTGTTAGATGTTGTACAGCCTGTTGGATGTTGTACAGCCTGTTGGATGTTGTACAGCCTGTTGGATGTTTGTTAGATGTTGGATGTTGTACAGCCTGTTGGATGTTGTACAGCCTGTTGGATGTTGGACAGCCTGTTAGATGTTGTACAGCCTGTTGGATGTTGTACAGCCTGTTGGATGTTTGTTTGATGTTGTACAGCATGTTGGATATTGTACAACCTGTTGGATGTTGGACAGCCTGTTAGATGTTGTACAGCCTGTTGGATGTTGTACAGCCTGTTGGATGTTGTACAGCCTGTTGGATGTTGTACAGCCTGTTGGATGTTTGTTAGATGTTAGATGTTGCACAGCCTGTTGGATGTTGTACAGCCTGTTGGATATTGTACAGCCTGTTGAATGTTGGACAGCCTGTTGGATGTTTGTTAGATGTTGTACAGCCTGTTGGATGTTGTACAGCCTGTTAGATGTTGTACAGCCTGTTGGATGTTGTACAGCCTGTTGGATGTTTGTTAGATGTTGTACAGCTTGTTGGATGTTTGTTAGATGTTGTACAGCCTGTTGGATGTTGTACAGCCTGTTAGATGTTGTACAGCCTGTTGGATGTTGTACAGCCTGTTAGATGTTGTACAGCCTGTTAGATGTTGTACAGCCTGTTAGATGTTGTACAGTCTGTTGGATGTTGTACAGCCTGTTGGATGTTGTACAGCCTGTTGGATGTTGTACAGCCTGTTGGATGTTGTACAGCCTGTTAGATGTTGTACAGCCTGTTAGATGTTGCACAGCCTGTTAGATGTTGTACAGCCTGTTAGATGTTGTACAGCCTGTTAGATGTTGTACAGCCTGTTGGATGTTGTACAGCCTGTTGGATGTTTGTTAGATGTTGTACAGCCTGTTGGATGTTTGTTAGATGTTGTACAGCCTGTTGGATGTTGTACAGCCTGTTGGATGTTTGTTAGATGTTGTACAGCCTGTTGGATGTTGTACAGCCTGTTGGATGTTTGTTAGTTGTTGTACAGCCTGTTGGATGTTTGTTAGATGTTGTACAGCCTGTTAGATGTTGTACAGCCTGTTAGATGTTGTACAGCCTGTTAGATGTTGTACAGCCTGTTGGATGTTGTACAGCCTGTTAGATGTTGTACAGCCTGTTGGATGTTGTACAGCCTGTTGGATGTTTGTTAGTTGTTGTACAGCCTGTTGGATGTTTGTTAGATGTTGTACAGCCTGTTAGATGTTGTACAGCCTGTTAGATGTTGTACAGCCTGTTAGATGTTGTGGTGTTGTACAGTCTGTTGGTTACAGCCTGGATGTTGTACAGCCTGTTGGTTCCAGCCTGGGTGTTGTACAGTATGTTGGAGTTTGTTAGTTGTTGTACAGCCTGTTGATGTCCAGCCTGGATGTTTGTAAGTTGTTGTACAGCCTTTGTGTTTGTAAGTTGTTGTACAGCCTGTTGGATGTTGTACAGCCTGTTGGAGTTTGTTAGGTGTTGTACAGCCTGTTGGGTGTTGTACAGTCTGTTGGATGTTGTACAGCCTGTTGGATGTTGTACAGTCTGTTGGATGTTTGTTAGATGTTGTACAGCCTGTTGGATGTTGTACAGCCTGTTGGATGTTTGTTAGATGTTGTACAGCCTGTTGGATGTTGTACAGCCTGTTGGATGTTTGTTAGATGTTAGATGTTGTACAGCCTGTTGGATGTTGTACAGCCTGTTAGATGTTGGACAGCCTGTTGGATGTTGGACAGCCTGTTAGATGTTTGTTAGATGTTGTGCAGCATGTTAGTTGTTGTACAGCCTGTTGGATGTTTGTTAGATGTTGGACAGCCTGTTAGATGTTGGACAGCCAGTTAGATGTTGTACAGCCTGTTAGATGTTGGACAGCCTGTTAGATGTTGGACAGCCTGTTAGATGTTGTACAGCCTGTTAGATGTTGGACAGCCTGTTAGATGTTGTACAGCCTGTTAGATGTTGGACATCCTGTTAGATGTTGGACAGCCAGTTAGATGTTGGACAGCCTGTTGGATGTTTGTTGTTGTACAGCCTGTTAGATTACTTGCTACACTGTAGTACTATAGGTATACAGCCTGTTAGATTCCTTGCTACACGGTAGTACTATATGTATACAGCCTGTTAGATTCCTTGCTACACTGTAGTACTATAGGTATACAGCCTGTTAGATTCCTTGCTACACTGTAGTACTATATGTATACAGCCTGTTAGATTCCTTGCTACACTGTAGTACTATATGTATACAGCCTGTTAGATTCCTTGCTACACTGTAGTACTATATGTATACAGCCTGTTAGATTCCTTGCTACACTGTAGTACTATAGGTATACAGCTGAAGCATATACCAGTTGTTGAATTCAAATTAAGTGTGACAAAACAGATGTCTTTTCTTCACATATTAACATCACCGATAGTCTATACGAATACATTTTGTATATCTCTCAGCAATATTAACTGTTTGGTTCCCATTTCAGCCCTGTAGTTGATGAACCAGGCCAGGACACAGATGAAGATGAAGACTTCATTCCGCCACCATTCCCAAAACGAAATGTGAAATTTGGTCACAGGATCTCCTCTGGTATGGCTTCTCCTAGAGCACTATCTGCTACATCGAAGGTATGACCTAAACAAGGCCAAGTTAAGTGGTTTATCATATGGATGTATATTTATATGTTTCTGGTATTTGTACTACTGTATTAAAGCGACATTATATTAAAATAAATGATTGGGGGGGAGGTCCAAATATTTGCTCTGAAACCTAAATATAGCACCGTTGTATATGCAAATTGTTCATCAACAAGCATAATGTGCATAGTGAGCATGCATGACATAACAAGCATAATGTGCATAGTGAGCATGCATGACGTAACAAGTATAATGTGCATAGTGAGCATGCATGACATAACAAGCATAATGTGCATAGTGAGCATGCATGACGTAACAAACATAATGTGCATAGTGAGCATGCATGACGTAACAAACATAATGTGCATAGTGAGCATGCATGACATAACAAACATAATGTGCATAGTGAGCATGCGTGACATAACAAGCATAATGTGCTTAGTGAGCATGCATGACGTAACAAGCATAATGTGCATAGTGAGCATGCGTGACGTAACAAACATAATGTGCATAGTGAGCATGCGTGACGTAACAAACATAATGTGCATAGTGAGCATGCGTGACATAACAAACATAATGTGCATAGTGAGCATGCGTGACGTAACAAGCATAATGTGCATAGTGAGCATGCGTGACATAACAAGCATAATGTGCATAGTGAGCATGCATGACGTAACAAGCATAATGTGCATAGTGAGCATGCATGACATAACAAACATAATGTGCATAGTGAGCATGCATGACATAACAAACATAATGTGCATAGTGAGCATGCGTGACGTAACAAGCATAATGTGCATAGTGAGCATGCGTGACGTAACAAGCATCAGATGTTGAAACAGCTGTCGTAAATGTTTGTTGTGATTTTGACAGAGAGTTTAAGTTTAAATTATATTTATTTTACAACGATTGCGAACCAAGCTCTAACAACTTATATTAATCGCTCGCGTTGGCGCGGATGAAAGCGTAAATGTGGTCATTCGTGTGGGAGGAAACCAGACTACCTGGAGAAAACCCACCTGTCCGATCTGACGACCACCGTATCATCTCACATACTTCCCAGTCCGGTGATCAAACGCGGGTTGCATTGGTGAGAAGCGAGCGCGCTAACTACTGCGCTAATCGGACAGCCGAATGTATGCAGGGCGTGGTGAACCGATTCATGAGTCATATTTTCACTTTCAGTTTGTTACACACTGCTTACTGCCTGAATATAATTCCATAATAAACATTGGACAGCCATCATTATTATTGTTATAATGGAAGAATGTATAGTATAGCATTGCTACATATATTATTGTTATAATGGAAGAATGTATAGTATAGCATTGCTACATATATTATTGTTATAATGGAAGAATGTATAGTATAGCATTGCTACATATATTATTGTTATAATGGAAGAATGTATAGTATAGCATTGCTACATATATTATTGTTATAATGGAAGAATGTATAGTATAGCATTGCTACATATATTATTGTTATAATGGAAGAATGTATAGTATAGCATTGCTACATATATTATTGTTATAATGGAAGAATGTATAGTATAGCATTGCTACATATATTATTGTTATAATGGAAGAATGTATAGTATAGTATTGCTACATATGCGTAAAATATTTTTGTTCCATACAATATAGTGTCGCTTTAAATGTTGCAAGCAATGAAAAGCCTGAAAACTAACATGTTTACAGCAAACCTTAAAACCAACATGTTTACAGCAAACCTTAAAACCAACATGTTTACAGCAAACCTAAAAATCAACATGTTTACAGCAAACCTTAAAACCAACATGTTTACAGCAAACCTTAAAACCAACATGTTTACAGCAAACCTAAAAACCAACATGTTTACAGTAAACCTTAAAAGCAACATGATTATATCAAACCAGAAAACCAACTTGCCTAAACCAAACCAGAAAACCAACTTGCCTAAACCAAACCAGAAAACCAACTTGCCTAAACCAAACCAGAAAACCAACTTGCCTAAACCAAACCAAAAAACCAACTTGCCTAAGCCAAACCAGAAAACCAACTTGCCTTCACCAAACCAGAAAACCAACTTGCCTTCACCAAACCAGAAAACCAACTTGCCTTCACCAAACCAGAAAAGTGGCACTCTCGAAATAACCATAGTACCATTCGACCAATGCGATAATGGCGATCGCAACTTATTTAAAATTTTTTTTAATTGTTTCCATCCTTACTGAATGATTTACAGACAAGCTCTTCCAGTAGCTCCTCCAGCTCCTCCAGTTCCTCTGCAGAATCCAAGGACAACCGCCGCCAGTCTGCCAGCCCCAGTCTCTTTGGCTCTAAAGCCTCGTTGAGACCAGATGTTGGAGGAGTTGTCTCACCCAGGCGCATACTGTCTCCTCCTAGGCCGTCCTTCACCAATAGTGCAAGGAGTCTGTCACCAACGACAGCTGCCTTCAGACCAGCTTCAGCTGGATCTTCTCACAGTGGGAGTGGTAGATCTCCTACAGGTATGAACCTCACCATATGTTTGCTTCTGTTAGAAACTAGATAGCAACAGAAGAACTATGTTGTCATACCTTCATAACCTGCAATTGTATTGTTTAAAAAGTATAAACTTTATTTATTTAACAACGATTGCGAAGCAAGTTTTAACAACTTATATTAATCACTCTCGTTGGCGCGGATGAAAGCGTATATGTGGTCAATCGTGTGGGAGGAAACCGGAGTACCCAGAGAAAACCCACCTGTCCGATCTGGCATCTGTACCATCTCACATACTTCCCGGTCTGAGGATCAAACCCGGGTTGCATTGGTGAGAAGCGAGCGCACTAACCACTGCGCTAATCGGACAGCCATATAGTGTTTGTGTAAACTTGATCAATGTACAATTTATCTGTAATAAAATATGTTTACGCCAAATAGATAGCATTCTGTAAATAAGGTTAGTGGTCACCTCTATTAAGCAGCCAACCTGTATTAAGCAGCCAGTTTCAAGATTCCCAATCAGTAGTTTTATTATACAGTTGACCTCTATTAAACAGCCACATGTGCTAAGCAGCCACTTTCTGTGAATCCCTTGGCTGGCTGCTTAAGACAGGTTTGACTGTATTTGTATTGACAATTGCACTGTTTCTACAATGTTTTATATTGGTAGATGAATAAATTGGCATAGACTGCAGCATGCTCATTGTGTTGGTCAATAGCCATTAATAGTTTATATTATTATACAGTCAAACCTGTGTTAGTGGTCACCTCCATTAAGCAGCCAACCTGTATTAAACAGCCAGTTTACAGATTCCCAATATGTTGTTTTATTATATATTTGCCACTTTCTGTGACTTCCATGGTTGGCTGCTTAAGTAAGGTTTGACTATACCATGTCCACAACAAATAAAATGATGTCTTCCCAGAGATTTGGGAGAAATGTTGATTTTGTACTTTCCGCCCATGTGTCTGTCTGACCATACATACATACATATGGGTATTTTTGCAGTATGTCAGTGTGTTGTGAGGTTAAAACTGTTTTATAATTCTGCATATCGTCTTTACGTTTCGCTCGATTCATTTTTCACAGAGTTATGTCCCTTTATTCCACCGGTGCAACACTGCTGCTGTTTCTAGTTTGATTTGGTAGTTTGAAGATCAAGAACACAGTTTTACTTGACGAGATATTTCATAAAACGTCCTCTTTGTTCTATAATCTTGTATGATTTACCCGTCAGTGATGTCTCTAACCTCTATTGTAGAACGACCAGCTTCTGGAAGTTCTGTAGTTAGCAGCCAGCCAAGCCGTCGCGGTTCCCAGGAGCTCAGTGATGGCGAGATGGCAGCCATCAATCCCGGCTATGTACCAGACCAAGAGGATGAAGAAGCTAGTCGAGGACAAACAAAGGGAGACAATCTCGGTTATATTCCAGATGACGAACAGGATGGTAAATATGTTTGAATGTGGTAAATGTGCACGGCAGCTGTGTACTTAACCCTTTCAACACCAAGTAACTCACATGGACTGGTCCATGATATTCATAAACCAATAAATGAATCAGAAAATCACATTTGGACAAGTTCATTTATCAAAATGGGTAATTATGTCTAAAAATAGTCATATCACTGACAAAAAGTGCAGATCCTGATGAGACGGCTCGTCACGAGCCGGCTCATCTGGATATACACTTTTTGTAAGCCTATTAGAGGTCTGTGGTGTTGAATGGGTTAATGACTGAATAAGGTGAATTTCAATGTCAAATTATAAACTCCAGCAAATATTGGTAGAGGAATTCCACGGAGTCACCTCCCCTGTGAGCAGGTATATAGAACCATCGACCTTCTGCAAGTCACCAAGTCTGCTACCGTAGGTACATGAAAGAATCCGACACCCTCAGCGGGATTTGAACGTACAGAGGTTAGTGACAAGTGATTTGAAGTCTGCCACAGTAACCACTTAGCGCCCCGTTTCTACCTATCTATCTCTGAATACTGCCAACTCCTCTTGCGAATGTTACTGGCAGGCTAACTTTCTCACATATCACCACTTGTCCCTGATAGGGAGCAAATCTGCAGCCTGGATGATAGCGATAAAAGGCGAGTTCTAACGACAGCACGTTAAACCACGAAGGTTGTCAACACTAGTTACTGCTAGTGATATTTCAATATGACAGTTTGATATAGCAGCCAGTAAGTGAACATTCATCTAACAATCACAAAGAGACAGCAGCCAGTAAGTGAACATTCATCTAACAATCGCAAATAGACAGCAGCCAGTAAGTGAACATTCATCTAACAATCACAAAGAGACAACAGCCAGTAAGTGAACATTCATCTAACAATTGCAAATAGACAGCAGCCAGTAAGTGAACATTCATCTAACAATCACAAAGAGACAGCAGCCAGTAAGTGAACATTCATCTAACAACCACAAATAGACAGCAGCCAGTAAGTGAACATTCATCTAACAATCACAAAGAGACAGCAGCCAGTAAGTGAACATTCATCTAACAATCACAAAGAGACAGTAGCCAGTAAGTGAACATTCATCTAACAATCACAAAGAGACAGCAGTTGTGCAGCCAAATGATCCTGGTCTAAATTTACTGATGATAGTGTTTTTATTTTGTCAGATTCATCGAGTGGTGTTACCATGGCAACATCTACAAGTAAGGGCTCAAAGAGTAAGAAAACCAAGAAGTCCAAGAAAGGAAAGAAACCTAAATAAAATAAAGGGGTCACAGAAGATACATAGGGGTCACAGAAGATACATATAGGTCACAGAATATACAGAGGTCACAGAATATACAGAGAGGTCACAGAATATACAAAGGTCACAGAAGACACCTTGAGGTCATAGAAGGGTTTTAAAAGATACACAAAGGTCAAAGATTGCAAAGATTGAGAAGATGATGTTGCTAAGCTCAGACTTTGATGTTCTGTATGTGATTATAGAATATTTATACTTTGTTTCAAATTTTTGAACTGAAAATAAATAGTCTGGTATATATGTAAACATTCCTTAATAAGCACAATGAGAGACATCGGTCAGTTACTGCCCCTGAATACTCTCTAATATTATGTAGGTCCTCAGTGGTTTCCTGTGTTTTTATCGTTGTTTCCTTTGCACAACATGCCATAAATTTTCATCCACTTTCTCATCTTATAATTATTAAATTACTATATCCCGACTGATATCCTACAGTATATCCAATCTTTAAATATTGTTTAATAATTAATTTAACATGATTTAAAAAAAAACACAATTATCATACCACAACACCTGGTTATGGAACAACATTAAAAACGAAGGATCCCAACTGAAAGGATGCTATACATTTCTGGATAAATTTGTCTTTATCTGCCAAGGGAGGTAATGGAAAGCCAGTGAGGTCACTCTTTAAATAAAGGTAATAAGATACAATTCTATTTCGCTGGTCTGTGAGAGAAACATTCACAGATTCTGCACAGGTGACTTCAAATGGCAAATTACTCAATCATTATTTTGTACATGCTGTATAAATACATAAATTATCTGTTTCATCTAAACATTGTTTCATTTTAGACATTTTCTAAAACCTGTCAGTTTGATAAACCTGGCAAAAATTGATTGAAACATAGTGACATATTGCAGGTACCTCCTGTCTCTATGACGACGATTCAGTGTGAAACTATCGTATCTCCTTCCATATTTATGTGCAGATAAAACAGTTTGCGATAAGCTCTCGATGTGTCACGTCTGATTCAGAATGTAGTATGTGCCTTGTACAGCCATCACATATTTTCTTGTATGTACACATGTGTAATACAACCTGGAAGGATTCTGATTGGTCGAGGCATGACAGTTTACTTTTGGCACATTCTACGTTTACTTTGGGCACATTCCACATAAATTATTTAGTTTGTGACAGTCATGCTTTAAACAGTTGAAAATCAATAAAATGCTAAATATGCACTAGTAAGATATAAGGATTAAAAGTCACACGATTGTTTCGATTATTTGAGTGGAATTGTTTGGTTATCTGGGACTATTTACTACGGCGTACTGATTTCATTGAGATGTAATAAGGCTCAAAAGCATACTGGCAAACAGACATGTTTTCAAATTTATGGTTGTTGTTACTGTGTTATTGTGAAAATAGGATCATACACTCGTGATTATTTCATGCTATATTTTATGAATCTCCTTTTGGAATTTTGTTATTAAAATGCTTGCTTTATTGTCAAATTCCAAAACTTTTCTCATAGCATACAGTATGAAATCACCACTCATGATTTTGGTTAATATTATAATTATTTGTTATCAAATTTTATTCATTTAAACTGCCATGTTGGGATCCTCATTTCACTACAATAAACAACCGCACAACCACTTCTGTTAGTGTGAACGCCCGTATTAAGAAATAGTTCCGGTATAATTTTCAATTTAGTTTCTATTTGCTGTCAAAATTAAAAACTACAGACGGAACAAATTTAAAAGAATATATTACTTTATTTTTTGTGATTATCAGAAAATAGTTAAAATACAACAGTACATCTAACCGCGGAGGAATACGAAACTCAAGCAGTGACAGGGAAAATCGCATTTTCCACTGTTTGAAAACAGTGAAGGATAGCAGGTCTTTCACTGAGAAGGCTCAATCATTCATTAAAGAAATTGTTTTTCCACCCCACCGTATAGGCTAAGCCCTTGCATCTGTTTGTCTCGGTGTGAATATTGCCTCTGTGTGAATATTTCCTCGGTGTGAATATTGCCTCGGTGAAAATATTTCCTCTGAGAATATTGCCTCTGTATGAATATTGCCTCTGTATGAATATTGCCTCTGTATGAATATTTCCTCTGTATGAATATTGCCTCTGTATGAATATTGCCTCTGTGTGAATAATAATGGTTTTCGTTTATATTTTCTACACTTTGTGAGCATTTATCAAATTAGTATTTACTCTACATGTTTTTCTATGCATGTCATTGTTAGCTCTATGCAATTTTTTTATTCAAAGGTTGTATTCTACTGTGATAAATAAATGTTGTTTATGTAAAGCAAGCCGTCCATTTATATAAGCAAGGTTATTTATAACCACAGGATCCATGTATTAGCTGTCCGATTAGCGCAGTGGTTAGCGCGCTCGCTTCTCACCAATGCAACCCGGGTTCGATCCTCGGACCGGGAAGTATATGAGATGGTACGGTGGTCGCCAGATCGGACAGGTGTTTTTTTTATGGGTACTCCGCTTTCCTCCCACACGAATGACCACATTTACACTTTCATCCGCGCCAACGAGAGTGATTAATATAAGTTGTTAAAACTTGCTTTGCAATAATTATTTTTGTTTTAAAGTTTTGTTCTTGTCATAGCATACATGCTTGCAGTTTATAAACAATTGTTTTTGTGAATCAGTGAAACCTGTGTTAGTGGTCACCTCCATTAAGTAGCCAACTGTATTAAGCAGCCAGTGTTAGTGGTCACCTCCATTAAATAGCCAACTGTATTAAGCAGCCAGTTTCCAGATGACCAATATGTTGTTTTATTATACATTTGCCCTCTGTTAAGCAGCCACTTTCTGTTATTCCCTTGGTTGGCTGCTTAAGACAGGTTTAACTGTTTACTATCTTGTGTTTACTTTACTGTCTATCTCCGTTTGGCATCACTGGGAATTAATATGTACTATTGCATATTGGTAAAGCATAAATGTTAAATATATACGCATAAGACAGATTTCGAACTTGCACAACTACGCAGTAATATTGCCTAGCAACAACAGATCCGACCACTCTACCACTGCGCCACCACAACTACCCCTCCAAATTAGATCGCGCAATATATCAGCAGCACACTTAGTTTAACGGTATGATAGCCGTCGGTAAGATAGAACTATAGTCTAGGTCTAACATAAACTATGCTTGTATCCTTAACAAATAAATACCTTTTTCGTATTCAGAATCGATCGGACATGTCAGAATTAGATTTGTGTTCTATGGTAGAATTGTATATCGAACATATGTATTGATATAAAATTGAGAATTTAGAACGTCCCAGTGCGTGGCTCCAGATACTTCCCCTGATGTACCGGCACGTTATATCAGAAATGAAACGAACATGACAATAGTGAGCACATGCTGACTAGGATTTCATATGCACGCAAAGAACAAGTTGATTTCGTTAAGAACAGGCAACTCTGCCACGACTGTTACTTCTTGTATTTTTGTTTTGTCACAGTTACTTGCCTTTACAATTTTTAATGACCTTGTGTTGACTTTTACAACATTATTTAGACCAAAACTTTTAATTATGTAAGAATTGTATTTATATTAAAGATAAACATTTATTTATGCATTTATAATTTTTATATGAACATTATTTTTGTATTGTCATACAGTCGGACCTGTGATATATAGTCACCTATGCCTGTAGTCCGGTACTTGTTTCCTATTTTAGTGTCATTAGTTATTGTATTGTCATTACTGTCCATACTCGCCTCTACATCTGCCCACACATTCAAACCGTATCTAGCCCCCAGGGGGGGGGGGGGGGGGGCGGGGCAGGGGGGGGGGCAGTCGTCCACAGTTAAAATATTTATTCAGATTATAAAATGGAAAGCCAAGAGTATTTAAGGATGACTTGTATTTTAGTGGGCACATATCTCATGTGATAGATATATGGACCGTTTCAAAGGAAGTGACTGTATTGCACATGAGACCCAGTTGTACATAATAGAATTGAACAATATTTGTACAATAGGCAGGTCCATCCACCCCTACCACTACGTAACTATTTGCACTACGGCAGATGCTAATTGTTTGTACAATAGGCAGGTCCATCCACCTCTACCACTACGTAACTATTTGCACTACGGCAGATGCTAATTGTTTGTACAATAGGCAGGTCCATCCACCCCTACCACTACGTAACTATTTGCACTACGGCAGATGCTAATTGTTTGTACAATAGGCAGGTCCATACACCACTACCACTACGTAACTATTTGCACTACGGCAGATGCTAATTGTTTGTACAATAGGCAGGTCCATCCACCCCTACCACTACGTAACTATTTGCACTACGGCAGATGCTAATTGTTTGTACAATAGACCGGTCCATACACCCCTACCACTACGTAACTATTTGCACTACAGCAGATGCTAATTGTTTGTACAATAGGCAGGTCCATCCACCCCTACCACTACGTAATGTTTGTACAATAGACAGGTCCATACACCCCTACCACTACGTAATGTTTGTACAATAGACAGGTCCATACACCCCTACCACTACGTAATGTTTGTACAATAGACAGGTCCATACACCCCTACCACTACGTAATGTTTGTACAATAGGCAGGTCCATCCACCCCTACCACTACGTAATGTTTGTACAATAGACAGGTCCATCCACCACTACCACTACGTAATGTTTGTACAATAGACCGGTCCATACACCACTACGTAATGTTTGTACAATAGACCGGTCCATACACCACTACGTAATGTTTGTACAATAGACAGGTCCATACACCACTACGTAATGTTTGTACAATAGACAGGTCCATCCACCCCTACCACTACGTAATGTTTGTACAATAGACAGGTCCATACACCACTACGTAATGTTTGTACAATAGACAGGTCCATACACCACTACGTAATGTTTGTACAATAGACAGGTCCATACACCACTACGTAATGTTTGTACAATAGGCAGGTCCATACACCACTACGTAATGTTTGTACAATAGACAGGTCCATACACCACTACGTAATGTTTGTACAATAGGCAGGTCCATACACCACTACGTAATGTTTGTACAATAGACAGGTCCATACACCACTACGTAATGTTTGTACAATAGACAGGTCCATACACCACTACGTAATGTTTGTACAATAGACAGGTCCATACACCACTACGTAATGTTTGTACAATAGACAGGTCCATACACCACTACGTAATGTTTGTACAATAGACAGGTCCATACACCACTACGTAATGTTTGTACAATAGACAGGTCCATACACCACTACGTAATGTTTGTACAATAGACAGGTCCATACACCACTACGTAATGTTTGTACAATAGACAGGTCCATACACCACTACGTAATGTTTGTACAATAGACAGGTCCATACACCACTACGTAATGTTTGTACAATAGACAGGTCCATACACCACTACGTAATGTTTGTACAATAGACAGGTCCATACACCACTACGTAATGTTTGTACAATAGACAGGTCCATACACCACTACGTAATGTTTGTACAATAGACAGGTCCATACACCACTACGTAATGTTTGTACAATAGACAGGTCCATACACTACTACGTAATGTTTGTACAATAGACCGGTCCATACACCACTACCACTAGGTAATGTTTGTACAATAGACAGGTCCATACACCACTACGTAATGTTTGTACAATAGACCGGTCCATACACCCCTACCACTACGTAATGTTTGTACAATAGACAGGTCCATCCACCACTACCACTACGTAACTATTTGCACTACGGCAGATGCTAATTGTTGTTATTTATGCATGTAGTATTTTGTATCCGTAGCTTGCTGAGTGTGCTTACAAAACTAAATATTAAATGTTGTTATCTTGTTGACCATGTCATGGCAGGACCATGCTGGATATTTATAGATTACTAATTTCCTGTAATAAAATCTTTCGCAATTTAAAACGTTTTTATTTAATCTGTTATCATCGTAGCAATCAGTTTATTTTTGGTTATATATACAATCTTAATTGTTGTAAATCTGTCAGCAGTTGCCGATATCTTAAGCTGCATATGACCTATACTGTTCACACTTAAAACCCCAACAGGGGTCATCCAATGGTCTCCATGGACCTCGCAGCATAGTTGCCGAAGTCAAGCGGTTCTGTAGTTATTGGACACACATTTTTAGCTGGATTCTGAAATAGCGGCGTATGGTTTGATGTGATTTCCATTGAAACTTTTTAATTTGATAAAACGCCTATTTTTACATAAAAACATATTCAATGGCGTTGTACAAATAAATAAAATAAATATCAAAATATTACATTTCATCAGTGGCTAAAACCATTTTAACCTTTCCTTCATAGAGATTTAGGTTAATATACTATTATATCTCCATACAAACGACAGCCATTTAACCCTTTCCTTCATAGAGATTTAGGTTAATATACTATTATATCTCCATACAAACGACAGCCATTTAACCTTTTCCTTCATATAGATTTAGGTTAATATACTATTATACCTCCATACAAACGACAGCCATTTAACCCTTTCCTTCATAGAGATTTAGGTTAATATACTATTATATCTCCATACAAACGACAGCCATTTAACCCTTTCCTTCATATAGATTTAGGTTAATATACTATTATACCTCCATACAAACGACAGCCATTTAACCCTTTCCTTCATATAGATTTAGGTTAATATACTATTATATCTCCATACAAACCACAGCCATTTAACCCTTTCCTTCATAGAGATTTAGGTTAATATACTATTATATCTCCATACAAACCACAACCATTTAACCCTTTCCTTCATAGAGATTTAGGTTAATATACTATTATATCTCCATACAAACCACAGCCATTTAACCCTTTCCTTCATATAGATTTAGGTTAATATACTATTATACCTCCATACAAACGACAGCCATTTAACCCTTTCCTTCATATAGATTTAGGTTAATATACTATTATATCTCCATACAAACCACAGCCATTTAACCCTTTCCTTCATAGAGATTTAGGTTAATATACTATTATATCTCCATACAAACCACAGCCATTTAACCCTTTCCTTCATAGAGATTTAGGTTAATATACTATTATATCTCCATACAAACGACAGCCATTTGACCCTTTCCTTCATATAGATTTAGGTTAATATACTATATCTCCATACAAACGACAGCCATTTAACTCTTTCCTTCATAGAGATTTAGGTTAATATACTATTATATCTCCATACAAACGACAGCCATTTAACCCTTTCCTTCATAGAGATTTAGGTTAATATACTATTATATCTCCATACAAACGACAGCCATTTAACCCTTTCCTTCATATAGATTTAGGTTAATATACTATTATACCTCCATACAAACGACAGCCATTAACCCTTTCCTTCATATAGATTTAGGTTAATATACTATTATATCTCCATACAAACCACAGCCATTTAACCCTTTCCTTCATAGAGATTTAGGTTAATATACTATTATATCTCCATACAAACCACAGCCATTTAACCCTTTCCTTCATAGAGATTTAGGTTAATATACTATTATATCTCCATACAAACGACAGCCATTTAACCCTTTCCTACATAGAGATTTAGGTTAATATACTATTATATCTCCATACAAACCACAGCCATTTAACCCTTTTCTTCATAGAGATTTAGGTTAATATACTATTATATCTCCATACAAACGACAGCCATTTGACCCTTTCCTTCATATAGATTTAGGTTAATATACTATATCTCCATACAAACCACAGCCATTTAACTCTTTCCTTCATATAGATTTAGGTTAATATACTATTATATCTCCATACAAACGACAGCCATTTAACTCTTTCCTTCATATAGATTTAGGTTAATATACTATTATATCTCCATACAAACGACAGCCATTTAACCCTTTCCTTCATAGAGATTTAGGTTAATATACTATTATATCTCCATACAAACGACAGCCATTTAACCCTTTCCTTCATAGAGATTTAGGTTAATATACTATTATATCTCCATACAAACGACAGCCATTTAACCCTTTTCTTCATAGAGATTTAGGTTAATATACTATTATATCTCCATACAAACGATATCCATTTAGCTATCATGCAGTCGCCATATCTATCCCACCTCCATAGATATTACTGGAACTTCATATAGATTTAGGTTAATATATTATTATATCTCCATACAAACGACAGCCATTTAGCTATCATGCAGTGGATAAGTAGTCGCCATATCTA
The DNA here is from genome assembly GCA_014843695.1 of Archivesica marissinica. Taxonomy (NCBI): domain Eukaryota; kingdom Metazoa; phylum Mollusca; class Bivalvia; order Venerida; family Vesicomyidae; genus Archivesica; species Archivesica marissinica. Next base: position 41,731,564 of record CM026397.1, on the reverse strand, counting down.
TCCCACCTCCATAGATATAACTGGAACTTCATATAGATTTAGGTTAATATATTATTATATCTCCATACAAACCACAGCCATTTAGCTATCATGCAGTCGCCATATCTATCCCACCTCCATAGATATTACTGGGACTACATGAGATTCTGGCCATTATTACGAACATTGGTTTGGCTACTACATAGTCAGTGTATGTGGCATTGGTAATGGTGTCAAGAGGTGAGGGAAAGGGTTAAACCAAACAGACACAAGACACAATAATGTTGTGTTGTGAAGACCATAGGGTACAAACAAAATGATTGTGTGTGTGGAGGTGCACTGCTGTATATCTACAGGATAGCATGAAACTTAAAATACAGACGGGTCTGTAGTCCAGTGGTAACATGCTGGACTGGTAATCCAGGGATCGCAGGTTCGATCCCCCGTCTGACCCTAATAAAATTAACAGTTTCAGATGGGACTTTAAACTGAGGTCTCGTGTCGGTGCTTTACACCGTGCACGTAAAAGAACCAGAAGAGACTCTGGAATGGGTATCTGTCTGTATCATTGCCCTATCCAAAAATCTAAAATGACTAATCTCTTCAGGAGGCGTCGCTCGTATGGGCAACCAGTAGCAGCGATAAATAAACGTAAAACACACACTGAAACTTAAATCAATTAATCATTATAGGATACTCTTTCCACAACATTGTTGGTGACCTTGACCTCTATGAAGGTCAATGTCGTCTTAATAAAACAAACTATCTCTTCAATATATCATTTTAGGATATTCTTCGACAGCATACGGTGGATCACAACACGTGACCAGGTCATGGTCACACCCATAGATCAAAACATGTGATAGGTCAAGTTCAAAGCTATGCATATCTTTTCATTGGATGCTCAGAGATTGAAGAAATTAAACCTTACAGATACTCGTCGACAAAACATAATTACTGACCTTGACATCTGTTGCGGTCAATGTCATTTAAACCCTTTTTTCTCATAGAAGTGCTTCTTTGTGCTATTACTGATTCACAGTCATTGATTAAGGGTTTAAGACCCATAATAATAAATTCTGAATAAAATAGTTGATACAGCCCACTAAAATATTCCCCTTAATCTCCATGGAACAAGATATACATTAAGATTGGTAGCCATATAGATGTAGATACACTAGTATCTTAACCCATGTCTCTATGGGGGAAAAGGTCAATAAAAACCATATATGGACAATCTGGACGAGAAGAATTCTATAAGACTGGGTGTTTCATTCCAATGATATTCCTGTAGAAAACTGTATAATACATGGGCATGACGTATTATACAAACTGTATATAATACATGGGCATGACGTATTGCATTGTACAATCTGTATATAATACATGGGTATGACGTATTGCATTGTACAAACTGTATATAATACATGGGTATGACGTATTGCATTGTACAAACTGTATATAATACATGGGTATGACGTATTGCATTGTACAAACTGTATATAATACATGGGTATGACGTATTGCATTGTACAAACTGTATATAATACATGGGTATGACGTATTGCATTGTACAAACTGTATATAATACATGGGCATGACGTATTGTACAAACTGTATATAATACATGTATATAATACATGGGCATGACGTATTGTACAAACTGTATATAATACATGGGCATGACGTATTGTACAAACTGTATATAATACATGGGTATCACGTATTGTACAAACTGTATATATACATGGGCATGACGTATTGTACAAACTGTATATAATACATGGGTATCACGTATTGCATTGTACAAACTGTATATAATACATGGGCATGATGTATTGCATTGTACACTGTATATAATACATGGGCATGACGTATTGTACAAACTGTATATAATACATGGGCATGATGTATTGCATTGTACACTGTATATAATACATGGGTATCACGTATTGTACAAACTGTATATAATACATGGGTATCACGTATTGCATTGTACAAACTGTATATAATACATGGGCATGATGTATTGCATTGTACACTGTATATAATACATGGGTATGACGTATTGCATTGTACAAACTGTATATAATACATGGGCATGATGTATTGCATTGTACAAACTGTATATAATACATGGGCATGACGTATTGCATTGTACAAACTGTATATAATACATGGGTATGACGTATTGCATTGTACAAACTGTATATAATACATGGGTATGACGTATTGTACAAACTGTATATAATACATGGGTATGACGTATTGCAATGTATAAACTGTATATAATACATGGGCATGACGTATTGTACAAACTGTATATAATACATGGGCATGACGTATTGTACAAACTGTATATAATACATGGGCATGACGTATTGTACAAACTGTATATAATACATGGGTATCACGTATTGTACAAACTGTATATATACATGGGCATGACGTATTGTACAAACTGTATATAATACATGGGTATCACGTATTGCATTGTACAAACTGTATATAATACATGGGCATGATGTATTGCATTGTACACTGTATATAATACATGGGCATGACGTATTGTACAAACTGTATATAATACATGGGCATGATGTATTGCATTGTACACTGTATATAATACATGGGTATCACGTATTGTACAAACTGTATATAATACATGGGTATCACGTATTGCATTGTACAAACTGTATATAATACATGGGCATGATGTATTGCATTGTACACTGTATATAATACATGGGTATGACGTATTGCATTGTACAAACTGTATATAATACATGGGCATGATGTATTGCATTGTACAAACTGTATATAATACATGGGCATGACGTATTGCATTGTACAAACTGTATATAATACATGGGTATGACGTATTGCATTGTACAAACTGTATATAATACATGGGCATGACGTATTGCATTGTACAAACTGTATATAATACATGGGTATGACGTATTGCATTGTACAAACTGTATATAATACATGGGTATGACGTATTGCATTGTACAAACTGTATATAATACATGGGTATGACGTATTGCATTGTACAAACTGTATATAATACATGGGTATGACGTATTGCATTGTACAAACTGTATATAATACATGGGTATGACGTATTGCATTGTACAAACTGTATAATACATGGGTATGACGTATTGCATTGTACAAACTGTATATAATACATGGATGTATATAATACATGGGATGACGTATTGTACAAACTGTATATAATACATGGGCATGACGTATTGTACAAACTGTATATAATACATGGGTATCACGTATTGTACAAACTGTATATATACATGGGCATGACGTATTGTACAAACTGTATATAATACATGGGTATCACGTATTGCATTGTACAAACTGTATATAATACATGGGCATGATGTATTGCATTGTACACTGTATATAATACATGGGCATGACGTATTGTACAAACTGTATATAATACATGGGCATGATGTATTGCATTGTACACTGTATATAATACATGGGTATCACGTATTGTACAAACTGTATATAATACATGGGTATCACGTATTGCATTGTACAAACTGTATATAATACATGGGCATGATGTATTGCATTGTACACTGTATATAATACATGGGTATGACGTATTGCATTGTACAAACTGTATATAATACATGGGCATGATGTATTGCATTGTACAAACTGTATATAATACATGGGCATGACGTATTGCATTGTACAAACTGTATATAATACATGGGCATGACGTATTGCATTGTACAAACTGTATATAATACATGGGCATGACGTATTGCATTGTACAAACTGTATATAATACATGGGCATGATGTATTGCATTGTACACTGTATATAATACATGGGCATGACGTATTGTACAAACTGTATATAATACATGGGCATGATGTATTGCATTGTACACTGTATATAATACATGGGTATCACGTATTGTACAAACTGTATATAATACATGGGTATCACGTATTGCATTGTACAAACTGTATATAATACATGGGCATGATGTATTGCATTGTACACTGTATATAATACATGGGCATGACGTATTGCATTGTACAAACTGTATATAATACATGGGCATGATGTATTGTACAAACTGTATATAATACATGGGCATGACGTATTGCATTGTACAAACTGTATATAATACATGGGCATGACGTATTGCATTGTACAAACTGTATATAATACATGGGCATGACGTATTGCATTGTACAAACTGTATATAATACATGGGCATGACGTATTGCATTGTACAAACTGTATATAATACATGGGTATGACGTATTGCATTGTACAAACTGTATATAATACATGGGCATGACGTATTGCATTGTACAAACTGTATATAATACATGGGCATGACGTATTGCATTGTACAAACTGTATAATACATGGGCATGACGTATTGCATTGTACACACTGTATATAATACATTGGTATGACGTATTGCATTGTACACTGTATATAATACATGGGTATGACGTATTGCATTGTACAAACTGTATATAATACATGGGCATGACGTATTGCATTGTACAAACTGTATATAATACATGGGCATGATGTATTGCATTGTACAAACTGTATATAATACATGGGCATGACGTATTGCATTGTACAAACTGTATATAATACATGGGTATGACGTATTGCATTGTACAAACTGTATATAATACATGGGCATGACGTATTGCATTGTACAAACTGTATATAATACATGGGCATGACGTATTGCATTGTACAAACTGTATAATACATGGGCATGACGTATTGCATTGTACACACTGTATATAATACATTGGTATGACGTATTGCATTGTACACTGTATATAATACATGGGTATGACGTATTGCATTGTACAAACTGTATATAATACATGGGCATGACGTATTGCATTGTACAAACTGTATATAATACATGGGCATGACGTATTGTACAAACTGTATATAATACATGGGCATGACGTATTGTACAAACTGTATATAATACATGGGCATGACGTATTGTACAAACTGTATATAATACATGGGCATGATGTATTGCATTGTACAAACTGTATATAATACATGGGCATGATGTATTGCATTGTACAAACTATATAATACATGGGTATGATGTATTGCATTGTACAAACTGTATATAATACATGGGTATGACGTATTGTACAAACTGTATATAATACATGGGCATGATGTATTGCATTGTACAAACTGTATATAATACATGGGCATGACATATTGTACAAACTGTATATAATACATGGGTATGACGTATTGCATTGTACAAACTGTATATAATACATGGGTATCACGTATTGCATTGTACAAACTGTATATAATACATGGGCATGACGTATTGCATTGTACAAACTGTATATAATACATGGGCATCACGTATTGCATTGTACAAACTGTATATAATACATGGGCATGACGTATTGCATTGTACAAACTGTATATAATACATGGGCATGACGTATTGTACAAACTGTATATAATACATGGGTATGACGTATTGCATTGTACAAACTGTATATAATACATGGGCATGACGTATTGTACAAACTGTATATAATACATGGGCATGACGTATTGTACAAACTGTATATAATACATGGGCATGACGTATTGTACAAACTGTATATAATACATGGGTATCACGTATTGCATTGTACAAACTGTATATAATACATGGGCATGATGTATTGCATTGTACACTGTATATAATACATGGGTATGACGTATTGCATTGTACAAACTGTATATAATACATGGGCATGATGTATTGCATTGTACAAACTGTATATAATACATGGGCATGACGTATTGCATTGTACAAACTGTATATAATACATGGGTATGACGTATTGTTGTACAAACTGTATATAATACGGGCATGACGTATTGTACAAACTGTATAAATACATGGGCATGACGTATTGTACAAACTGTATATAATACATGGGCATGATGTATTGCATTGTACAAACTGTATATAATACATGGGCATGATGTATTGCATTGTACAAACTATATAATACATGGGTATGATGTATTGCATTGTACAAACTGTATATAATACATGGGTATGACGTATTGTACAAACTGTATATAATACATGGGCATGATGTATTGCATTGTACAAACTGTATATAATACATGGGCATGATGTATTGCATTGTACAAACTGTATATAGTACATGGGCATGACGTATTGTACAAACTGTATATAATACATGGGCATGACGTATTGTACAAACTGTATATAATACATGGGCATAACGTATTGCATTGTACAAACTGTATATAATACATGGGTATGACGTATTGCCCAAACTGTATATAATACATGGGTATCACGTATTGCATTGTACAAACTGTATATAATACATGGGCATGACGTATTGCATTGTACAAACTGTATATA
>CM026397.1:41653293-41718293 GCA_014843695.1 Archivesica marissinica | reverse complement strand
AATACATGGTACCAGTGTATGGTAATCGTATGTGTATTCCCGAATCATATGGGAACCAATTATTGCATAGTAAATTATTGTGGCATAATCTGAATACCACGTGATGAAATCGGCACACATACTCGGAACAAGCCCGGTATTCATGTATAGCACTGCTAACTGGAAATAAAGTGCATAATTCTGTAACTGCATGCGTACATAGGTTGACTTAAGGAATCCTGGATACTAGCTCAAGTCAGTACTTGTATGCGCACACCGGTGATGGCTTGGAACCAGTTGACTGACAACAAAAATAGACACATTAATACCTATAGATACGAATACATAACAGTCATTCTTAACACATTAACTCCCATTCGTCCAGAATACTGGCCATTTCCAAACACCAAAAATGGCGTTCAACAATTAAGGACTTCACCAAATTGGCTTATGCACAACCACTCGGCGACGGAGGCCTCTACAATTCGCCAAGAACAAAACGTGTGTGGGCCGTTGTCTAATGTTGTTAAAATGTTAAAGTTTGTGGCCCAAACCATTTGCATTTTCATTAATCTGAACAAAACCTTTGTAGAGCAAAATATATAGGCCTACTCACTGTAATGTGTATGCAACTGTTCAAACTCTGCCATCATAATAGGCACTTAAACCATGAACATTTAACATCCTGGAGGAATACCCACATATTGCATATGTCGATTCAATGAGTCAACTTCAATTACAACTTAAAATACCGTCTCCGTGGCCTAGTGGTTAATGCGGTCAGGTTACTGAGCGGGAGGCCGAAGGTGCGAACCTCGTCAGGGGTTCATTCTGATATGGTCGGTTGGTCAGCCACCAGCTAGTTAAATCTAATTGTTACCCATTGCCTACCAGCCAGACGCCTGGCCGTCAAGGATATGATTCGGGAAGTACTAAGGTGTATCAGAAGTCAGAAATGGCTGGCCCTTTCAATATGGGTGACACTATAATACACATATAATCTAAACACATTCAGTGTATGCTGATAAAACTGTCATACTTTATAACCACATATAGTTGTGTTGTTAGTTTATCACCGACACAATGAACAACAAAACACTGAAATAATTGACTTATGACTGACTATATGTTGTGCTTGAAATTTATAGACTTGTCTCAGGGGAATATTAAATTATACGGGCTAACATGAATATCATGTCCACAGACTAGTCTATTTCAATTGATAACGTCTTTACCAGTATCGACAAACCAAAACGCGCATAGTTTCCACAAGGAACGTAACTTTCGAGAAACAACGCAAATGGCCCATGGTATGGTATATTATATATCATGAATGTTTTATGATATGCATATAATTAGTGTGCTTAAAGTATACTTATTTTTTTAAATTTCTTTAATGTATATTAATTTAGAGAATTATTAGAAATAGTGACAAAAATTCTCTATGTGTACGAATTATACACTCAACACAATTGATAATCGATCACCTGGCCGAGGTTATAACACTTTTCTCCAATTTCAAACTCAGTCTCAAGCTTCTGGTTGGTTCTGCTGAGTGTATAACTGAGAATCAACCAATCAAATTACTTGAGCTTGAGTTTGAGATTTGGGAATACATTGTACATGTAGTTTTATAACATCGGGCACTGAAGTTTTATAATATTTGAAGCTAAGAAGCAGACAATGTAAATAGGTTCATATTGCCATTCAATGCATTTTATTTCTAGTACATGTATATACATGTACAACAATTCATTGCAAAAAGATATTGTAATAAAATGTAATAAATAAGATGATATTAATATTGATATCTGGTGGTTATAAGTTCGCTCCAAATACCGTAAAACACCAGGTGACCGGTTAGGAATAGCGTTGAGTGTATATACTGTAATCAGCAATTTAAGTGATGATTTATGGAAAACCATGTAAGAGAAAACTCAAAGTGTGAATGTGAATTTCTAATTGAAAATGCCGAACACATTTTTTTTTCAATGTCATAATTTATATGATGAGCCAAGTATTGTTCTATTTCACACAAGAGATTATAATCCCCTTAGTGTTAATCTGTTATTATGTGATACTTTGGAATACGAAGACACCATCATTTTCATAGAAGTGCAGGCAATTATTAAACAAACAAATCGTTTTAATTGACTACTTTAATATATTAATTTATGTTTACGCTATTTAAGTTAGCAACTCGCCAATCCATATTTCGTTTTTCAATTTTGCTTGAGTCTTGACCCTGGGTGTGAACTTTGTGGGAAACTGGACTGTGGATTGTGCAGAGCAACATTCATGCTTAAGTCTTGATCCTTGAGGTACACTTTATGAGGAATTGGACTGTGGATTGTGCAGAGCAACATTCATGCTCAAGTCTTGATCCTTGAGGTACACTTTGTGAGGAATTGGACTGTGGATTGTGCAGAGCAACATTCATGCTTAAGTCTTGATCCTGGAGGTACACTTTGTGGAGAATTGGACTATGGATTGTGCAGAGCAACATTCATGCTTAAGTCTTGATCCTTGAGGTACACTTTGGGAGGAATTGGACTGTGGATTGTGCAGAGCAACATTCATGCTCAAGTCTTGATCCTGGAGGTACACTTTGTGGGGAATTGGACTGTGGATTGTGCAGAGCAACATTCATGCTTAAGTCTTGATCCTGGAGGTACACTTTGTGGGGAATTGGACTGTGGCTTGTGCAGAGCAACATTCATGCTTCAGTCTTGATCATGGAGGTACACTTTGTGAGGAATTGGACTGTGGATTGTGCAGAGCAACATTTATGCTTGAGCCTTGATCCTGGAGGTACACTTCGTGGGAAACTGGACTGTAGATTGTGCAAAGCAAATTTGTACATTTCTTTGAAGAAGTCAAAAATTAATACTACATATTATTCAATCTTGTAAAATGCATTGTGAACATGTTTTGAGCTTTAATTAAGCCACTAACATTCTGTAGTGTTCACACATTGCTATGGGAGGCCAATCATTAGTGTTGCTAGGACGCATGACCCAACCCATTTGCTAATTATATATTATTAATTTAATTGTGATTGTTACATACATATACATGTATATAGAGCAATACAATATTATCAAATCTAACTGCAACCAGTCCAAATGACCGGAAGCAGCGCAAGTGAGATCAACATGTATATACTATTATGCACATGTTAGCCTATTGCACATGTTAGCCTAATGGATTTCAAATAAACGATATGTCTGTCTGCTTGTCTGTCTGTCAATACATGTACTATTGTTGTTATGAGTATGCTTCTGCTTTAATACGATACAGAGCATGTTATGTACAGTGTATGGCACCGGGAGAGTGCGCTAGTAGTACTGTGGGAGTGTCGCCTTGAAGCCCACCCGTCACATGCTGTGTTTTTCATTCCTTGCATCGCGCGACCATTGCGCTAATTAGTCATACCGGTTTTGTAGTGTCGTAAAATTCTCATCTTGCATTCCGGTTCGCTATATCGATTGATTTTCGGCAAACAGTGTCGACTGCCGAAAAAAAAAGGGTAAGTGAAAAGATGAAAGTGTCGATATGTTATATAATTTCAAACCATGTTTACCCTTCTGGCTCGATTAGAGCTCGCTATTATTCTTAGGCAAAGCACCGAAATTCTACATTGCCTCTCGCTTTCAATGATGTGTATCCCCCCCCCCCCAAGTTGCCTGCCAGCCATAATAAGAAATTGATTATTCTGCAATATTTATAACCAGATAACTGTGGCGTCCGTTGACCAGTGGTAGAGCGTCGGATTTGGAATTGACCAGTCCCGGGTTCGATACTCGGTCAGGCCACGTATGTAGTGTCATTGAGCAAGGCACCTGACACACATTGCTTAAGCCTTAGTACTGGTTAACCACTTAGGTCGGCTAAGCTTGCCCAGGAAAACATGAATAGTCCCTGCAAGGGGTTTAACATTAGGTCGGCTAAGCTTGCCCAGGAAAACATGAATAGTCCCTGCAAGGGGTTTAACATTATAATGGAACATACAGTGTCAAACCTCTTGCTGGGAGCTAAGCATGTTTTCCTGGACAGACTGCCGACCTAAGCTGTTTAGGTCCCTGCAAGGGGTTTGACATTAATGGAACATACATAGAGTGGTGGAACCTATGCTCGGCGTATTATCCATTTCCACCCGTATTTAAAATATTTATATAGTTCTAGGTTAATTTCGCTGACAGAGACATGGTTCAATAGCATTCAGTTGAGTGTATCGGTAGAATAATGAAACTTCCACGTGACTGGTCCAGTAGACGAATATAAACACGCAAATTACTGGGAGAATATTTCCACCGAAACTGATACGTTATATGAGCAATTCAGGTAGCTATCCGATTTTTAAAAACTACACATAACCCAAAAAATAGTTTCTATACCATTTCTGATTAAGACCAATAAGTGTTTTTATTCAATGATGTACTATATCAAAATAAAATATTCAACAAGTTATGGTGGGTAAATAAATAATAACAAGTACGCCGTGCATATGCGCCCTGAAGTCTTCAGTTCCCCGTATAAATGGGTGCCGACCGACACCGTTGCGACAGCTGTATTGAGCAGCAAGGTCACGTGATGAAGCTAAAACTGTCAACAAGTGTGTTTTAAAAGTTGTTTTCACGACTTAAGAAAATAATAATATACGACAAGTGCAATTAACATTTTATATTGGTCATTATATGTGGGATTTACGCCGAGCATAGGTTCCACCACTCTACATGCTGAGAAATAATATGGACTAATCAGGGTTGGACAATTGCACTCGCATGGTGAGCGGTTATTGCTTGCCGAGTGCTTGTTGTAATTGGCATGTCCTGCATGACCCGATATTGTCATCCTTCTAATGTCTGCGATGTGCTGGCATCTAGGGCTAGATGTGTGTTTTCTCTTGGTAGACTTAGCTGACCTACGTGGTTAACTAAACAATGTAAGTGCCTTTGACCCAAGTATCGAACACAGGACCCTTTGATTCCGAAATACCAATCTGACACTACCACTGGACCATGAACATTGCACTAAAATGTCTAGATCCCCGCAAGTGGTTAAACATTATTTTGGCGTGGATAGAATATTGGCCCGACTAGCTCAGTTGGTAGATCTGTCCGACTAGTATTCGGGAGGTCGTGGGTTCAAGCCCCCACCTCTGCTCACTAACAGTTCTGCTCTTTCTTTTGCTTGGTCGTTTCATTCTATTCAATGGCGTCAATGATATTTGGTAGGGTGCAGGCAAAGGAGTAGGGAGTGTAGTTACAAGGATCAGAATATGGTTCATAAAGAATAAAAGAAAGTCCACTTAGTCACAAATATTCTGTCCACTCCAGTGGACGGACCACCCACACCCCGGTTTAGAAACTTAACATCGCACATTTCACCACCAACAGCCCCTAAAGATATAACACCGCAGCTTCATATTTTACAAGTAGCTGTAATGTTGTAAAATATGCGGGTTTAATAAAAATGAAACGGATGTTGGGAAATAATGCAAAATAGAGTCAGAATTCAGATTGGCCATTGCCACTCGCCAACAATTGTCATCTGTGAATTTTAGTTGTTTACAATGAAGAAAATATGTGTAGTTGGTGAAGATTATAAGAGTGAAAAAAATCTGCTCACAATGATTTACCTTGAAAAATAAACAATGTGGGTTACGATCCATACTCGCCTATAGGGCAATCTAAGATGCCCCCCCCCCTATTTTGATCCTGAAATCTGTGGGTTTTTGCGTGGACTGGGAAGTATGTGAGATGGTACGGTGGTCGCCAGATCGGACAGGTTTTCTCCGGGTACTCCGGTTTCCTCCCACACGAATGACCACATATACGCTTTCATCCTCGCCAATGAGAGTGATTAATACAAGTTGTTAGAACTTGCTTCGCAATCGTTGTAAAATAAATAAAGTTTAAACTCTAAATCTCAAAGGGCCCGAAAATGCAAACAAACAAAAAACAAACAAACAAACATTCATAGGTTTGAAAGAAAACATTATTATTGATTACCATCAGCTATGTTAAAGCAGCATTACATCATATGAAATAAAAGATATTTGAAAAAATTTTTTATGTATGGGTAGCAATGCTGCTACACATTCTAACATTATACTTTGTATGCTTATGTTCGTTTGGTAAACAGTGTTTTTATGTGATAAAACAAACTCGAAACCGAAAGTAGGACTTTCAGAGTCAATCGGTTACGCATTTGTTTACAACCGGAACGCATCGTCCGCACTTGTTTGCATTCGGAATGCATCGTCCCCATTTGTCCCACGTTGTCTTTTTTAAGTAAATTACTTGATATGTTGATTCATACCTCTGTTAGCTAAGTCTTTTAGGGACATTTCTCCATCCCCGCGAGGGGTTCGACGTTAGAGGAAGATAGTATTTCATGTTCAAAATAGATACGTTGTTTTCTACATCCTCTGTTGTTTCACGCATGCGCGGTGTGTATTGATAAACAAATTCGCGTATACGACGGTTTAAATTTATTGGAATTTTATCGTTTCTGAGCGACTATTTCGATTTTTGTAAGCACACACACATTAGTATTTACATTTTACCCAAAATATCCTTTATTACGATGTAATGCTGCTTTAATATGTTAAAATAACTTTGTATTCTATGTGGAATAAAAAATATAATTCGTAAATAAGTACATTTATACCCGCCCCCTACTAAAATCATCCCAATGTATTTCCTAATGTCTGCTAGCCAAGTTCATTAAATAATCACTGTCGAGATCACATGACCGTGTCAAATATGTAAAGAAGTGAGGTGAAGTGCTACCAAAATTAAGGGGACATCACTGTGTTTTATTTAAAAAAGTGCTGTGGAGTTTTTCTATGTTGTCTCTTACAAAATAATAATGCTTGTCATAAATACTGCATGTTATACTGACTACATAAATACTGCTTGTCATACTGCCTACATAAATACTGCATGTTATACTGCCTACATAAATACTGCATGTTATACTGCCTACATAAATACTGCATGTTATACTGACTACATATATACTGCATGTTATACTGACTACATAAATACTGCATGTTATACTGACTACATAAATACTGCATGTTATACTGACTACATAAATACTGCTTGTCATACTGCCTACATAAATACTGCATGTTATACTGCCTACATATATACTGCATGTTATACTGCCTACATAAATACTGCATGTTATACTGACTACATATATACTGCATGTTATACTGCCTACATATATACTGCATGTTATACTGCCTACATAAATACTGCATGTTATACTGCCTACATATATACTGCATGTTATACTGCCTACATAAATACTGCATGTTATACTGACTACATAAATACTGCTTGTCATACTGACTACATAAATACTGCTTGTCATACTGACTACATAAATACTGCTTGTCATACTGACTACATAAATACTGCTTGTCATACTGACTACATAAATACTGCTTGTCATACTGACTACATAAATACTGCATGTTATACTGACTACATAAATACTGCATGTCATACTGACTACATAAATACTGCATGTTATACTGACTACATAAATACTGCATGTTATACTGACTACATAAATACTGCATGTTATACTGACTACATAAATACTGCATGTTATACTGACTACATAAATACTGCATGTTATACTGACTACATAAATACTGCATGTTATACTGACTACATAAATACTGCATGTTATACTGACTACATAAATACTGCATGTTATACTGACTACATAAATACTGCATGTTATACTGACTACATAAATACTGCATGTTATACTGACTACATAAATACTGCATGTTATACTGACTACATAAATACTGCATGTTATACTGACTACATAAATACTGCATGTTATACTGACTACATAAATACTGCATGTTATACTGACTACATAAATACTGCATGTTATACTGACTACATAAATACTGCATGTTATACTGACTACATAAATACTGCATGTTATACTGACTACATAAATACTGCATGTTATACTGACTACATAAATACTGCATGTTATACTGACTACATAAATACTGCATGTTATACTGACTACATAAATACTGCATGTTATACTGCCTACATAAATACTGCATGTTATACTGACTACATAAATACTGCATGTTATACTGACTACATAAATACTGCATGTTATACTGACTACATAAATACTGCATGTTATACTGACTACATAAATACTGCATGTTATACTGACTACATAAATACTGCATGTTATACTGACTACATAAATACTGCATGTTATACTGACTACATAAATACTGCATGTTATACTGACTACATAAATACTGCATGTTATACTGACTACATAAATACTGCATGTTATACTGACTACATAAATACTGCATGTTATACTGACTACATAAATACTGCATGTTATACTGACTACATAAATACTGCATGTTATACTGACTACATAAATACTGCATGTTATACTGACTACATAAATACTGCATGTTATACTGACTACATAAATACTGCATGTTATACTGACTACATAAATACTGCATGTTATACTGAACATAAATACTGCATGTTATACTGACTACATAAATACTGCATGTTATACTGACTACATAAATACTGCATGTTATACTGACTACATAAATACTGCATGTTATACTGACTACATAAATACTGCATGTTATACTGACTACATAAATACTGCATGTTATACTGCCTACATAAATACTGCATGTTATACTGACTACATAAATACTGCATGTTATACTGACTACATAAATACTGCATGTTATACTGCCTACATAAATACTGCATGTTATACTGACTACATAAATACTGCATGTTATACTGACTACATAAATACTGCATGTTATACTGCCTACATAAATACTGCATGTTATACTGACTACATAAATACTGCATGTTATACTGACTACATAAATACTGCATGTTATACTGACTACATAAATACTGCATGTTATACTGCCTACATAAATACTGCATGTTATACTGCCTACATAAATACTGCATGTTATACTGCCTACATAAATACTGCATGTTATACTGACTACATAAATACTGCATGTTATACTGCCTACATAAATACTGCATGTTATACTGACTACATAAATACTGCATGTTATACTGCCTACATAAATACTGCATGTTATACTGCCTACATAAATACTGCATGTTATACTGCCTACATAAATACTGCATGTTATACTGACTACATAAATACTGCATGTTATACTGACTACATAAATACTGCATGTTATACTGACTACATAAATACTGCATGTTATACTGACTACATAAATACTGCATGTTATACTGACTACATAAATAGCTGCAACTATAGCAAACAGTGACACCATCCATGGCCTCATTGCAATTCCTCGATAATAGAGGTCACCCCTGAACTATTTTCATCAACATTATAGACAGGATTGATGCCTCAGATAGATGAAAAAGCGTTTATTTCTTGGAACTCATTAGAACTTCATCTTTTCATCGCTAGACTTTAGAAAAAATCAGTTTGTGGCCTTTGATATCTGTGTGCAATTGTCTTTTTGAAGAGGGACAATTCTAGGCAGATTACTATACAGTTTTGCTATAGTTTGCTCCCTTTGTCTATTTTTAGTTATTATGTCTCTGCTCCACTTCTTTTTGAAGGGGGGCAATTCTAGGCAGATTACTATACAGTTTTGCGATAGTTTGCTCCCTTTGTCTATTTTAGTTATTATGTCTCTGCTCTGCTTCTTTTTGAAGGGGGACAATTCTAGGCAAATTACTATACAGTTTTGCTATAGTTTGGTCCCTTTGTCTATTTTTAGTTACTTGTCTCTGCTCCTCCCTGTGGGAGACATATTAATTGTGTGTTCTCTGTCTGACAGGCAGTTGGTCTGTATGTGATAACATTTTGGTATTCCCATGTGCGAATCTTACTCAGTAAGGTGTTAATTTGTTTGTTTTTCAGACAATCTCTTTTAAGATGTGCATAACATATAAATTCTCAGGAGTGCACCAGTTCATATAATTTTATCAAATTAATGTTCCCCAAATCCCCACCAACATCAAGGATAACTCTCCCCAAATCCCCACCAACATCAAGGATAGCTCTCCCCAAATCCCCACCAACATCAAGTGTAGCTCTCCCCAAATCCCCACCAACATCAAGTGTAGCTCTCCCCAAATCCCCACCAACATCAAGTGTAGCTCTCCCCAAATCCCCACCAACATCAAGTGTAGCTCTCCCCAAATCCCCACCAACATCAAGTGTAGCTCTCCCCAAATCCCCACCAACATCATGTGTAGCTCTCCCCAAATCCCCACCAACATCAAGTGTAGCTCTCCCCAAATCCCCACCAACATCAAGGATAGCTCTCCCCAAATCCCCACCAACATCAAGTGTAACTCTCCCCAAATCCCCACCAACATCAAGTGTAGCTCTCCCCAAATCCCCACCAACATCAAGGATAACTCTCCCCAAATCCCCACCAACATCAAGGATAGCTCTCCCCAAATCCCCACCAACATCAAGGATAGCTCTCCCAAATCCCCACCAACATCAAGTGTAGCTCTCCCCAAATCCCCACCAACATCAAGGATAACTCTCCCCAAATCCCCACCAACATCAAGTGTAGCTCTCCCCAAATCCCCACCAACATCAAGGATAGCTCTCCCCAAATCCCCACCAACATCAAGGATAACTCTCCCCAAATCCCCACCAACATCAAGGATAGCTTTCCCCAAATCCCCACCAACATCAAGTGTATCTTTCCCCAAATCCCCACCAACATCAAGTGTAGCTCTCCCCAAATCCCCACCAACATCAAGTGTAGCTCTCCCCAAATCCCCACCAACATCAAGGATAACTCTCCCCAAATCCCCACCAACATCAAGGATAACTCTCCCCAAATCCCCACCAACATCAAGGATAGCTTTCCCCAAATCCCCACCAACATCAAGTGTAGCTTTCCCCAAATCCCCACCAACATCAAGTGTAGCTCTCCCCAAATCCCCACCAACATCAAGTGTAGCTCTCCCCAAATCCCAACCAACATCAAGTGTAGCTCTCCCCAAATCCCAACCAACATCAAGTGTAGCTCTCCCCAAATCCCAACCAACATCAAGTGTAGCTCTCTCCAAATCCCCACCAACATCAAGTGTAGCTCTCCCCAAATCCCAACCAACATCAAGGATAGCTCTCCCCAAATCCCCACCAACATCAAGTGTAGCTTTCCCCAAATCCCAACCAACATCAAGTGTAGCTCTCCCCAAATCCCCACCAACATCAAGTGTAGCTTTCCCCAAATCCCAACCAACATCAAGTGTAGCTCTCCCCAAATCCCCACCAACATCAAGTGTAGCTCTCCCCAAATCCCCACCAACATCAAGTGTAGCTCTCCCCAAATCCCCACCAACATCAAGGATAGCTCTCCCCAAATCCCCACCAACATCAATGATAACTCTCCCAAATCCCACCAACATCAAGTGTAGCTCTCCCCAAATCCCCACCAACATCATGTGTAGCTCTCCCCAAATCCCCACCAACATCAAGTGTAGCTCTCCCCAAGTCCCCACCAACATCAAGGATAACTCTCCCCAAATCCCCACCAACATCAAGGATAACTCTCCCCAAATCCCCACCAACATCAAGTGTAGCTCTCCCCAAATCCCAACCAACATCAAGGATAGCTCTCCCCAAATCCCCACCAACATCAAGTGTAGCTCTCCCCAAATCCCAACCAACATCAAGTGTAGCTCTCCCCAAATCCCCACCAACATCAAGTGTAGCTCTCCCCAAATCCCAACCAACATCAAGTGTAGCTCTCCCCAAATCCCCACCAACATCAAGGATAACTCTCCCAAATCCCAACCAACATCAAGGATAACTCTCCCCAAATCCCCACCAACATCAAGTGTAGCTCTCCCCAAATCCCAACCAACATCAAGTGTAGCTCTCCCCAAATCCCCACCAACATCAAGGATAACTCTCCCCAAATCCCCACCAACATCAAGTGTAGCTCTCCCCAAATCCCAACCAACATCAAGGATAGCTCTCCCCAAATCCCCACCAACATCAAGTGTAGCTTTCCCCAAATCCCAACCAACATCAAGTGTAGCTTTCCCCAAATCCCAACCAACATCAAGGATAGCTCTCCCCAAATCCCCACCAACATCAAGTGTAGCTCTCCCCAAATCCCAACCAACATCAAGTGTAGCTCTCCCCAAATCCCCACCAACATCAAGTGTAGCTCTCCCCAAATCCCAACCAACATCAAGTGTAGCTCTCCCCAAGTAGCTCTCCCCAAATCCCCACCAACATCAAGGATAACTCTCCCCAAATCCCCACCAACATCAAGTGTAGCTCTCCCCAAATCCCAACCAACATCAAGTGTAGCTCTCCCCAAATCCCAACCAACATCAAGTGTAGCTCTCCCCAAATCCCCACCAACATCAAGGATAACTCTCCCCAAATCCCCACCAACATCAAGGATAACTCTCCCCAAATCCCCACCAACATCAAGTGTAGCTCTCCCCAAATCCCAACCAACATCAAGTGTAGCTCTCCCCAAATCCCAACCAACATCAAGTGTAGCTCTCCCCACATCCCAACCAACATCAAGTGTAGCTCTCCCCAAGTAGCTCCCCAAATCCCAACCAACATCAAGTGTAGCTCTCCCCAAATCCCAACCAACATCAAGTGTAGCTCTCTCCAAATCCCCACCAACATCAAGTGTAGCTCTCCCCAAATCCCAACCAACATCAAGGATAGCTCTCCCCAAATCCCCACCAACATCAAGGATAGCTCTCCCCAAATCCCCACCAACATCAAGTGTAGCTCTCCCCAAATCCCCACCAACATCAAGTGTAGCTCTCCCCAAATCCCCACCAACATCAAGTGTAGCTCTCCCCAAATCCCCACCAACATCAAGTGTAGCTCTCCCCAAATCCCAACCAACATCCAAGTGTAGCTCTCCCCAAATCCCCACCAACATCAAGTGTAGCTCTCCCCAAATCCCTACCAACATCAAGAATAGCTTTCCCCAAATTCCAACCAACATAAAGGGTAGCTCTCCCCAAATCCCAACCAACATCAAGGATAGCTCTCCACAAATCCCCACCAACATCAAGTGTAGCTCTCCCCAAATCCCCACCAACATCAAGTGTAGCTCTCCCCAAATCCCCACCAACATCAAGGATAGCTCTCCCCAAATCCCCACCAACATCAAGGATTGCTCTCCCCAAATCCCCACCAACATCAAGGAACAAACATCATTAAATGGCCCATTTAAAATGGGTAGCCCTCCTGTACCCCACTCACCCACCACTATGTATGTTTTCTATTTTGTGGAAGTCGTGATAGCGCAGTGGTAACGCATTCACTTCACGTGCTAAAGGCCTGGAGTTCGCACACAGCTGTAGCCGTTACGACTGTGCAGTTAGGCAAGACACTTAAATTCCACATTGCCTCTTCTCTCTCCCTCATGGCGATGGATTCCACATTGCCTCTTCTCTCTCCCTCATGGCGATGGATTCCACATTGCCTCTTCTCTCTCCCTCATGGCAATGGATTCCACATTTCCTCTTCTCTCTCCCTCATGGCGATGGATTCCACATTGCCTCTTCTCTCTCCCTCATGGCGATGGATTCCACATTGCCTCTTCTCTCTCCCGCATGGCGATGGATTCCACATTGCCTCTTCTCTCTCCCTCATGGCGATGGATTCCACATTGCCTCTTCTCTCTCCCTCATGGCGATGGATTCCACATTGCCTCTTCTCTCTCCCTCATGGCGATGGATTCCATCAGGAATTATTTCTGGAGAGCTAATAAAGTTAACGTTGTAAAAACGTGTTTCTCAAGCGAGCTAAAATAAATTTGTATAAGCTATAATTATGTATTCATGGTATGCTGCAGATGGTAGCATTTCCGTCTATTTAAACAATAGTGCTACAAATATCTATCTATATACCGGTATGTGTATATATATACAGTCAAACCTGTGTTAGTGGTCACCTCCATTAAGCAGCCAACCTGTATTAAGCAGCCACTTTCCAGATTCCCATTTGGTTGTTTTATTATATATTTGACCTCTATTAAGCAGCCACTTTCTCTGACTCCCTTGACTGGCTGCTTAACACAGGTTTGACTGTACCAGTATATATATACAGGGTACAATATATGGAATGACAGCTATTCCCGGAATTGTTATTCATTGTTATTTGTATAGAATCCCACAGTGACCATTTACTGTAATGTATTATGGTGCTATCATTTCATTGTCTATATATAGAAAGCCAGAGAGTGCTCAATCAATCATATTGATTTGAAACTTTAGCTCTTTTAATAATTGGTAGTATTTGACAAGGTTCACCCACGATAGTATCGACCTTGAATATCCAAAGGACTTGCAACTTGGGGATGATATATAGATTAGTCGTAGAATTGCTTGTCTAGATAGAGTTAATAGTTGGTTACAGTGAAATATATTGATTTAGTGCCGGAGAACATAATGTGTTCTAATGATTTTCTGCTATGGTGTGCTTCATGATTGAATTGTTCTTCAGTTGAGAGTTTCCAAACCGGAGATCAGCAAGAGTGGTGTTTATATCTTGGACTGTGTGATCTAGGTGTTCTGTGATCTAGGTGTTCTGTGATCTAGGCGTCAAGTGTTGTGGGATAACTTTGTATATTAATTGATACAGTGAGTCCATCGCTGCTGTTGTTATATTGTAAATAGTTTGTGCATTAACTCCCCCCATCACAGGTGGAATGAAGGTAGCTGGTACCCAGAGCTGTGTATCTGAGGATATAGTATGCTCCATGGTATAATGGATACCCTGTCTGCCTAGTAACGGACAGGTTATGAGCTCGAACCCCACCAGAACCGTGGGAGTGGTGCATTGTGCCCTACGGCAAAACACTTAATTCCACATGCATTGCATCTCTCCCTCATTGCGATGGATTCAATCAGGAATGAGGTCTTAAGAGCGATTAATCTAATGTTGTAACAACCTGTTTCACATTCGAGCTAAAAGAAATTTGTATATTTAAACTGAGAATATTGCTCTGTCACAGGGTTAGTTTTTACCTCAGATAGACTCAGATATTTGGATCTCAGCTTATTTCCTTCCACGTGTGTACTTCCTGTCTGTGAGAATAATACAACATGCACTACTTCCTGTCTATGAGAATAATGCAACATGCACTACTTCCTGTCTGTGAGAATAATACAACATGCACTACTTCCTGTCTGTGAGAATAATACAACATGCACTACTTCCTGTCTGTGAGAATAATACAACATGCACTGCTTGCTGTCTGTGAGAATAATACAACATGCACTACTTCCTGTCTGTGAGAATAATACAACATGCACTACTTCCTGTCTGTGAGAATAATACAACATGCACTACTTCCTGTCTGTGAGAATAATACAACATGCACTACTTCCTGTCTGTGAGAATAATACAACATGCACTACTTCCTGTCTGTGAGAATAATACAACATGCACTGCTTCCTGTCTATTATTACTGATATTATTGTATTAAGTTGTTGTCTGTCTCTTCTGCGTGTTGTGGTGTATTAACGTTGACTCTTTGTAATCTAGCGGTGAAAATAACAGTCAAATATGTCATGGAATTTCATTAGAATTGTTTCGTTACAACACGATTCTATTGAAATTCCACGACATATTCAAGCCTATAGCCACACTGAGGAACACCGAGGCAGCTGCCTCGGTTAAAATTTACAAAGCAAAAAAAATGAAATAAATAAAATGCAAATAATATCCATTTGCTGTATATAATATTGACTTCTAGAGAGCTTCAAGGTCAGTACATAATTATACTTAAACTAAGCTCACTTCTATACCCCAACAATTTTAAGGGGGAACATGCCCCCGGAACCCCAACAATTTTAAGGGGGAACATGCCCCCGGAACCCCAACAATTGTAAGGGGAAAATGCCCCCCGACCCCCCCCTAGATTTCCTCGGTTGAAATTTGCCTCTGGCCATGGTACTGATATTTCAAGTTAGTTTAAGCATTGTTCATTTCAGTATTTTTACATGTAGTCAAGAAATGAACATTTTACATAGAATTTAAAGCAGCATTATACCGTAATAAAGAATGTTTTTATATAAATAAATATAAATACTAATGTGTGTGTGTTTACAAAAATCGAAATAGTCGCTCAGAAACGATAAAATTCAAATAAATATAAACTGTCGTATACGCAAATTTGTTTATCAACAAACGAAATGTAAACATGCACAGCGTGTATGCGTGAAACAACAGGTGATATGCCATGTTTGTTTCCATCATTGAAGGAGGACGATGCATTCCGAATGTAAATCAGGTTCAGATTGTAAACAAGTGCGCATGACCGACTCGGAAAGGAAAGTCCTACTTTCGGTTTCGAATTTGTTTTATCCCAAAAAAACACTGTTTACTAATTGAACATAAACAAGTGCGCATGACCGACTCGGAAAGGAAAGTCCTACTTTCGGTTTCGAATTTGTTTTATCCCAAAAAAACACTGTTTACTAATTGAACATAATTATACAAATTATAATTTAAGAATGTGTTGCAGCATTGCTACCCATACGTAAACATTTGAATTTTTCAAATATCTTTTATTTCATACGATATACATGTAGTGCTGCTTTGACAACAGTTGACTAAAGGGATTAGAACGAAAGATAACTTATATAGTGCATCTCCCTAAATTCCAGTTGTCTGCTACAATTATTAGAACTATTTATAGCCTTTATGTTACCCAGCATGCAATGAGTTACTATAGTGCTGGGATGTTGCTAGCAGAACAATTACAATAGACGATAATGTTTGGCACCAAGAACTTGTGTGCACCTTTCGTATGTTGGAAATTGTGGACAGGTTGAAGACAGTATTATTCTTTATTATATGCTTTCCAATGAAATATAGAAATTTATCAGTGAAATATATTACTCACTGCTTTGTACAGAACCTACATTGTTTGCTATGTGATGTTGGCTCCAGAACCTAAGCATTCATCCCATGCCACGGGGCGTAATGGTGGTAATAGACACCTGTAACAATGTTAAAACAATTTCTGACCATGTACATGTATATTTATTCTTTAGTTGATACATCGGTGAGTTATGATTTTAATTGTTAGATTTTACCATTGGCTGGATACATGGATTTGCACTCGGTGACTTAGAAGACTAAATTCTCGCCTATTTAGCACGTACCATATTATATTCCCGGCCTTAAGTCGAGGGTCCAATTTTGGCTCATAAATGCTGATTTTAAGCTGGATCCTTCCATACTTCGAGGGT
This sequence comes from Archivesica marissinica, assembly GCA_014843695.1. Taxonomy (NCBI): domain Eukaryota; kingdom Metazoa; phylum Mollusca; class Bivalvia; order Venerida; family Vesicomyidae; genus Archivesica; species Archivesica marissinica. Next base: position 41,700,984 of record CM026397.1, on the reverse strand, counting down.
GCACTTATTACATTTGCTACGACAATGGGTTTTTTCTCTTGTTTTTGCATGCAACTGGGCTGTTTCATACATGTACAGTAGTTCATGCTTTAATTTCTTGAGTTCCTCATGATAGATTGACTTAATTTGTGCACTCGTTACATAATGTCTTTATTATTATTTTTATTGTTATTTTTATTATTATTACGGTTACATCCCTCCCTTGTGATCACTTTACCACATACAAGCATACAACAGCAATGTTAGCACATTGCATGCTGGGTAATATAAAGGCTATAAATAGTTCATTAAATAATTGTAATTTGTATTTGTAACTGACACTGTCTGGAAATGTGTATATAATATAGCATGCAACTAGTCAAGCTTGAATATATTAAAACTTCTAACTATATAAGTCGCCAAGCATTAATGTATATATGAAAACATGTCAATTTATACATGTACGTTTTATGTGTGATTTCATCTACGGTTTCATCCTGCATGTAAGGTGTGTTCACAGGTTGCATGTAAGGTGTGTTCACAGGTTGCATGTAAGGTGTGTTCACAGGTTGCATGTAAGGTGGTGTGTTCACAGGTTGCATGTAAGGTGTGTTCACAGGTTGCATGTAAGGTGTGTTCACAGGTTGCATGTAAGGTGTGTTCACAGGTTGCATGTAAGGTGTGTTCACAGGTTGCATGTAAGTAAGGTGTGTTCACAGGTTGCATGTAAGTAAGGTGTGTTCACAGGTTGCATGTAAGGTGTGTTCACAGGTTGCATGTAAGTAAGGTGTGTTCACAGGTTGCATGTAAGGTGTGTTCACAGGTTGCATGTAAGTAAGGTGTGTTCACAGGTTGCATGTAAGTAAGGTGTGTTCACAGGTTGCATGTAAGTAAGGTGTGTTCACAGGTTGCATGTAAGGTGTGTTCACAGGTTGCATGTAAGGTGTGTTCACAGGTTGCATGTAAGGTGTGTTCACAGGTTGCATGTAAGGTGGTGTGTTCACAGGTTGCATGTGTGTTCACAGGTTGCATGTAAGGTGTGTTCACAGGTTGCATGTAAGGTGTGTTCACAGGTTGCATGTAAGTAAGGTGTGTTCACAGGTTGCATGTAAGGTGTGTTCACAGGTTGCATGTAAGGTGGTGTGTTCACAGGTTGCATGTAAGGTGTGTTCACAGGTTGCATGTAAGTAAGGTGTGTTCACAGGTTGCATGTAAGTAAGGTGTGTTCACAGGTTGCATGTAAGGTGGTGTGTTCACAGGTTGCATGTAAGGTGTGTTCACAGGTTGCATGTAAGTAAGGTGTGTTCACAGGTTGCATGTAAGGTGTGTTCACATGTTGCATGTAAGGTGGTGTGTTCACAGGTTGCATGTAAGGTGGTGTGTTCATAGGTTGCATGTAAGGTGGTGTGTTCACAGGTTGCATGTAAGGTGTGTTCACAGGTTGCATGTAAGGTGTGTTCACAGGTTGCATGTAAGGTGGTGTGTTCACAGGTTGCATGTAAGGTGTGTTCACAGGTTGCATGTAAGTAAGGTGTGTTCACAGGTTGCATGTAAGTAAGGTGTGTTCACATGTTGCATGTAAGGTGGTGTGTTCACAGGTTGCATGTAAGGTGTGTTCACAGGTTGCATGCGTTTGACACCAAGGTTATACCAGCATTAATTGTTTAATTAACAACTTGTGTGAGATAATTAACAACTTGTGGGAGATAATTAACAACTTGTGTGAGATAATTAACAACTTGTGGGAGATAATTAACAACTTGTGAGAGATAATTAACAACTTGTGGGAGATAATTAACAACTTGTGTGAGATAATTAACAACTTGTGGGAGATAATTAACAACTTGTGGGAGATAATTAACAACTGGTGGGAGATAATTAACAACTTGTGTGAGATAATTAACAACTTGCATGAGATAATTAACAACTTGTGGGAGATAATTAACAACTTGTGGGAGATAATTAACAACATGTGGGAGATAATTAACAACTTGTGTGAGATAATTAACAACTTGTGGGAGATAATTAACAACATGTGTGAGATAATTAACAACTTGTGTGAGATAATTAACAACTTGCGTGAGATAATTAACAACTTGTGGGAGATAATTAACAACTTATGTGAGATAATTAACAACTTGTGGGAGATAATTAACAACATGTGGGAGATAATTAACAACTTGTGGGAGATAATTAACAACATGTGTGAGATAATTAACAACTTGTGGGAGATAATTAACAACTTGCGTGAGATAATTAACAACTTGTGGGAGATAATTAACAACTTGTGGGAGATAATTAACAACATGTGTGAGATAATTAACAACTTGTGTGAGATAATTAACAACTTGCGTGAGATAATTAACAACTTGTGGGAGATAATTAACAACTTGTGGGAGATAATTAACAACATGTGTGAGATAATTAACAACATGTGGGAGATAATTAACAACTTGTGGGAGATAATTAACAACTTGTGGGAGATAATTATGAGATAATTAACAACTTGTGGGAGATAATTAACAACTTGCGTGAGATAATTAACAACTTGTGGGAGATAATTATGAGATAATTAACAACTTGTGTGAGATAATTAACAACTTGTGGGAGATAATTAACAACTTGTGGGAGATAATTATGAGATAATTAACAACTTGTGTGAGATAATTAACAACATGTGTGAGATAATTATCACAGGGTCAGAGGAACATGTACTAGACACTTCTAGACACTGGAAAATAATTAATTATATAGTACACAGTCAAACCTGCATCAGTGGTCACCTCCATTAAGCAGTCAGCCTGTAGTAAGCAGCCAGCTTCCAGATTCCCAATATGTTGTTTTAATATACATTTTCCAGGGCTTCTAAAATTTTCAAAACCAAATCGGTCCACACCGAAATCGGACCCCACCCCCTGTCATTCTAATATTTTAGCTAGTGTGATGTATTATTTATTGTAACTGGAAATGGGTGCGAACAAAGGATTATCGAGGATTATATTTACCAACTTTGTTCAATGACCGATTTTTTAGCTTTATCAACAATTTTCTGGACCGATTTTTAATGACTGGTTGCCATAGTCCCCCAGTGTAAAATTCGGTCCTGAACCGGGAGACCAGCTGCCATAGTCTGCCAATGTAAAATTTGGTCCTGAACCGGGAGACCAGCTGCCATAGTCTGCCAATGTAAAATTTGGTCCTGAACCGGGAGACCAGCTGCCATAGTCTGCCAATGTAAAATTTGGTCCTAAACCGGGAGACCAGCTGCCATAGTCTGCCAATGTAAAATTTGGTCCTGAACCGGGAGACCAGCTGCCATAGTCCCCCAGTGTAAAATTTGGTCCTGAACTGGGAGACCAGCTGCCATAGTCTGCCAGTGTAAAATTTGGTCCTGAACCGGGAGACCGGCTGCCATAGTCTGCCAGTGTAAAATTTGGTCCTGAACCGGGAGACCGGCTACCATAGTCTGCCAGTGTAAAATTTGGTCTTGAACCGGGAGACCGGCGATTTTCGAAACCCTGCATATTACCTCTGTTAAGCAGCCACCTGTGCTAAGCAGCCAATTTCTGTGATTCCCTTGGTTGGCTGCTTAAGACAGGTTTGACTGTAATTATAAATGCATTTAAGAATATTGACCATTATAATTGATTGGAAAAATGATGGTTTCAGTTTGAGATAAACTATGCATGTACATCATTGTGTGTTTAACTCTTTGCATGCTGGGTAAAATAATAGTTGAAATAATTGTAGCAGACGACAATTCATTAATGTGTTTTTCATACATGTAGCTGAACACTCTTGGAAAATGTCATGGAGTTTCATTAGATTTGGTTATGTTTATACAAATTTATTTTAGTTTGATCGCGAAACAAGTTCTGACAACTTATATTAATCACTCTCGAGACCTCATTCCTGATGGGGATTCCATCGCCACAAGGGAGAGAGGAGAGACAACATGGAATTTAAATGCCTTGCCTAATGGCACAATCGTAACGGCTCCAGTGGAACTCGAACTCCGGGCCTTTCGCACCTCTGCGTTATCCCGATTCATTAGATTTGTTGTGACACGACACAATTCTAATGAAATTGCATGGCATATTTCACTGTTATTATCACTGCTAGAGTTAACTGACTGCATCTTAACCCATTCAACACCAAGTAACTGACATGGACTGGTCCATGATATTCTTAGACCAATAAATGAATAAGAAAATTACATTCGGACCAGTTCATTTATCAAGATGGGTAATTTTGTCTAAAATTAGTTATATTACTTGAAAAAAGTGCAGATCTACACTTTTTTGTAAGCCAATTTAGAGGTCTGTGATGTTGAAAGGGTTAAAAATGAAAGTGATGTATAATACTCCTGCAAGATATGTACGAGAGTGTTTCTATATGGAAATACATGCTCATATCTCGCAGGAGTGTGTACATATATAGGAGAGTGTTTCTATATGGAAATACATGCTCATATCTCGCAGGAGTGTGTACATATATAGGAGAGTGTTTCTATATGGAAATACATGCTCATATCTCGCAGGAGTGTGTACATATATAGGAGAGTGTTTCTATATGGAAATACATGCTCATATCTCGCAGGAGTGTGTACATATATAGGAGAGTGTTTCTATATGGAAATACATGCTCATATCTCGCAGGAGTGTGTACATATATAGGAGAGTGTTTCTATATGGAAATACATGCTCATATCTCGCAGGAGTGTGTACATATATAGGAGAGTGTTTCTATATGGAAATACATGCTCATATCTCGCAGGAGTGTGTACATATATAGGAGAGTGTTTCTATATGGAAATACATGCTCATATCTCGCAGGAGTGTGTACATATATAGGAGAGTGTTTCTATATGGAAATACATGCTCATATCTCGCAGGAGTGTGTACATATATAGGAGAGTGTTTCTATATGGAAATACATGCTCATATCTCGCAGGAGTGTGTACATATATAGGAGAGTGTTTCTATATGGAAATACATGCTCATATCTCGCAGGAGTGTGTACATATATAGGAGAGTGTTTCTATATGGAAATACATGCTCATATCTCGCAGGAGTGTGTACATATATAGGAGAGTGTTTCTATATGGAAATACATGCTCATATCTCGCAGGAGTGTTTACATATATAGGAGAGTGTTTCTATATGGAAATACATGCTCATATCTCGCAGGAGTGTTTACATATGCAGGAGTGTGTACATATCCCGCAGGAGTGTGTACATATCCTGCAGGAGTGTGTACATATCTCACAGGAGTGTGTACATATCCTGCAGGAGTGTGTACATATCCCGCAGGAGTGTGTACATATCTCGCAGGAGTGTTTACATATCTTGCAGGAGTGTGTACATATCTTGCAGGAGTGTGTACATATCCCGCAGGAGTGTGTATATATCTTGGCTTTGCAGAAATGTTATATGTATACGGGAAACAAATGTACATATCTCGCATGTGTGTTATTCTCACAGATTTGTAATTATTTAGATGGAAATTAGTCCAGATTGTTTCACCTAATTGAGTTTGATTGAATATTGTGATCTGAACACACATGTCTTTGACACAGCACATTTGATAGTTTTCCCTTGTGAAGCACACACAGCATTTATCTCCCTTTGGACACTGCACGTTAACACGATGAGATCTGACGGCATGGTGCAGGTGAGTGCTTCATTTCTTACAGTATTTCAGTACTAGACTCCTGTAGGCTGTTGTGGAATCGTGATAGCGTAGTGGTAGTGTATTAGTTTCTGTTTTCTCCCCACGCTGGAGCTGTTACGATTGTCCCCTTAGGTAAGGCATTTAAATTCCATGTTGCCTTTTCTCTCTCTCGTGGTGATGGATTCCATCAGGAATGAGGTCTAGAGAGTGATTAATATAAGTTGTAAGAACTTGTTTCGCAATCAAGCTAAAATAAATTTGCATAAACTAGGCTGTTGTGATTGCATATAAGTGACTGCATGGACATTGTTTGGTGTAAGTTCCACATCACACTTTAAGATGTGATGAACGATTTATATAATAGTTTAATCCACTATAACTAATTTGGGTTTGACAATTAAAAAAAATTGGTATGATGAAAAATGTAATGTGCTGCACACAGAGATATTGTAAGGAGCGGATGATTAGATATTGCGATTATTGTCTTGGCCCTCCATGATCGTTAGTGAGACAGTATCCATGGAACAACAGTATTTATTTAATTTTAGAATCAGCATCAGTGTGCAAACATACTTAATTAATCCGCCCACGAGACATGGTGTCTCTATAGTAACCAGCGCTTGAGGCCTCGTTCTGTCATTACAGAGTTGTGCACTCTTTTATACACCTTCAGAAGAATCTGGTCTGATCAACATTATATCATACCATTCAAATTTTAATCAAGCTAGTATCTCCTTGCACAGAAACTGGCTAGATCTGGTTTTACTGATGCAATTCAACCCATTTAATAATGTCAATCTATTTTGCAACTGGATGTTTATATTGGAAACCCCCCCCCCATCTAAATATATTTAAAGTACAACACATGTATGTTAACCCATTCAACACCAAGTAACTCACATGGACTGGTCCATGACATTCATAAACCAATAAATGAATCAGAAAATCACATTTGGACAAGTTCATTTATCAAAATGGGTAATTATGTCTAAAAATAGTCATATCACTGGCAAAAAGTGCAGATCCTGATGAGACGGCTCGTCACGAGCCGGCTCATCTGGATCTACACTTTTTGTAAGCCTATTTAGAGGTCTGTGGTGTTGAAAGGGTTAAGTGCTAATTGCATCAACAAGAATTTCGTCCTCTAAGCCATCGAGTGCAAATTCATGTATACAGCACACGATAATATGTAACAATTATATCATGACTCACCAATGTATTAATTAAGGAAATCAACGTGCATGTACCGATACATGGTCGTATAGCACTTTGGAATACTGCGTGCATGTACCGATACATGGTCGTATAGCACTTTGGAATACTACGTGCATGTACCGATACATGGTCGTATAGCACTTTGGAATACTACGTGCATGTACCGATACATGGTCGTATAGCACTTTGGAATACTATGTGCATGTACCGATACATGGTCGTATACACTTTGGAATACTGCGTGCATGTACCGATACATGGTCGTATAGCACTTTGGAATACTTTGTGCATGTACCGATACATGGTCGTATAGCACTTTGGAATACTACGTGCATGTACTGATACATGGTCGTATAGCACTTTGGAATACTACATGCATGTACCGATACATGGTCGTATAGCACTTTGGAATACTGCGTGCATGTACCGATACATGGTCGTATAGCACTTTGGAATACTACATGCATGTACCGATACATGGTCGTATAGCACTTTGGAATACTGCGTGCATGTACCGATACATGGTCGTATAGCACTTTGGAATACAACGTGCATGTACCGATACATGGTCGTATAGCACTTTGGAATACTTTTCAAGTTTTCATGTAGTTAGGAATGAATCGTGGGTTAATTGTTTCCATCCATGTATGAACTAAATTGGGCGTGTTTAAAGTGTGTGTAGGCCGAAGGCATCGACGTTAACTGTAAACACGCCCAATGTGGTTCATACCTCAATGGAAACTATTAACCCGCGATTCATTAATTATATTTACATTAATTATTCTTGTCAATGACACAAAGGAAAAGATAGCACAGTTTGCATTTAAAATGTATTTACTAGGGATGGCAACGAATGGTGATTGTGATATTCGAATATATTCGAATGATCTTCCGAACGAATATTCGAATATTCGCAAATTTCTCCAACTTTCGATTTCCACTTTACTCTTGCATCGCTGACAGGTAACACGTGACAGGTAAACACGTGACAGGTAAACGTGAAGTCTACTGTCAGCATTTTAAATATGCGGCTTGTGTTGATTGATAAACAACTCCGCTTGATGACTTGGTGGGTTTGTGAAAATAAAATGTCACTCTCTGAATCGGATAAGTTTGAAGAAATAAACTAATTTAAATTACAATTAACAAATGCCTCTCAATTTGTGTCCCGTCAAATAGACTGCTGCATTAATCAATTCGTGATCCCTGTAATGTGTGAACAACATGTCATCACCCTACTTTGTTATTTGGAGCCAAATCGCAATGACATTTCGCACCTCCGGGCACGCATTGGGTCATTCTTTGTTTTCGAAACTTGATTGAAATTTAAACAAACATATATATATCCTTTTTAGTTATGATTTAACTGCAATTTATTAAAATTTGATTTTAATTTTTTTTTTAATATTCGAATATAGTTTTAATATTTGATTATTCGGACGTTCGAACGAATATTCGAACATTTGTTGCCATCCCGGTAGTAGTCCAGGCCCTGAGGTTATAAAATATTTCTCAATCTCAAGCTTCTGATTGGTTCTGCTGAGTGTAGAAGTCAGAGTCAACCAATAAAATTCATTGAACTTGAATTTGAGATCTGAGAAAAGTTTTATAACCTTGGAGCATGGTATGTGCCGGACCTGGTTGTAAATAGACAATTCTTGTAATAACGTAGACTGTAAGACACGCCTATTCTTGCCAGGAACGCTGCCCAACGCTGTGAATGCCCGTATATTTGAGTGTGCATGTCAGCTGCATATCATTAGTGAAGAAATTCATATGAAAATGGATACAAACAGGGCATATAATATTATGTTCATCAAAGTAAATGCAATAGCGATGTAAATATCAGCAAATAAGTTTGAGTTATAAATACATGTATTGCTCTAAAATCATATAATACAATGTGTATTCATGTTGGCCTCCGGGGGTTGATGAAGTTGTATGTATACGTTATTGAGATGATGGTAGCAATGTTAACATAATGTATGTGAATCTGAAACATACTACATAATGTATATATGCATCATGCATGAACTATCTTCACATGGTAGCCTATATAACTCTGTAGGCAAACTTGTAGTACAACCTTTTGTTGTTAAGACAAAGTATTGACTTTAAAGTTTAAGAAATTATGTTCATATTTGGTCCAAATATAGGTGAGAAAAGGTGAATCTAGCACCTCCGAGAGTGAAGATGCGAGCTAAAAACGAGGCTCTGCCGAGTTCTATGGACGCATCTTCAGCCCGAGGGTGGGACTTCCTTACCTACCTGCAACTATGGAGGTGCTACATTTATTTTCTCACCTTTGCTTTTGATGCACTTTACATATTATGCTAGCCGATGTATACACTCATCGATGGCGTATGAATTTACTATAAAGTGAGGAGGTCATTGGAATGTGACAATTTACTCACCTTGATGTTGATTGTCAGTTAAAAAAGTAAACACCATGTACATTCTTAAGTCTTAACTGTTTAATTTCTTTAATGCTAAACCTTTACATCCAACACAGGGAAAGATTCAAATAATCCATGACTTAACCATCATGATTAAAGAGAGATCAGATGCTTACAAACAATGCAAGTGCATTGTGGGTCAATGAGTAGTAGTAGTCGTGTGAACACATGTATGGTAGCGATACGTTTGATTGCATCATCGATAACGTATCGCTGTTCTCAAATTATGTAGCTTCAAAGCAGTGTTGGGATTTAACTGTTATCCAATGAAATGATATGAATTTGGATGCGGAAATAAACAGCATAAAGTAGTCCCCTTGACTACCCCTTTAGACAGATTTATCTCACACCCCCAAAACGGCGCGAAAAGCCCGTCCTATAGGTGAGAAAACATTAATTCCAACTCTAGTACCCCTCTCATTGACAAGTGTAACCAACAGCAGACGAATCTTTAGTTCAGTGGTAAGACGCTGGACTGGTAATCCAGGGATCGCAGGTTTGATCCCCCGTCTGACCCTAATAAAATTAACAGTCTTTCATATGGGACATTAAACCGAGGTCTCGTTTCGGTGCTTTACACCGTGCACGTAAATGAACCAGAGGAGACTCTGGAATGGGTCTCTGTCTGTATCATTGCACTATCCTCCAAAAATCTAAAATGACTAATCTCTTCATGAGGCGTCGCTTATATGGGCAACCGGTAACGACGATAAATAAACGTAAAACACACAAATGTAACCAATAGTAGGTTATAACAATTCTATTATTACAAGTTCTTGCAATATCACGATTCTGATTGGCTGATTCTGATTTACCATTCATAACCCAATGAATTGCAATATTATTCTATTCTCATTACTATTCATAGCGGAGAAGTTTAAAGATATCCATGGGGGAAGAAAAGGACAATTTGTTTTGTAAATTGTAAAATTTACACCTAAAATGTATAAAACTGAAAAAAACTATAGTTTTATGCCAATTAGATGTGAAAAATTGATATTTGATACATCGATGAAACACAGAACATTTACATTCAGTTGCTTGTTAACCCTTTCAACACCAAATAACTGACATGGACTGGTCCATGATATTCATAAACCAATAAATGAATCAGAAAATCACATTTGGACAAGTTCATTTATCAAAATGGGTAATTATGTCTAAAAATAGTCATATCACTGGCAAAAAGTGCAGATCCTGATGAGACGGTTCGTCACGAGCCGGCTCATCTGGATCTACACTTTTTGTAAGCCTATTTAGAGGTCTGTGGTGTTGAAAGGGTTAAGTACTATACATCGATATGGCTACAACTCTTTCTTAATATATATCTTCTCAGATGAGTGACTCTGGCCTTCTTGAATAGTGCTCATGTATACTGGTGTATTCTGTCAGCAACTTGGGCATATTGGTTTGCTGTTGTATTGATTCTGTTCCTCACTATTCCATATTGGACTGAATTGGCTTGGTTCTCTAACTTGGCTAGCACTTCCAACTGGTAAGTGGATTTTGCTGTGGACATTTTTCCTGGAAAGTTTTTTATCAGTCTGTGCTAATGGTGAGTTTATAAATCTTGGATCTCCAATTCTTCATTTCATTGATTCTTCATAGATTATAATTTATATTATATCGCTTAGAAATATGTTGTTTTCTGTAAATGTATGTATGTATATTTATTGTCGGGAATACCCGGTACTTTGTTCCAGTTTGTTTCAGCACATGTATTAAAAGTAACACAAAGCTTTATGAAGGGTTCAGAGGGTTATGAAGGGTTCAGAGGGTTATGTACTGTTTAGAGGGTTATGTACTGTTTAGAGGGTTATGTACTGTTTAGAGGGTTATGAAGGGTTCAGAGGGTTATGTACTGTTTAGAGGGTTATGTACTGTTTAGAGGGTTATGTACTGTTTAGATGGTTATGTACTGTTTAGAGGGTTATGAAGGGTTCAGAGGGTTATGTACTGTTTAGAGGGTTATGTACTGTTTAGAGGGTTATGAAAGGTTCATAGGGTTATGTACTGTTTAGAGAGTTATGTATTGTTTAGAGGGTTATGTACTGTTTAGATGGTTATGTACTGTTTAGAGGGTTATGTACTGTTTAGAGGGTTATGTACTGTTTAGATGGTTATGTACTGTTTAGAGGGTTATGAAGGGTTCAGAGGGTTATGTACTGTTTAGAGGGTTATGTACTGTTTAGAGGGTTATGAAAGGTTCATAGGGTTATGTACTGTTTAGAGAGTTATGTATTGTTTAGAGGGTTATGTACTGTTTAGATGGTTATGTACTGTTTAGAGGGTTATGTACTGTTTAGAGGGTTATGTACTGTTTAGATGGTTATGTACTGTTTAGAGGGTTATGAAGGGTTCAGAGGGTTATGTACTGTTTAGAGGGTTATGTACTGTTTAGAGAGTTATGTACTGTTTAGAGGGTTATGTACTGTTTAGATGGTTAGTACTGTTTAGATGGTTATGTACTGTTTAGAGGGTTATGTACTGTTTAGAGGGTTATGAAGGGTTCAGAGTGTTGTGTACTGTTTAGAGGGTTATGAAGGGTTCAGAGGGTTATGGAGGGTTATGAAGGGTTCAGAGGGTTATGTACTGTTTAGAGAGTTATGTACTGTTTAGAGGGTTATGTACTGTTTAGATGGTTAGTACTGTTTAGATGGTTATGTACTGTTTAGATGGTTATGTACTGTTTAGAGGGTTATGAAGGGTTCAGAGTGTTGTGTACTGTTTAGAGGGTTATGAAGGGTTCAGAGGGTTATGGAGGGTTATGAAGGGTTCAGAGGGTTATGAAGGGTTCAGAGGGTTATGTACTGTTTAGAGGGTTATGAAGCGTTCAGAGGGTTATGTACTGTTTAGATGGTTATGAAGGGTTCAGAGGGTTATGAAGGGTTCAGAGGGTTATGTACTGTTTAGAGGGTTATGTACTGTTTAGAGGGTTATGTACTGTTTAGATGGTTATGTACTGTTTAGAGGGTTATGAAGGGTTCAGAGGGTTATGTACTGTTTAGAGGGTTATGTACTGTTTAGAGGGTTATGAAGGGTTCAGAGGGTTATGTACTGTTTAGAGGGTTATGTACTGTTTAGAGGGTTATGTACTGTTTAGAGGGTTATGAAAGGTTCAGAGGGTTATGTACTGTTTAGAGAGTTATGTACTGTTTAGATGGTTATGTACTGTTTAGAGGGTTATGTACTGTTTAGAGGGTTATGAAGGGTTCAGAGGGTTATGTACTGTTTAGAGGGTTATGTACTGTTTAGAGGGTTATGTACTGTTTAGAGGGTTATGAAGGGTTCAGAGGGTTATGTACTGTTTAGAGGGTTATGTACTGTTTAGAGGGTTATGTACTGTTTAGAGGGTTATGTACTGTTTAGAGGGTTATGAAGGGTTCAGAGGGTTATGAAGGGTTCAGAGGGTTATGTACTATTTAGAAGGTTATGAATGGTTCAGATGGGTATGTACTGTTTAGAGGGTTATGAAGGGTTCAGAGGGTTATGTACTGTTTAGAGGGTTATGGAGGGTTCAGAGGGTTATGTACTGTTTAGAGGGTTATGAAGGGTTCAGAGGGTTATGTACTGTTCAGAGGGTTATGTAGGGTTCAGAGGATTATGTACTGTTTAGATGGTTATGAAGGGTTCAGAGGGTTATGTACTGTTTAGATGGTTATGAAGGGTTCAGAGGGTTATGTACTGTTTAGAGGGTTATGAAGGGTTCAGAGGGTTATGTACTGTTTAGAGGGTTATGTACTGTTTAGAGGGTTATGAAGGGTTCAGAGGGTTATGTACTGTTTAGAGGGTTATGTACAGTTTGGAGGGTTATGTACTGTTTAGAGGGTTCTGTACTGTTTAGAGGGTTATGTACTGTTTAGAGGGTTATGTACTGTTTAGATGATTATGTACTGTTTAGAGGGTTATGAAGGGTTCAGAGGGTTATGTACTGTTTAGAGGGTTATGTACTGTTTAGAGGGTTCTGTACTCTTTAGAGGGTTATGTACTGTTTAGATGGTTATGTACTGTTTAGAGGGTTATGTACTGTTTAGATGATTATGTACTGTTTAGAGGGTTATGTACTGTTTAGAGGGTTATGTACTGTTTAGAGGGTTATGTACTGTTTACTGTTTAGAGGGTTATGTACTGTTTAGAGGGTTATGTACTGTTTAGAGGGTTATGAAGGGTTCAGAGGGTTATGTACTGTTTAGAGGGTTATGTACTGTTTAGAGGGTTATGTACTGTTTAGATGGTTATGAAGGCTTTAAAGGGTTATGTGATGTGTGTTGTACCAGTTGTGACCGTGAATTTGTGAAAGTGAAATCGTGAATTTGTTTAGTTGAAATTATATAAATGAAATTGTCAAATAGCAAATGTTGCCACAATAATAATACCCTGGGTTTCCATCCAACTTGGAACTGTCCACATCTACTATCTGGAAGTCATGGTAGTACAGTAGTAGCACGTTCACTTCAGGTTTCGAAAGGCCCGGAGTTTGAGCCCCGCTGGATCCATTATAATTGCAAGGCAAGGCATTAAATTCCACGTTGACTCTTCTCTCTGGATTCCATAATGAATGAGGTCTCAAGAGTGATTAATATAAGTTGTAAGAACTTGTTTCGCAATCAAGCTAAAATAAATTTGTATAAAATACATCTACTATCTGTATTTTAGTGTTAACATGTTGTTGGATACTCAAAGTGTTTTGCTGTTTGTGGGATTCTTTTGTGGGAGCTTCAATGTATTCACTAACTACCACAGTGTCTATGTGCATGACTTTACTTGGAGCTTCAATGTATTCACTAACTACCACAGTGTCTATGTGCATGACTTTACTTGGAGGTTCAATGCATTCACTAACTACCACAGTGTCTATGTGCATGACTTTACTTGGAGCTTCAATGTATTCACTAACTACCACATTGTCTATGTGCATGACTTTACTTGGAGGTTCAATGCATTCACTAACTACCACAGTGTCTATGTGCATGACTTTACTTGGCGGTTCAATGTATTCACTAACTACCACATTGTCTATGTGCATGACTTTACTTGGAGCTTCAATGCATTCACTAACTACTACAGTGTCTATGTGCATAACTTTACTTGGAACTGCATGGATGTCCTTATTAACTACTTCAATGTCCTGTTTCATTATTTCAGTAATTAGCTGTGAATCTCTCGCAGGGACTAGGTTTTCACTAGCTGCTTTATTGATGTACTTTCTTGTTAGTAGCAGCCTAAACGTAGTGTCTTCTTTAGATATATTATTTATATTGATTCCAATCTTGAATCGCTGAGTAGTAGCGCACAAATATACTCATCAACCAGAGATTAAAATACACCTGAAAAACATGGAAAAGCTTTACCCCTCTGCATGCTAGCAGCAGATCAAATCACTTTTGCAAACAGCATAGAGCCAGATCAGACAGCACATTTGTCCCATTTGATCTGATCAGGCTCTATGCTGTTTGCTATTCAGAGAGTGGAGCTAAAACATTTGACTGAATAGCAAACAACATTGACCTTGATCAGACGTTGCGTTGCACCGTGGCTGATGTTGTTTGCAAATGTTGTTGCAAAATTAGTTTTTACAAATTTATTTTAGCTGGATTGCGAAACAATAGTAATTTAAACTCTCTCGAGACTTCATTCCTGACATAATCCATTGCCATGAGAGATTAGAGCCATTAAGAGGAAATGACACAAACCTAACGGCTGCTGCTGTGCGTAAGCTCTGGGCCTCTCACACCTTCATTGAACGCTCTACCACTGCACTATCTCAACTTACACTTTAAGGTGTACATGGGAGAAGTATTAGGGTATACCAGGGAGAAGAATTAGGCTATATGAAGGAGAAGATTAAGGTATACAAGGGAGAACCTTTAAGATACAGAAGGGTGATTGTTAAGGTGCTCGAGGTAAATCAAAGCTTAATGGTAGAAGCTTTAAGGTATACAAGGGAGAAACTTTAATGTATACAAGGGAGAAGCTTTAATGTATACAAGGGAGAAGCTTTAATGTATACAAGGGAGAAGCTTTAAGGTATACAAGGGAGAAGCTTTAATGTATACAAGGGAGAAGCTTTAAGGTATACAAGGGAGAAGCTTTAAGGTATACAAGGGAGAAACTTTAAGGTATACAAGGGAGAAGCTTTAAGGTATACAAGGGAGAAACTTTAAGGTATACAAGGGAGAAACTTTAAGGTATACAAGGGAGAAGCTTTAAGGTATACTAGGGAGAAGCTTTACGGTATACAAGGGAGAAGCTTTAAGGTATACAAGGGAGAAGCTTTAAGGTATACAAGGGAGAAGCTTTAAGGTATACAAGGGAGAAGCTTTAAGGTATACAAGGGAGAAGCTTTAATGTATACTAGGGAGAAGCTTTAAGGTATACAAGGGAGAAGCTTTAAGGTATACAAGGGAGAAGCTTTAATGTATACAAGGGAGAAGCTTTAATGTATACAAGGGAGAAGCTTTAATGTATACAAGGGAGAAACTTTAATGTATACAAGGGAGAAACTTTAATGTATACAAGGGAGAAGCTTTAATGTATACAAGGGAGAAACTTTAATGTATACAAGGGAGAAGCTTTAATGTATACAAGGGAGAAGCTTTAAGGCATACTAGGGAGAAGCTTTAATGTATACAAGGGAGAAGCTTTAATGTATACAAGGGAGAAGCTTTAAGGCATACTAGGGAGAAGCTTTAATGTATACAAGGGAGAAGCTTTAATGTATACAAGGGAGAAGCTTTAATGTATACTAGGGAGAAGCTTTAAGGTATACTAGGGAGAAGCTTTAATGTATACAAGGGAGAAGCTTTAAGGTATACTAGGGAGAAGCTTTAATGTATACAAGGGAGAAGCTTTAATGTATACAAGGGAGAAGCTTTAATGTATACAAGGGAGAAGCTTTAATGTATACAAGGGAGAAGCTTTAAGGTATACTAGGGAGAAGCTTTAAGGTATACAAGGGAGAAGCTTTAAGGCATACTAGGGAGAAGCTTTAATGTATACAAGGGAGAAGCTTTAATGTATACAAGGGAGAAGCTTTAATGTATACAAGGGAGAAGCTTTAATGTATACAAGGGAGAAGCTTTAATGTATACAAGGGAGAAGCTTTAATGTATACAAGGGAGAAGCTTTAATGTATACTAGGGAGAAGCTTTAAGGTATACAAGGGAGAAGCTTTAAGGTATACTAGGGAGAAGCTTTAATGTATACAAGGGAGAAGCTTTAATGTATACAAGGGAGAAGCTTTAATGTATACAAGGGAGAAGCTTTAATGTATACAAGGGAGAAGCTTTAATGTATACAAGGGAGAAGCTTTAATGTATACAAGGGAGAAGCTTTAATGTATACAAGGGAGAAGCTTTAATGTATACAAGGGAGAAGCTTTAATGTATACAAGGGAGAAGCTTTAATGTATACTAGGGAGAAGCTTTAAGGTATACAAGGGAGAAGCTTTAATGTATACAAGGGAGAAGCTTTAATGTATACAAGGGAGAAACTTTAATGTATACAAGGGAGAAGCTTTAATGTATACAAGGGAGAAACTTTAAGGTATACAAGGGAGAAGCTTTAATGTATACAAGGGAGAAACTTTAATGTATACAAGGGAGAAGCTTTAATGTATACAAGGGAGAAACTTTAAGGTATACAAGGGAGAAGCTTTAATGTATACAAGGGAGAAACTTTAATGTATACAAGGGAGAAGCTTTAATGTATACAAGGGAGAAACTTTAAGGTATACAAGGGAGAAGCTTTAAGGTATACAAGGAGAAGCTTTAAGGTATACAAGGGAGAAGCTTTAATGTATACAAGGGAGAAGCTTTAAGGTATACAAGGGAGAAGCTTTAATGTATACAAGGGAGAAGCTTTAATGTATACAAGGGAGAAGCTTTAATGTATACAAGGGAGAAGCTTTAATGTATACAAGGGAGAAGCTTTAAGGTATACAAGGGAGAAGCTTTAATGTATACAAGGGAGAAGCTTTAAGGTATACAAGGGAGAAGCTTTAATGTATACTAGGGAGAAGCTTTAAGGTATACAAGGGAGAAGCTTTAAGGTATACTAGGGAGAAGCTTTAAGGTATACAAGGGAGAAGCTTTAAGGTATACAAGGGAGAAGCTTTAAGGTATACTAGGGAGAAGCTTTAAGGTATACAAGGGAGAAGCTTTAAGGTATACTAGGGAGAAGCTTTACGGTATACAAGGGAGAAGCTTTACGGTATACAAGGGAGAAGCTTTAAGGTATACAAGGGAGAAGCTTTAAGGTATACAAGGGAGAAGCTTTAAGGTATACTAGGGAGAAGCTTTACGGTATACAAGGGAGAAGCTTTACGGTATACAAGGGAGAAGCTTTAATGTATACAAGGGAGAAGCTTTACGGTATACAAGGGAGAAGCTTTAGTTTATATACTATAGTAGACTTTAACCGTTAGCACTCTGGGGGCGAAATGAGCAGATAACAAATGTGTAATAGTTTCCTTATTTTTCCTAGAAAGTAGGGCTTAACATTTTATTCAAATCGTCCTGATTGCTCATTTCGTCTACAAGCATGATAAAAGGTTAAAGGGTTAGCAATCTGATTGTAAGGCCTTAAGTATGTAAGTCTAGTGATTTAATGTCAGAACAGATCCAAGAGAGTTTTTCTACCTTAAAGTGACATTACATACTACCTTAAAGCGACATTACATACTACCTTAAAGCGACATTACATACTACCTTAAAGCGACATTACATACTACCTTAAAGTGACATTACATACTACCTTAAAGCGACATTACATCGGTGAAAACGCTAATGTCTACAGAATGTCATTTCCTATTATTTCGTATAATTTTTTCCAAATATTTGCCTCAAAACCTGAGTACTTCAACTAACAAACAAACGTCGTATACATGGTTTGTTGACATAACAAAATAATGTAAATAGGGTTGACATTCATGCGTAATACAATGTGTGTATCCTGAATAACACAAGATATCATACATATTTACTGTAATATCTCACATTTGTGCCTATGCATTTTTATTTGTAAACTAATCTTAGTTAAATTATCTCTAAACGAAAGTATTGCGCGTTTAGTATTGACTCCAATGACAAACAAACGTCATTTCAGGAGTGTGGATGACCATTATATGAAATCCTACTTTCACTTTTGAAAGTTTGTATACCACAAAAACACTGTTTATTGATTCAATGTTAGTGTTCCAATGTATTCAGAAGAATTTGTAGTAGCAACGCATTTATACGTGGAAACATGTCGCTTTAAATAGACCGTTCTTGTGAAAATATTGCATTCTTTATTTATTTATATACCCTTCAATTAGGCTGCATCATAAACGGTGTATTGATCTTGATATAGAAATGAGACTACTGATTCAGTGATGAGTAGCCATCTATTGTAGATAGCTTAGTTAAATCATTGATTACCTATTGATTTCTTTGTTTAAACATATTTTATTTCTCTGTATAGTTTCTCCCACTATCATCAAGAATATGTCAATCAAACGATTCCTGATATTGTATAATACAGTGTTTGTACAGTGCATAGAATACACATATCAATTTACAGGAAAGGGATTAGAATGAAAGACAAGAGTTTGATATAATTCTTCTTGGCAACTATTGATTTCTTGTCCTGGTATTGTAGCTGATAGATCACAGACAGCTATCCATGCTATTAAGCACATCTTCCCATTGATTCTATTACATTGTTTTATGGTCAAGGAAAGAAAGAAACTGTAAAATGTATTATCATTCCAGATAAGTTATGTTGCTCAGAATATAATTCTAGAAAATCAGACCTTAGCTAGAGATTCAGACAGTAGTCATGCACACCGACCTAGAGAATCAGGCGTCCGAGCCACACTGAGTAATTAGAGAATCAGACATCAGCCACACTGAGTAATTAGAGAATCAGATGTCAGCCACACTGAGTAATTAGAGAATCAGACATCAGCCACACTGAGTAATTAGAGAATCAGACATCAGCCACACTGAGTAATTAGAGAATCAGATGTCAGCCACACTGAGTAATTAGAGAATCCGACGTCAGCCACACTGAGTAATTAGAGAATCAGATGTCAGCCACACTGAGTAATTAGAGAATCAGACATCAGCCACACTGAGTAATTAGAGAATCAGATGTCAGCCACACTGAGTAATTAGAGAATCAGATGTCAGCCACACTGAGTAATTAGAGAATCAGACATCAGCCACATTGAGGAATTAGAGAATCAGACGTCAGCCACACTGAGTAATTAGAGAATCAGACATCAGCCACACTGAGTAATTAGAGAATCAGACATCGGCCACACTGAGTAATTAGGGAATCAGACGTCAGCCACACTGAGTAATTAGAGAATCAGACATCAGCCACACTGAGTAATTAGAGAATCAAACATCAGCCACACTGAGTAATTAGAGAATCAGACATCAGCCACACTGAGTAATTAGAGAATCAGACATCAGCCACACTGAGTAATTAGAGAATCAAACATCAGCCACACTGAGTAATTAGAGAATCAGACATCAGCCACACTGAGTAATTAGAGAATCAGATGTCAGCCACACTGAGTAATTAGAGAATCAGACATCAGCCACACTGAGTAATTAGAGAATCAGACGTCAGCCACATTGAGTAATTAGGGAATCAGACATCAGCCACATTGAGTAATTAGAGAATCAGACCGTAGCCACACTGAGTAATTAGAGAATCAGACATCAGCCACATTGAGTAATTAGAGAATCAGACCGTAGCCACACTGAGTACTAATAGTTAAAAAGACGGATATAAAAAAACAAGGCAAAACAAATGTTCAAAATAAAGAGACTGGTCATGAAAATATTGTTTGTTTTTACAGGGCTTAGACTAGACAGTATGTAGATGTTACACAAGGGAGAAGTGTGTGCACTAAGCCAGGTGGCATGTAGATGTTACACAAGGGAGAAGTGTGTGCACTAAGCCAGGTGTAGGTGGCATGTAGATGTTACACCAGGGAGAAGTGTGTGCACTAAGCCAGGTGGCATGTAGATGTTACACAAGGGAGAAGTGTGTGCACTAAGCCAGGTGGCATGTAGATGTTACACAAGGGAGAAGTGTGTGCACTAAGCCAGGTGGCATGTAGATGTTGCACAAGGGAGAAGTGTGTGCACTAAGCCAGGTGGTATGTAGATGTTACACAAGGGAGAAATGTGTGCACTAAGCCAGGTGGCATGTAGATGTTACACCAGGGAGAAGTGTGTGCACTAAGCCAGGTGGCATGTAGATGTTACACCAGGGAGAAGTGTGTGCACTAAGCCAGGTGGCATGTAGATGTTACACCAGGGAGAAGTGTGTGCACTAAGCCAGGTGGCATGTAGATGTTACACCAGGGAGAAGTGTGTGCACTAAGCCAGGTTGCATGTAGATGTTACACCAGGGAGAAGTGTGTGCACTAAGCCAGGTGGCATGTAGATGTTACACAAGGGAGATGTGTGCACTAAGTCAGGTGGCATGTAGATGTTACACAAGGGAGAAGTGTGTGCACTAAGCCAGGTGGCATGTAAATGTTACACCAGGGAGAAGTGTGTGCATGTAGATGTTACACCAGGGAGAAGTGTGTGCATGTAGATGTTACACCAGGGAGAAGTGTGTGCACTAAGCCAGGTGGCATGTATATGTTACACCAGGGAGAAGTGTGTGCACTAAGCCAGGTGGCATGTAGATGTTACACCAGGGAGAAGTGTGTGCATGTAGATGTTACACCAGGGAGAAGTGTGTGCACTAAGCCAGGTGGCATGTAGATGTTACACCAGGGAGAAGTGTGTGCACTAAGCCAGGTGGCATGTAGGTGTTACACAAGGGAGAAGTGTGTGCACTAAGCCATGTGGCATGTAGATGTTACACCAGGGAGAAGTGTGTGCACTAAGCCAGGTGAGGTGGCATGTAGATGTTACACCAGGGAGAAGTGTGTGCACTAAGCCAGGTGGCATGTAGATGTTACACAAGGGAGAAGTGTGTGCACTAAGCCAGGTGGCATGTAGATGTTACACCAGGGAGAAGTGTGTGCACTAAGCCAGGTGGCATGTAGATGTTACACCAGGGAGAAGTGTGTGCACTAAGCCAGGTGGCATGTAGATGTTACACCAGGGAGAAGTGTGTGCACTAAGCCAGGTGGCATGTAGATGTTACACCAGGGAGAAGTGTGTGCACTAAGCCAGGTGGCATGTAGATGTTACACCAGGGAGAAGTGTGTGCACTAAGCCAGGTGGCATGTAGATGTTACACCAGGGAGAAGTGTGTGCACTAAGCCAGGTGGCATGTAGATGTTACACCAGGGAGAAGTGTGTGCACTAAGCCAGGTGGCATGTAGATGTTACACCAGGGAGAAGTGTGTGCACTAAGCCAGGTGGCATGTAGATGTTACACCAGGGAGAAGTGTGTGCACTAAGCCAGGTGGCATGTAGATGTTACACCAGGGAGAAGTGTGTGCACTAAGCCAGGTGGCATGTAGATGTTACACCAGGGAGAAGTGTGTGCACTAAGCCAGGTGGCATGTAGATGTTACACAAGGGAGAAGTGTGTGCACTAAGTCAGGTGGCATGTAGATGTTACACAAGGGAGAAGTGTGTGCACTAAGCCAGGTGGCATGTAAATGTTACACCAGGGAGAAGTGTGTGCATGTAGATGTTACACCAGGGAGAAGTGTGTGCATGTAGATGTTACACCAGGGAGAAGTGTGTGCACTAAGCCAGGTGGCATGTATATGTTACACCAGGGAGAAGTGTGTGCACTAAGCCAGGTGGCATGTAGATGTTACACCAGGGAGAAGTGTGTGCATGTAGATGTTACACCAGGGAGAAGTGTGTGCACTAAGCCAGGTGGCATGTAGATGTTACACCAGGGAGAAGTGTGTGCACTAAGCCAGGTGGCATGTAGGTGTTACACAAGGGAGAAGTGTGTGCACTAAGCCATGTGGCATGTAGATGTTACACCAGGGAGAAGTGTGTGCACTAAGCCAGGTGTAGGTGGCATGTAGATGTTACACCAGGGAGAAGTGTGTGCACTAAGCCAGGTGGCATGTAGATGTTACACAAGGGAGAAGTGTGTGCACTAAGCCAGGTGGCATGTAGATGTTACACCAGGGAGAAGTGTGTGCACTAAGCCAAGTGGCATGTAGATGTTACACCAGGGAGAAGTGTGTGCACTAAGCCAGGTGGCATGTAGATGTTACACAAGGGAGAAGTGTGTGCACTAAGCCAGGTGGCATGTAGATGTTACACCAGGGAGAAGTGTGTGCACTAAGCCAGGTGGCATGTAGATGTTACACCAGGGAGAAGTGTGTGCACTAAGCCAGGTGGCATGTAGATGTTACACCAGGGAGAAGTGTGTGCACTAAGCCAGGTGGCATGTAGATGTTACACAAGGGAGAAGTGTGTGCACTAAGCCAGGTGGCATGTAAATGTTGCACCAGGGAGAAGTGTGTGCACTAAGCCAGGTGGCATGTAGATGTTACACCAGGGAGAAGTGTATGCACTAAGCCAGGTGGCATGTAGATGTTACACCAGGGAGAAGTGTGTGCACTAAGCCAGGTGGCATGTAGATGTTGCACAAGGGAGAAGTGTGTGCACTAAGCCAGGTGGCATGTAAATGTTACACCAGGGAGAAGTGTGTGCACTAAGCCAGGTGGCATGTAGATGTTACACCAGGGAGAAGTGTGTGCACTAAGCCAGGTGGCATGTAAATGTTACTGTACACCAGGGAGAAGTGTGTGCACTAAGCCAGGTGGCATGTAGATGTTACACAAGGGAGAAGTGTGTGCACTAAGCCAGGTGGCATGTAGATGTTACACAAGGGAGAAGTGTGTGCACTAAGCCAGGTGGCATGTAAATGTTACACAAGGCAGAAGTGTGTGCACTAAGCCAGTGGCATGTAAATGTTACACAAGGCAGAAGTGTGTGCACTAAGCCAGGTGGCATGTAGATGTTACACAAGGGAGAAGTGTGTGCACTAAGCCAGGTGGCATGTAGATGTTACACCAGGGAGAAGTGTGTGCACTAAGCCAGGTGGCATGTAGATGTTACACCAGGGAGAAGTGTGTGCACTAAGCCAGGTGGCATGTAGATGTTACACCAGGGAGAAGTGTGTGCACTAAGCCAGGTGGCATGTAGATGTTACACCAGGGAGAAGTGTGTGCACTAAGCCAGGTGGCATGTAGATGTTACACCAGGGAGAAGTGTGTGCACTAAGCCAGGTGGCATGTAGATGTTACACCAGGGAGAAGTGTGTGCACTAAGCCAGGTGGCATGTAGATGTTACACCAGGGAGAAGTGTGTGCACTAAGCCAGGTGGCATGTAGATGTTACACCAGGGAGAAGTGTGTGCACTAAGCCAGGTGGCATGTAGATGTTACACCAGGGAGAAGTGTGTGCACTAAGCCAGGTGGCATGTAGATGTTACACCAGGGAGAAGTGTGTGCACTAAGCCAGGTGGCATGTAGATGTTACACCAGGGAGAAGTGTGTGCACTAAGCCAGGTGGCATGTAGATGTTACACCAGGGAGAAGTGTGTGCACTAAGCCAGGTGTACTCTTGATCTGTATATAATATTATAGGCTCTATGAAAAACGTACTCTGTACATGTATATGATATCATAATTATTCTCTATTACAAACGTTCTCCCTGAGCCCAGAACAGGGAGCTGTGAGACACCTAAGAATGACCATATCTCTCAAATTACCCACTAGCATAAGTCCAGCTCTTATATTAACCACAACGGCCGCTCTTATATTAACCACAATGGCTGCTCTTATATTAACCACAATGGCTGCTCTTATATTAACCACAATGGCTGCTCTTATATTAACCACAATGGCTGCTCTTATATTAACCACAATGACTGCTCTTATATTAACCACAATGGCTGCTCTTATGTTAACCACAATGGCATCATTCTGTACCACTACTACTAGGCTCTGAAGGTTTAGGATGCGGCTGATTTAGGAGAAACAGTCTCCAGAAGCTGCCATACTAATCTCTCTACTTTTGTTTGTGAAAAAGCTTTTTCATAATGGATATAATTTATTTATTGACCTCTTTTGCTTTCTAAAATGCCTTTTAATGCATACTGTCTCTCAGATTGTTCTGTTACTATAAGTAGTTAAAGCGACACTACATCAGTGAAAACGCAAATGATTGCAGAACGTAATTTGCTATTATATATATATAGTGATTTAATGTCAGAACAGATCCAAGAGAGTTTTACTACCTTAAAGTGACATTATATGGGTGAAAACGCTAATGTCTACAGAATGTCATTTCCTATTATTTGGTATAATTTTTCCCAATTATTTGCCTCAAAACCTGAGTATTTCAACAAATAAACAAACGTCGTATACATGGTTTGTTGACATAACAAAATAATGTAAATAGGGTTGACATTCATGCGTAATACAATGTGTGTATCCTGAATAACACAAGATATCATACATATTTACTGTAATATCTCACATGTGTGCCTATGCATATTTATTTGTAGACTAATCTTAATTAAATTATCTCTAAATGAAAGTATCGCATGTTTAGTATTGACTTCAATGACAACAAACGTCAATTCAGGAGCCTGGATGACCGTTATATGAAATCCTTCTTTCACGCTTGAAAGTTTGTATATCACAAAAACACTGTTTATTTATTCAATTTAGTTTAATCATATTTTATTGCTCGATTCGTTTTACATATACATGTGAATACAAAACATGACAAATTAAATAAAGGCCACAAGTTCTAGCAACATTAGTTACGGCCCTTCCCAAATGATTCAATGTTAGTGTTCGATGTATTCAGAAGAATTTGTAGTAGCAATGAATTTATACGTGATAAAAAAAGCATTTTATTTGCATTTTGCGATGTAATGTCGCTTTAAAGGGATTGCTGATTGTAATTATATAATGCAAGAATACAATCAACTCCGTCTTCGTGAGGCAAGCATGTACTGCCTTCCATCCATTCGTAACTGTAATGTTAGGACCTCTTTCTCATGGTTTAATTAACTTTCATTAACCCATTCAACACCAAGTAACTGACATGGACTTGTCCAGGATATTTTTAGACCAATATATTAATAAGAAAATTACATTTGTGTCAGTTCTTTTATCAAAATGGGTAAAAAAATTCTAAACATTGTAATATTACTTGCAAACAGTGCAGATCCTGATGAGATGGCTCGTCACGAGCTGGCTCATCTGGATCTACACTTCTTTGTAAGCCGATTTAGAGGCCTGTGGTGTTGAAAGGGTTAAACATTGATTGTTCAGGAGAGTATTGAGTAATGAACAGTAATATGAAGATAGAGTGACGAAGAAGACGATGAACAATGCCGATGATGCGACTTGTACTAGTTTCGTACGTTTGGTTTGTACTCGTCAGTAGTGTGTTGTGAGCCTTGTAAGTTGTACTCGTCAGTAGCGTGTTGTGAGCCTTGTACTCGTCAGTAGTGTGATGTGAACATTGTACTCGTCAGTAGTGTGTTGTGAGCCTTGTACTCGTCAGTAGTGTGATGTGAGCCTTGTACTCGTCAGTAGTGTGATGTGAGCCTTGTACTTGTCAGTAGCGTGATGTGAGCCTTGTACTCGTCAGTAGTGTGCTGTGAGCATTGTACTCGTCAGTAGTGTGTTGTGAGCCTTGTACTCATCAGTAGCGTGGTGTGAGCCTTGTACGCGTCAGTAGCGTGTTGTGAGCCTTGTACTCATCAGTAGCATGGTGTGAGCCGTGTACGCGTCAGTAGCGTGTTGTGAGCATTGTACTCGTCAGTAGCGTGTTGTGAGCCTTGTACTCATCAGTAGCGTGTTGTGAGCTATGTACTCGTCAGTAGCATGTTGTGATCCTTGTACTCGTCAGTAGTGTGCTGTGAGCCTTGTACTTGTCAGTAGTGTGTTGTGAGCCTTGTACTCATCAGTAGCATGGTGTGAGCCTTGTATGCGTCAGTAGCGTGTTGTGAGCCTTGTACTGGTCAGTAGCGTGTTGTCCTGGTGCATACTGGGCCCTCATCCTGGTGCATACTGGACCCATGTCCTGGTGCATACTGGACTCTCATCCTGGTGCATACTGGGCCCTCATCTTGGTACATACTGGACCCATATTCTGGTGCATACTGGGCCCTCATCTTGGTACATACTGGACCCATATTCTGGTGCATACTGGACCCATGTCATGGTGCATACTGGACCCATATCCTGGTGCATACTGGACCCTCATCTTGGTACATACTGGACCCATATTCTGGTGCATACTGGGCCCTCATCTTGGTACATACTGGACCCATATTCTGGTGCATACTGGACCCATGTCATGGTGCATACTGGACCCATATCCTGGTGCATACTGGACCCTCATCTTGGTACATACTGGACCCATATTCTGGTGCATACTGGACCCTCATCTTGGTACATACTGGACCCATATTCTGGTGCATACTGGACCCATATCCTGGTGCATACTGGACCATGTCATGGTGCATACTGGACCCATATCCTGGTGCATACTGGACCCTCATCTTGGTACATACTGGACCCATATTCTGGTGCATACTGGACCCTCATCTTGGTACATACTGGACCCATATCTGGTGCATACTGGACATATCCTGGTGCATATGACCATATCTGGGGCATACTGGGCCCTAATCCTGGTGATACTGGGCCCATATCCTGGTGCATACTGGGCCAATCTGGTGCATTGGGCCCTTTGTGCATACTGGCCCATATCCTGGTGCATACTGGGACCCATATCCTGGTGCATACTGGACCCCATTCCTGGTGCAACTGGACCCATATCTGTGCATACTGGACCTTGGTGCATGGACCAATCTGGTGCATAGGTATTGGTGTATGGGCCATATCTGGTGCATACTGGACCATTCCTGGTGCCATACTGGGCCCCCATCCTGGTGCATACTGGGCCATCATCCTGGTGCATACTGGGCCCCCATCCTGGTGCATACTGGGCCCATATCCTGGTGCATACTGGGCCCTCATCCTGGTGCATACTGGGCCCTTATCCTGGTGCATACTGGGCCCTCATCCTGGTGCATACTGAGCCCTCATCCTGGTGCATACTGGACCCATATCCTAGTGCATACTGGGCCCTCATCCTGGTGCATACTGGGCCCTCATCCTGGTGCATTCTGGCCATATTCAGTGCCAGATGTCTGTCCCTTCCTGTTCTCTTGTAGTTGTTGCTACTTTTGTTGCTACAGTATATTGGCTTCTCGACCCTGTAATGGATTCTTAGTGACTATTGAGGCCTTCAGTTGTTAAGTTCATTAGATTAAATTAAACGATCTCCTAGGATGTTTTTCCATAGTTTCATAAAAGCTTTGGGCTCTCAATATGTGTGTTGGATCGACAGAAATGTGGTATTCTCTTGTCAGTTAGGCAGTAATGTGGAATCCCACTGGTAAGTCTCTTGTCAGTTAGGCAGTAATGTGGAATCCCACTGGTAATTCTCTTGTCAGTTAGGTAGTAATGTGGAATCCCACTGGTAATTCTCTTGTCAGTTAGGCAGTAATGTGGAATCCCACTGGTAATTCTCTTGTCAGTTAGGCAGTAATGTGGAATCCCACTGGTAATTCTCTTGTCAGTTAGGTAGTAATGTGGAATCCCACTGGTAATTCTCTTGTCAGTTAGGCAGTTTTCCAGCAATTCCTTCAGCACAGATAATTTATTGTTTGTACTGTTGTTCCAGAGCTGTTGGTAGTATTGTCTTTACTATCAGCATTCAGCCCCCCGTTTGCCTCTTTTGGCTTAAATTACCGCTGGAGTTGCTCCATGGTATCGGTCTAATTTTTCAATTCGGGCACACTTAGTCAGGCATTATAAACTCTAGTTGGCCTCTTTTGGCTTCATTAGTGGTGGAGTTGCTCCATGATATCGGTCTCTCTTTTTTCCCCGATTCAGGCATGCTTAGTACGGTCCCGGTAGAAGTTGGAGCTGCTTCCCTGAAGGTGGAGTTGCTTCCTCCTGTAGTTGGGGTTGCTTCCCCTGAAGGTGGAGTTGCTTCCCCTGAAATTGGAGTTACATGTACTTCCCCTGAAGTTGAAGATGTTTTCCCTGATGAAGGAGTTACTTCCCCTGAAATGATGGTCAGGTTGCTAAACAACTCTCTTCGTAAGGCGATGACTAGTTCTCATTGGATCCATTATTGTTTCCATCACGGCAGGCAGATAATAGCCGACGACGAAGAACAATGTGCTGATGAGTTTACCAGTTAAGGACATGTTAACTGAAAGTCATATACTACAAACTGCTGTTTTTTATTTCCTTTTCATGTCATTATAGCGTCAAACTACACACACACATATACACATACACACATATACACATACACACACACACATATACACATACACACACACATATACACATACACACATATACACACACACATATACACACACATATATACACATATACACACACACATATACACATATACACACACATATACACATATACACACACACATACACACATATACACACATATACACATATACACACATATACACATATACACACACATATACACATACACACATATACACATATACACACACACATATACACATATATACACATATACACATATACACACACACATATACACATATACACACACACATATACACATACACACATATACACACACATATACACATACACACATATACACACATTTACACATATACACATACACACATATACACACACACACACACATATACACATACATGCACGTTTTAAACATTTCAGTTAGTAATTTAGAATAATGTGTCATGAAAGGTCCCAAAGAATAAGATGTTTTTTTACAGATAGAAGTGAGAATATATTTAAATAGAGTTAGAAGATGAGATTCTTCCGTTACATTAAAACGTCAATAATAAAACAAGAAACTTCTTGATGTTCACTTTTGTTCACAATATACAACAATATATAAAATATCTTTGGACATTCAGAATAAATTATCCATCCATCTATCCAAACACCCACCCATCCACCCACCCATCCGTCCATCCATCCATCCACCCATCTATCTATCCACCCATCCATCCATCCACCCATCTATCTATCCACCCATCCACCCATCTATCTATCCACCCATCCACCCATCTATCTATCCACCCATCCATCCACCCATCCATCCACCCACCCATCTATCCACCCATCCACCCATATATATTGGTTTGTGTCTTTTACTGATTTTGACAACAAAAATTAAACGGAGCATAATAGTTGGAGAGTCACTATATATACATATATACATACATGATGGAGCACCAGGGGTTTTCCTCCGTCCATAATAGCTGGAGAGTCACTATATATACATATATACATACATGATGGAGCACCAGGGGTTTCCTCCATCCATAATAGCTGGAGAGTCACTATATATACATACATGATGGAGCACCAGGGGTTTTCCTCCGTCCATAATAGCTGGAGAGTCACTATATATACATACATGATGGAGCACCAGGGGTTTTCCTCCGTCCATAATAGCTGGAGAGTCACTATATATACATATATATATATATATACATGTATTACCTGGAGAGTCACTATTATATTACCTAAGCTCTTTGTGTTACTTTAAACCCAAAAAACATACAAATCAAAATTTTCTAGAAATGAGTGCTTCGAATAATTTTAATGCTGGAATTTCAGTTGAATTATTTTTATTACAGGTATAACTTCCACCCATTTTACTGCTAAAATAAAAACTTCACCAACTTATTCTTCTGGAACATATTGTTCTGGAATATAAACTCCGCCCATTTTACCACTTCAATATCAACTCTACCCATTTTTTCAATGGAATATAAACTCCTTCCATTTTACCACTTCAATATCAACTCTACCCATTTTTTCAATGGAATATAAACTCCGCCCATTTTACCACTTCAATATCAACTCTACCCATTTTTTCAATGGAATATAAACTCCACCCATTTTACCACTTCAATATCAACTCTACCCATTTTTTCAATGGAATATAAACTCCGCCCATTTTACCACTTCAATATCAACTCTACCCATTTTTTCAATGGAATATATAAACTGCACCCATTTTGAACCACTTGATTATAAATTTTATACAATTTTCAATTATAAAGTCAACTCCAACATCCATTATCGCTGGAATTAGTCTGGAATTAGTTTTACAACTGGAAGTCGCTGTAATTCACTAGTATTCCCTCGACATATTCCTAGGAATGTTTACTGACATGCCGTAATGGTTTCAAATCCTTTTTTGTTTTATTAGGTATCTGCAATTTTTCAAAATTTCTTCATAAACGGTTAACGCCTTAACGGACATGTTTCCATTACGATGTCTTTGATTGGGTGCTTCAATTTCCGTTAGAGAAAAAATGTTACTGGAATTGTTTCACACTATAACCTTGACTCTGCAATTATATAGAAATCTTTTGACATTGATTTAGAACCACTCCTTAAGGTCATTATTCTAAATTGTTGTCAAATTACAATGTCCTCGTATCTGGAAGTAAGGAAACAATTATTGGCAAACGTTTATATTCCGTTTCTCTGAAATGCCATTCTACCATTCTAAAGAAATAAAATGTGTACATGCAGTTTTGCAAGTTGCGGTTGTGTTGCATGCGTGTTTCATGGTAGACTCTAGATTGATAGGAGTATTGATTGTGAATTACACTCCAAGACAGGAATAAATGTCCACACTCCCTATAAATGTTCTTATCTTCAGTGCTGTGTTTATTCTCTCTGCTTTCTCTCCTATTTTAGTCGACCTCTCCTATTTCATGCTGAGATGCATTCACTTTGTCTTAATCCTAAAAGAGAAAATGCGTCAGTGTTTTATTATGTCATTCTCTATCTGAATCTATATGCACGTCACCATTGATTTCCCTGGGAATATAAAATTGATTATAAGTTGGTGTAGAGCTTTCAGGTTTGTGCGAAAACTGTTCTTGGAGATTATAGTTATGGACAGGTCTCCTAATGGACTTTATATCTTGGAATAGGAGTGTTGGCTATTTTCCAAGATACGTCATATTTCATAATGTGAATTTTAAAGTTGGTTCAAGGTCTATAGCGCTTCCTTTGTTAAAGCTGGATAAAATCTAGCATTTCGCTTGTGAAAGTTGGTTCAAGACCTAGCACTTCCTTTAGTTTGTTGGTTGAAGATGTAGAACTTTCATTGTTAAAGCTTGTTGAAGACCTAGCACTTCCTTTAGTTTTGTTAAAAGTTGGTTGAAGACGTAGAACTTTCATTGTTAAAGCTTGTTGAAGACCTAGCACTTCCTTTAGTTTTGTTAAAAGTTGGTTGAAGACGTAGGACTTTCATTGTTAAAACTTGTTGAAGACCTAGCACTTCCTTTAGTTTTGTTAAAAGTTGGTTGAAGACGTAGAACTTTCATTGTTAAAGCTTGTTGAAGACCTAGCACTTCCTTTAGTTTTGTTAAAAGTTGGTTGAAGACGTAGAACTTTCATTGTTAAAGCTTGTTGAAGACCTAGCACTTCCTTTAGTTTTGTTAAAAGTTGGTTGAAGACGTAGAACTTTCATTGTTAAAGCTTGTTGAAGACCTAGCACTTCCTTTAGTTTTGTTAAAAGTTGGTTGAAGACGTAGGACTTTCATTGTTAAAGCTTGTTGAAGACCTAGCACTTCCTTTAGTTTTGTTAAAAGTTGGTTGAAGACGTAGAACTTTCATTGTTAAAGCTTGTTGAAGACCTAGCACTTCCTTTAGTTTTGTTAAAAGTTGGTTGAAGACGTAGAACTTTCATTGTTAAAGCTTGTTGAAGACCTAGCACTCCCTTTGTGAAAGTTGGTTCAAAATCTAGCAGATCATTTGTGAAAGTTTATTCAAAATCTAGCATGTCCTTGTGTGAAAGTTTGTTCTAAATCTAGCATGTCCTTGTGTGAAAGTTTGTTCAAAATCTAGCATGTCCTTGTGTGAAAGTTGGTTAACAATCTAGTATTTTCTTATTGAGAGTTGAGACCTAGCACTTCCTTTGTTAAAACTGGTGCAAAACCAGAAAAAGTTCTAGCACTTCCTTTATGAAAGCTTGTATTGATGTCAGATTCTGTTATTAATGTTAAGTGGTTGTTCAATGGATATTCCCCAGTGTTGGAAGCATGTTTTTATGTAACAGCTGTACTGGTTAGTGGAGTAGTTAACCCTGTGATGGTGATCATAATTTAATATGTGGACAGAATGGAAGGCAAATGTAATGATGAGATTATGTTATGTGTAATACAGGGAAGCATAGGGAAGCATAGAGAAGCATAGGGAAGCATAGAGAAGCATATAGTAGCATAGGGAAGCATAGGGAAGCATAGAGTAGCATAGGGAAGCATAGAGTAGCATAGAGTAGCATAGAGAAGCATAGGGAAGCATAGAGAAGCATAGAGTAGCATAGAGAAGCATAGGGAAGCATAGAGTAGCATAGGGAAGCATAGAGCAGCATAGAGAAGCATAGAGAAGCATAGAGAAGCATATAGAAGCATAGGGAAGCATAGGGAAGCATAGAGTAACATAGGGAAGCATAGGGAAGCATAGAGTAGCATAGAGAAGCATAGAGTAGCATAGAGTAGCATAGAGCAGTATAGAGTAGCATAGAGTAGCATAGAGAAGCATAGAGTAACATAGGGAAGCATAGTGACGTATAGGGAAGCATAGGGAAGCATAGAGTAACATAGGGAAGCATAGTGAAGCATAGAGTAACATAGGGAAGCATAGGGAAGCATAGCGTAACATAGGGAAGCATAGAGTAACATAGGGAAGCATATAGAAGCATAGAGTAGCATAGAGTAACATAGAGTAGCATAGGGAAGCATAGAGTAGCATAGAGTAGCATAGAGTAGCATAGGGAAGCATAGAGTAACATAGGGAAGCATAGAGTAGCATAGGGAAGCATAGAGTAGCATATAGTAGCATAGAGCAGTATAGAGTAGCATAGAGTAGCATAGGGAAGCATAGAGTAGCATAGAGTAGCATAGAGAAGCATAGAGAAACATAGAGTAACATAGAGTAGCATAGGGAAGCATAGAGTAGCATAGAGTAGCATAGAGTAGTATAGAGTAGCATAGAGTAGCATAGGGAAGCATAGAGTAACATAGGGAAGCATAGAGTAGCATAGAGCAGTATAGAGTAGCATAGGGAAGCATATAGTAGCATAGAGAAGCATAGAGAAGCATAGAGTAGCATAGAGAAGCATAGGGAAGCATAGAGTAGCATAGAGTAGCATAGAGTAGCACAGGGAAGCATATAATAGCATAGAGAAGCATAGAGAAGCATAGAGTAGCATAGAGAATCATAGGGAAGCATATAGTAGCATAGAGTAGCATAGGGAAGCATAGAGAAGCATAGAGAAGCATAGAGTAGCATAGAGTAGCATATAGTAGCATAGGGAAGCATAGAGAAGCATAGAGAAGCATAGAGTAGCATAGAGTAGTATAGAGTAGTATAGAGAAGCATAGAGTAGTATAGAGTAGTATAGAGTAGTATAGAGTAGCATAGAAGCATAGAGTAGCA
Source organism: Archivesica marissinica (assembly GCA_014843695.1). NCBI lineage: Eukaryota > Metazoa > Mollusca > Bivalvia > Venerida > Vesicomyidae > Archivesica > Archivesica marissinica. Next base: position 41,667,123 of record CM026397.1, on the reverse strand, counting down.
TAGGGAGGCATAGAGAATCATAGAGAAGCATAGGGAAGTATAGAGTAGCATAGAGTAGCATAGAGAAGCATAGAGAAGCATAGAGTAGCATAGAGTAGCATAGGGAGGCATAGAGAATCATAGAGAAGCATAGGGAAGTATAGAGTAGCATAGAGTAGCATAGAGAAGCATAGAGAAGCATAGAGTAGCATAGAGAGATAGGGAGCATGGTTGGGTGGGGTTGGTGTGGTGTGGGTGGGTGGTGTGGCAGTATAGGGAAGCATATAGTGCATAGGGAAGCATAGAGTAGCATAGGGAAGCATAGAGAAGCATAGAGTAGCATAGAGAAGCATAGAGTAGCATATAGTAGTATAGAGTAGCATAGAGAAGCATAGAGTAGCATAGAGTAGCATAGAGTAGTATAGAGTAGTATAGAGAAGCATAGAAGCATAGAGTAGCATAGGGAGGCATAGCGAATCATAGAGAAGCATAGGGAAGTATAGAGTAGCATAGAGTAGCATAGAGTAGCATAGTGAAGCATAGAGAAGCATAGAGTAGCATAGAGCAGTATAGGGAAGCATAGAGTGCATAGGGAAGCATAGAGTAGCATAGGGAAGCATAGAGAAGCATAGAGTAGCATAGAGAAGCATAGCGTAGCATAGAGTAGCATAGGGAAGCATAGAGAAGCATAGTGAAGCATAGGGTAGCATAGAGTAGCATAGGGTAGCATAGAGTAGTATTGGGAAGCATATAGTAGCATAGAGTAGCATAGAGAAGCATAGAGAAGCATATAGTAGCATAGGGAAGCATAGGGAAGCATAGAGACGTATAGAGTAGCATAGAGTAGCATAGGGAAGCATAGAGTAGCATAGAGAAGCATAGAGTAGCATAGGGAAGCATAGGGAAGCATAGAGACGTATGGACAGTGTACGACAAATCCTATGCCCGGAACCCGCGGGCAACTGAAATATCTCGGCGGGCAACTAAGTTTGAAAAGCAGTTGCCCACTGGGCAACCCCAAAAATGCCAAAATAGTTGCTCGGAAAATCCCGTTAAATATTATAAAACAAATATTTCGCTAAGCCAAAAATGTTGACTCCGCGGTCAAGATTTCTATGCTCTGCGTATTTTAATTGATGACGTATTATGCCGGTTCCCGATTACAGAGGTATATCATATAGTGGCCGGGAAACAGTTTGTCAATGTGTACCAGCTTTTAATTGCGGTGGTTGCCGAATGCCGAGAACCAACGGTAAAACAAAAAATGGCGAGCACAACAAACTGCGAAATCCAGACCATTTCAATTACTTTTATTATTTCCGATGCTGATTTTGCGCGTTGATGGAGCGTTGTGTTGTGAACTTGATGTTTATAAATTTAGTTATTTAAATTTAGGTTTAGCACAGTTCTTTAGTGAATTTTGAATTAAATAAATGTTACTTTCGATTAGTTACGATGGATCGTTTCATTATCCGGTCAGTGGATTCACTAACACCAACGCAGTCTCCTTCGTCTTCAGAAAAACGTTCTACATCATCATCTAATTCTAAAGTGACGAAACGCCCCAAGTTTACGGACAAGGAGTATGACAAAAATACCCGTGTTCGGAGATTCCAGGCATCATGGAAAGTAACATTTCCTTGGCTGCGATATACAGAGGAAGATAATGGCAAGCCTGATAGTGCTTGTGGTGTTATGCACTGTTTCTCGTGCACAGATAACCCAAGTTTGGCCGACAAGCAGTCACCTCTTTACTGGCAGCAGGAACATGAGGGTGGACCCGCTTAAAAGCACGAAACATCAGCTAGTCACATTAAGGCCACAGAGAAAAATACTGGACAAACACGTCAAAATCCTGGGCAACCAGATCAAAATTCTGTGGGCAACCAAGTCCTTAAAAAATGTGTCGTACACTGCGTATAAAGTAGCATAGAGTAGCATAGGGAAGCATAGAGTAGCATAGAGTAGCATAGGGAAGCATAGAGTAGCATAGGGAAGCATAGAGTAGCATAGGGAAGCATAGGGAAGCATAGAGACGTATAGAGTAGCATAGAGTAGCATAGGGAAGCATAGAGTAGCATAGAGTAGCATAGGGAAGCATAGAGTAGCATAGGGAAGCATAGGGAAGCATAGGGAAGCATAGAGTAGCATAGGGAAGCATAGAGTAGCATAGAGTAGCATAGAGAAGCATAGGGAAGCATAGAGAAGCATAGAGAAGCATAGGGAAGCATAGGGAAGCATAGAGTAGCATAGAGAAGCATAGGGAAGCATAGAGTAGCATAGGGAAGCATAGAGTAGCATAGAGAAGCATAGGGAAGCATAGAGTAGCATAGGGAAGCATAGCGAATGGTGTTTGACTGTGTCTATACTAGTGAATTAACATGGTACAACTGGGACCTCTGTTCATAGTTGCTATCTGACTTGCACACTCACACTACCAGTTCATTATCTGCTTTACTTTGGTCTGTATTCAACTTCAACTCTATCTGATGTTCATCCAATGCTGCCCTGCATGTTAACAAGATTCTTTACTATGAGTTTGTCTTCTGTGTCAGCCTCTGAGGTCACTAAACATTGAACATAAATAATCACCTTGATTGATGATGAAGTCTTTGCTATAAGCAGTGAAAATAAGATTCAAATATGTCATGGAATTTCATTAGAATTGTGTTCCATGACATATTTCCAGTGTTTTCAGTAACACATAAGAAAAATACATTTAATGAATAATCGGCTGCTACAATTATTTGAACTATTTATAACCTTTATTTTACCCAGCATGCAAAATGTTACTCTTACAGTAATTCTGAAACAGTTACCCATGAAATACAAACATTGTTTCTTGCTTGACATAAGAAATGTTTATAGTGTTGTGTGAGACAGAAGCATGCATCATACTCAGGTCTGGTCTGGTAAATCGCTGCAATTAAGGACAAAGTACATTTTAGTCATGGATTTCTGTCCGTAACTCTTTCCTTCATATAGATTTAGGTTAATATACTATTATACACACACGACAGCCATTTAACTTCCATGCAGTAGATAAGTATTTGCCATATCTATCCCACCTCCATATATATTACTGGGACTACATGAGATTTAGGTTAATATACTATTATATCTCCATACACACGACAGCCATTTACGGTAGCTATCATGCAGTGGATAAGTAGTCACCATATCTGTCCCACCTCCATAGATATTACTTGGACTACATGAAATTCTGGCCTTTATTATAAACGTTGGTTTGGCTACTACATTGTCAATGTATGTAGTATTGGTAATGGCTTCAAGAGGTGCTTCTGTGAGGGAATGGGTTAATGGGAAGAAGATCAATGTTGGTTCAGAGTTTCAGTCCTACGATCAGGTTCGTCCTGTACATTAGGGCTTGTGAAAATAATTTCAGTTAGACCATCCAAGTAAGAGGAAGTTTAATGAAGGTATATGATGTTGAAATTATTTGACTTTGTCAAATGTCCTCTTTGTATCAGGGCTAGAATTTAATTTTTTTATGCACTGGCAAATGTTTGCTTGCGAGTGCCTAAAATTTTTACTCGCAATTTATGCAAGTCTGTATTTTAACAAAATAATACAACGATTTAACAGTGCTAGTGTACTGTTATATTTTAACACAGAACTCTCACATACACCAGTGACCGGGGACAATTGATTAATATATTGTACCGCATAACAATAACACATTGTCACAAGTTCAATTCCTTTGTCCATATGGCTCAACATCTGGCCTCCAACACCGCTGTCCACTAAGCCACCACCTGTTGACTGCTCTTCTGGGCTCAAACTGCTGTACGGTCTTGCTATTGATGCTGATTCTCATTAATTCATCCATGCGATTTGTACTAAGCGAGCATCTCCAATCATCCTTAATTCGTTTCATCACCGAAAAGGCTCTCTCACATGCAGCATTACTCATAGGGTATAGACCAGTCAAGTGTACAAACAACATTATGTTAGAATAGTCAGATCTGCCAAGGTCTTCTTGGCTAGCCCGTTGCCATACAGAGAGTGGGGGCTAGGCCGTTGCCATACAGAGAGTGGAGGCTAGCCCATTGCCATACAGAGAGTGGAGGCTAGCCCGTTGCCATACAGAGAGTGGAGGCTAGCCCATTGCCATACAGAGAGTGGAGGCTAGCCCATTGCCATACAGAGAGTGGAGGCTAGCCCTTGCCATACAGAGTGAGGCTAGCGTTGCCATACAGAGAGTGGAGGCTAGCCTGTTGCCATACAGAGAGTGGAGGCTAGCCCGTTGCCATACAGAGAGTGGAGGCTAGCCCATTGCCATACAGAGTGGAGGCTAGCCCGTTGCCATACAGAGAGTGGAGGCTAGCCCGTTGCCATACAGAGATTGGATTTTTACCCCTGAAATCCTCATTTCTAGACATATACAGTTTTAGTTCCTTCCGTTCATCTTTAACAGAATTGATGTGACAACCTGCATTGGGTAATGGTGTATGGAAGTGACCAGATAACACCTGTAGGTCATCATTGCCATATAGTATCAAAGCCTCTCATCATCAGCATTTGGCCGAATAACTTTCTTTGGCTTCTTAATATTATTAATGTCACTCCCAGAAACCTCGGACGATGGCCGTTTTGATGGTTTTCCAACCGTATGATCTTTATTTAAAATAGCCGGGCTAAAAAAACTTGATATCTTACGGGGCAGACATTATTATGACGTACACATATGACTGATTCCCGTTTTGCAAATACCCAGAAATTCGACTCGCATATTTCGATTTTCACTCGCAATGTGTGAGTGCTAAATTCGAGCCCTAATGTATGCTATATGAAGAAACATCTTCCTGATTTTAAAATGAGGAGAATTGAGACAGCTTTGGGAGAAGAAATTATCATCTAGCTCAAATGCACAGTTCAGCAGCACATGTCAATGCACAGTTCAGCAGCACATGTCAAATGCACAGTTCAGCAGCACATGTCAATGCACAGTTCAGCAGCACATGTCAATGCACAGTTCAGCAGCACATGTCAATGTACAGTTCAGCAGCACATGTCAATGCATAGTTCAGCAGCACATGTCAATGCACAGTTCAGCAGCACATGTCCATGTACAGTTCAGCAGCACGTGTCAATGCACAGTTCAGCAGCACATGTCAATGTACAGTTCAGCAGCACATGTCAATGTACAGTTCAGCACATGTGTTTGGATGAACAACTGTTTGGATGAACAACTGTTTGGATGAACAACTGTTTGAATGAACAACTGTTTGAATGAACAACTGTTTGAATGAACAACTGTTTGGATGAACAACTGTTTGAATGAACAACTGTTTGGATGAACAACTGTTTGAATGAACAACTGTTTGGATGAACAACTGTTTGGATGAACAACTGTTTGAATGAACAACTGTTTGAATGAACAACTGTTTGGATGAACAACTGTTTGGATGAACAATTGTTTGGATGAACAACTGTTTGAATGAACAACTGTTTGGATGAACAACTGTTTGGATGAACAACTGTTTGAATGAACAACTGTTTGGATGAACAACTGTTTGGATGAACAATTGTTTGGATGAACAACTCTTGTTCAAACATGTTAACATTCTTCCAAATACTTGTACATGTGTAGTCGAAATGAGCAGATAACAAATGTGTTATATTTTTCTTATAGAAAGTAGGACTTGTGGCATTTCATTCAAATTGTCCCATCATTTGCATCTGATCAGGATCCATGTGTATTGCTATTTAGACAAGTGTTTTAATTCCACTATCTGGTATGTGCCATCTGATCTGGATCTATGCTGTTTGCAAAGGCAACACTAGTTGTGATTGGCAGGTTAAGGGTTAACCTTCAGCATGCTATCGGCGAAATGAGCAGATAACCAATGTATAATAGTTTTCCTAGAAAGTAGGGCTTGTGACATTTCATTCAAATCGTCGCATCATTTGTTATCTGCCCATTTCGCCTACAGCAGGATAAAGGTTAGTTATACGGCTGTGATACAGCATGATAAAGGTTAGTTATACGGCTGTGAGTTTTACTCTTTTTAAAGGATTTCCTCGTTTTTGGTCAGTTTTCAATAATAAATATTGTCAGATTTTGTCTTAAAGTTGTTCAGAAATGATATTTTATTCACGTTTTAGGGGTGATCATCTTGTTGTCAGTATTTTGGGCAGAGTTTCTATTTTTTTGCAATTGTTTTCATAATTTTTTATTCAGAACCCTGTAATTACTTCATGCGAAGGAGCTATCTAACTGGTTTGTGAAATTGGTCCAAGATTAATACCTACACCAGTAGAATCTGCATGATATACCAAAATTGGTAAAATCCATAATTCTATACTCATGAATGTTTTGAGCTGGTCCCCAGTATCACTCAGCATCGGTTATTGAGGGAGTATGGATTTTTGTGTAGCCGTGATAGAATGCTGTATAGGTACATAGTAATTCAGTATTCCTTCACATTGATTTGATGGGAGTGTTTTGAGACTGTTTTTCTGCCATATTTGACATTGGAATACAACTTGTTAGGCAAGATATACAGGCATCAAGTTGCAGGGAAAACAGGGTATTTGGATTTGGTTACAAGGTAAAGTTATTGCATATTTTTGTTAACCCATTCAACACCAAGTAACTGACATGGACTGGTGCATGATATTAACCCATTCAACACCAAGTAACTGACATGGACTGGTGCATGATATTAACCCATTCAACACCAAGTAACTGACATGGACTGGTGCATGATATTAACCCATTCAACACCAAGTAACTGACATGGACTGGTCCATGATATTTAACCCATTCAACACCAAGTAACTGACATGGACTGGTCCATGATATTTAACCCATTCAACACCAAGTAACTGACATGGACTGGTCCATGATATTTAACCCATTCAACACTAAGTAACTGACATGGACTGGTCCATGATATTTTTAGACCAATAAATTAATAACAAAATTACATTTGGATCAGTTCATTTATCAAAATGGGTAATTTATTTTCTAAAAATAGTTATGTTACTTGAAAAAAGTGCAGATCCTGATGAGATCTGGATCTACACTTTTTTGTAAGCCAATTTAGAGGTCTGTGGTGTTGAAAGGGTTAATTTTGCTGGATATTATTGTTTTCTAATAAGCATGTAAGCATGTAAGCATGTTTGTGAAGGCATGTGTTAACTGCAACTGTATTAAACTGTTACCTTTAACTGTTAACTTCAACTGTATTAAATGGAGAAAGGCCTGTTAACTTCAACTGTATTAAATGGAGAAAGGCCTGATAACTTCAACTGTATTAAATGGAGAAAGGCCTGATAACTTCAACTGTATTAAATGGAGAAAGGCCTGTGTTAACTTCAACTGTATTAAATGGAGAAAGGCCTGATAACTTCAACTGTATTAAATGGAGAAAGGCCTGATAACTTCAACTGTATTAAATGGAGAAAGGCCTGATAACTTCAACTGTATTAAATGGAGAAAGGCCTGATAACTTCAACTGTATTAAATGGAGAAAGGCCTGATAACTTCAACTGTATTAAATGGAGAAAGGCCTGATAACTTCAACTGTATTAAATGGAGAAAGGCCTGATAACTTCAACTGTATTAAATGGAGAAAGGCCTGATAACTTCAACTGTATTAAATGGAGAAAGGCCTGATAACTTCAACTGTATTAAATGGAGAAAGGCCTGATAACTTCAACTGTATTAAATGGAGAAAGGCCTGATAACTTCAACTGTATTAAATGGAGAAAGGCCTGATAACTTCAACTGTATTAAATGGAGAAAGGCATGTGTTAACTTCAACTGTATTAAACGGGAGAAAGGCATGTGTTAACTTCAACTGTATTAAATGAGAGAAAGGCATGTGTTAACTTCAACTGTATTAAATGAGAGAAAGGCCTGTGTTAACTTCAACTATATTAAATGGAGAAAGGCCTGATAACTTCAACTGTATTAAACGGGAGAAAGGCATGTGTTAACTTCAACTGTTTTAAACGGGAGAAAGGCCAGTGTTAACTTCAACTATATTAAATGGGAGAAAGGCCTGTGTTAACTTCAACTATATTAAATGGGAGAAAGACCTGTGTTAACTTCAACTATATTAAATGGGAGAAAGGCCTGTGTTAACTTCAACTGTTTTAAACGGGAGAAAGGCCTGTGTTAACTTCAACTATATTAAATGGGAGAAAGGCCTGTGTTAACTTCAACTATATTAAATGGGAGAAAGGCCTGTGTTAACTTCAACTATATTAAATGGGAGAAAGGCCTGTGTTAACTTCAACTATATTAAATGGGAGAAAGGCCTGTGTTAACTTCAACTATATTAAATGGGAGAAAGGCCTGTGTTAACTTCAACTATATTAAATGGGAGAAAGGCCTGTGTTAACTTCAACTATATTAAATGGGAGAAAGGCCTGTGTTAACTTCAACTATATTAAATGGGAGAAAGGCCTGTGTTAACTTCAACTATATTAAATGGGAGAAAGGCCTGTGTTAACTTCAACTATATTAAATGGGAGAAAGGCCTGTGTTAACTTCAACTATATTAAATGGGAGAAAGGCCTGTGTTAACTTCAACTATATTAAATGGGAGAAAGGCCTGTGTTAACTTCAACTATATTAAATGGGAGAAAGGCCTGTGTTAACTTCAACTGTATTAAATGGGAGAAAGGCCTGTGTTAACTTCAACTATATTAAATGGGAGAAAGGCCTGTGTTAACTTCAACTGTATTAAATGGGAGAAAGGCCTGTGTTAACTTCAACTATATTAAATGGGAGAAAGGCCTGTGTTAACTTCAACTATATCAAATGGGAGAAAGGCCTGTGTTAACTTCAACTATATTAAACGGGAGAAAGGCCTGTGTTAACTTCAACTATATTAAATGGGAGAAAAGCCTGTGTTAACTTCAACTATATTAAATGGGAGAAAGGCCTGTGTTAACTTCAACTATATTAAATGGGAGAAAGGCATGTGTTAACTTCAACTGTATTAAATGGGAGAAAGGCCTGTGTTAACTTCAACTATATTAAATGGGAGAAAGGCCTGTGTTAACTTCAACTATATTAAATGGGAGAAAGGCCTGTGTTAACTTCAACTATATTAAATGGGAGAAAGGCCTGTGTTAACTTCAACTATATTAAATGGGAGAAAGACCTGTGTTAACTTCAACTGTATTAAATGGGAGAAAGGCCTGTGTTAACTTCAACTATATTAAATGGGAGAAAGGCCTGTGTTAACTTCAACTGTTTTAAACGGGAGAAAGGCCTGTGTTAACTTGAACTATATTAAATGGGAGAAAGGCCTGTGTTAACTTCAACTATATTAAATGGGAGAAAGACCTGTGTTAACTTCAACTATATTAAATGGGAGAAAGGCCTGTGTTAACTTCAACTGTATTAAATGGGAGAAAGGCCTGTGTTAACTTCAACTATATTAAATGGGAGAAAGGCCTGTGTTAACTTCAACTATATTAAATGGGAGAAAGGCATGTGTTAACTTCAACTGTATTAAATGGGAGAAAGGCCTGTGTTAACTTCAACTATATTAAATGGGAGAAAGGCCTGTGTTAACTTCAACTATATTAAATGGGAGAAAGACCTGTGTTAACTTCAACTGTATTAAATGGGAGAAAGGCCTGTGTTAACTTCAACTATATTAAATGGGAGAAAGGCCTGTGTTAACTTCAACTATATTAAATGGGAGAAAGACCTGTGTTAACTTCAACTATTAAATGGGAGAAAGGCCTGTGTTAACTTCAACTATATTAAATGGGAGAAAGCCTGTGTTAATCAACTATTAAATGGGAGAAAGGCCTGTGTTAACTTCAACTGTATTAAATGGGAGAAAGGCCTGTGTTAACTTAAACTATATTAAATGGGAGAAAGGCCTGTGTTAACTTCAACTATATTAAATGGGAGAAAGGCCTGTGTTAACTTCAACTCTATTAAATGGGAGAAAGGCCTGTGTTAACTTCAACTATATTAAATGGGAGAAAGGCCTGTGTTAACTTCAACTATATCAAATGGGAGAAAGGCCTGTGTTAACTTCAACTATATTAAACTGGAGAAAGGCCTGTGTTAACTTCAACTATATTAAATGGGAGAAAAGCCTGTGTTAACTTCAACTATATTAAATGGGAGAAAGGCCTGTGTTAACTTCAACTATATTAAATGGGAGAAAGGCATGTGTTAACTTCAACTGTATTAAATGGGAGAAAGGCCTGTGTTAACTTCAACTATATTAAACGGGAGAAAGGCCTGTGTTAACTTCAACTATATTAAATGGGAGAAAGACCTGTGTTAACTTCAACTATATTAAATGGGAGAAAGGCCTGTGTTAACTTCAACTATATTAAATGGGAGAAAGGCCTGTGTTAACTTCAACTATATTAAATGGGAGAAAGGCATGTGTTAACTTCAACTGTATTAAATGGGAGAAAGGCCTGTGTTAACTTCAACTATATTAAATGGGAGAAAGGCCTGTGTTAACTTCAACTATATTAAATGGGAGAAAGACCTGTGTTAACTTCAACTGTATTAAATGGGAGAAAGGCCTGTGTTAACTTCAACTATATTAAATGGGAGAAAGGCCTGTGTTAACTTCAACTATATTAAATGGGAGAAAGACCTGTGTTAACTTCAACTATATTAAATGGGAGAAAGGCCTGTGTTAACTTCAACTGTATTAAATGGGAGAAAGGCCTGTGTTAACTTCAACTATATTAAATGGGAGAAAGACCTGTGTTAACTTCAACTATATTAAACGAGAGAAAGGCCTGTGTTAACTTCAACTGTATTAAATGGGAGAAAGGCCTGTGTTAACTTCAACTATATTAAATGGGAGAAAGGCCTGTGTTAACTTCAACTATATTAAATGGGAGAAAGGCCTGTGTTAACTTCAACTATATTAAATGGGAGAAAGGCCTGTGTTAACTTCAACTGTATTAAATGGGAGAAAGGCCTGTGTTAACTTCAACTATATTAAATGGGAGAAAGGCCTGTGTTAACTTCAACTATATTAAATGGGAGAAAGGCCTGTGTTAACTTCAACTATATTAAATGGGAGAAAGGCCTGTGTTAACTTCAACTATATTAAATGGGAGAAAGGCCTGTGTTAACTTCAACTATATTAAATGGGAGAAAGGCCTGTGTTAACTTCAACTGTATTAAATGGGAGAAAGGCCTGTGTTAACTTCAACTATATTAAATGGGAGAAAGGCCTGTGTTAACTTCAACTATATTAAATGGGAGAAAGGCCTGTGTTAACTTCAACTGTATTAAATGGGAGAAAGGCCTGTGTTAACTTCAACTATATTAAATGGGAGAAAGGCCTGTGTTAACTTCAACTATATTAAATGGGAGAAAGGCCTGTGTTAACTTCAACTATATTAAATGGGAGAAAGGCCTGTGTTAACTTCAACTATATTAAATGGGAGAAAGCCTGTGTTAACTTCAACTATATTAAATGGGAGAAAGGCCTGTGTTAACTTCAACTGTATTAAATGGGAGAAAGGCCTGTGTTAACTTGAACTATATTAAATGGGAGAAAGGCCTGTGTTAACTTCAACTATATTAAATGGGAGAAAGGCCTGTGTTAACTTCAACTGTATTAAATGGGAGAAAGGCCTGTGTTAACTTCAACTATATTAAATGGGAGAAAGGCCTGTGTTAACTTCAACTATATCAAATGGGAGAAAGGCCTGTGTTAACTTCAACTATATTAAACGGGAGAAAGGCCTGTGTTAACTTCAACTATATTAAATGGGAGAAAAGCCTGTGTTAACTTCAACTATATTAAATGGGAGAAAGGCCTGTGTTAACTTCAACTGTATTAAATGGGAGAAAGGCCTGTGTTAACTTCAACTGTTTTAAATGGGAGAAAGGCCTGTGTTAACTTCAACTATATTAAATGGGAGAAAGGCCTGTGTTAACTTCAACTGTATTAAATGGGAGAAAGGCCTGTGTTAACTTCAACTATATTAAATGGGAGAAAGGCCTGTGTTAACTTCAACTATATTAAATGGGAGAAAGACCTGTGTTAACTTCAACTATATTAAATGGGAGAAAGGCCTGTGTTAACTTCAACTGTTTTAAACGGGAGAAAGGCCTGTGTTAACTTCAACTATATTAAATGGGAGAAAGGCCTGTGTTAACTTCAACTATATTAAATGGGAGAAAGGCCTGTGTTAACTTCAACTATATTAAATGGGAGAAAGGCCTGTGTTAACTTCAACTGTATTAAATGGGAGAAAGGCCTGTGTTAACTTCAACTATATTAAATGGGAGAAAGGCCTGTGTTAACTTCAACTATATTAAATGGGAGAAAGACCTGTGTTAACTTCAACTATATTAAATGGGAGAAAGGCCTGTGTTAACTTCAACTATATTAAATGGGAGAAAGGCCTGTGTTAACTTCAACTATATTAAATGGGAGAAAGGCCTGTGTTAACTTCAACTGTATTAAATGGGAGAAAGGCCTGTGTTAACTTCAACTATATTAAATGGGAGAAAGGCCTGTGTTAACTTCAACTATATTAAATGGGAGAAAGACCTGTGTTAACTTCAACTATATTAAATGGGAGAAAGGCCTGTGTTAACTTCAACTGTATTAAATGGGAGAAAGGCCTGTGTTAACTTCAACTATATTAAATGGGAGAAAGACCTGTGTTAACTTCAACTATATTAAATGGGAGAAAGGCCTGTGTTAACTTCAACTGTATTAAATGGGAGAAAGGCCTGTGTTAACTTCAACTATATTAAATGGGAGAAAGACCTGTGTTAACTTCAACTATATTAAATGGGAGAAAGGCCTGTGTTAACTTCAACTATATTAAATGGGAGAAAGGCCTGTGTTAACTTCAACTATATTAAATGGGAGAAAGACCTGTGTTAACTTCAACTATATTAAATGGGAGAAAGGCCTGTGTTAACTTCAACTGTATTAAATGGGAGAAAGGCCTGTGTTAACTTCAACTATATTAAATGGGAGAAAGGCCTGTGTTAACTTCAACTATATCAAATGGGAGAAAGGCCTGTTTTAACTTCAACTATATTAAACGGGAGAAAGGCCTGTGTTAACTTCAACTATATTAAATGGGAGAAAAGCCTGTGTTAACTTCAACTATATTAAATGGGAGAAAGGCATGTGTTAACTTCAACTGTATTAAATGGGAGAAAGGCCTGTGTTAACTTCAACTGTTTTAAACGGGAGAAAGGCCTGTGTTAACTTCAACTATATTAAATGGGAGAAAGGCCTGTGTTAACTTCAACTGTTTTAAACGGGAGAAAGGCCTGTGTTAACTTCAACTATATTAAATGGGAGAAAGGCCTGTGTTAACTTCAACTATATTAAATGGGAGAAAGACCTGTGTTAACTTCAACTATATTAAATGGGAGAAAGGCCTGTGTTAACTTCAACTGTTTTAAACGGGAGAAAGGCCTGTGTTAACTTCAACTATATTAAATGGGAGAAAGGCCTGTGTTAACTTCAACTATATTAAATGGGAGAAAGACCTGTGTTAACTTCAACTATATTAAATGGGAGAAAGGCCTGTGTTAACTTCAACTATATTAAATGGGAGAAAGGCCTGTGTTAACTTCAACTATATTAAATGGGAGAAAGGCCTGTGTTAACTTCAACTATATTAAATGGGAGAAAGGCCTGTGTTAACTTCAACTGTATTAAATGGGAGAAAGGCCTGTGTTAACTTCAACTATATTAAATGGGAGAAAGGCCTGTGTTAACTTCAACTATATTAAATGGGAGAAAGACCTGTGTTAACTTCAACTGTATTAAATGGGAGAAAGGCCTGTGTTAACTTCAACTATATTAAATGGGAGAAAGGCCTGTGTTAACTTCAACT
>CM026397.1:41628963-41652293 GCA_014843695.1 Archivesica marissinica | reverse complement strand
TTGACATTTAATAACTTGATTGGTTCCCAGCATGTGAATACATTGTAATTTGACATTTAAAAACTTGATTGGTTCCCGGCATGTGAATACATTGTAATTTGACATTTAATAACTTGATTGGTTCCCGGCATGTGAATACATTGTAATTTGACATTTAATAACTTGATTGGTTCCCGGCATGTGAATACATTGTAATTTGACATTTAATAACTTGATTGGTTCCCAGCATGTGAATACATTGTAATTTGACATTTAAAAACTTGATTGGTTCCCGGCATGTGAATACATTGTAATTTGACATTTAATAACTTGATTGGTTCCCGGCATGTGAATACATTGTAATTTGACATTTAATAACTTGATTGGTTCCCGGCATGTGAATACATTGTAATTTGACATTTAATAACTTGATTGGTTCCCAGCATGTGAATACATTGTAATTTGACATTTAAAAACTTGATTGGTTCCCGGCATGTGAATACATTGTAATTTGACATGTTATAATTTGATTGGTTCCCATCATGTGAATACATTGTAATTTGACCATTTGATTGGTTCTAGGCATGTAAATATATTGTAATTTAATAACTTGATTGGTTGCCTGCATGTGAATACATTTTAATTTGATATTTAATAATTTGATTGGTTCAATGCATCGTTATTTGATATTTAGGAAATGAATTGATTTGAGGCAAGTGAATAAGTAACCTAAATTGCATACAGGGTTTTGCTACGTCAATACTAAATTATTCATCAAAAACATCTAAGGAAGGAGAAAAAATTCACTTGAAATCTCTGGAAACAAATACACTACAGTTGTTTACCATGAACTGGGTAAACACCCATTGTGTACATCCTGCTATGTGTGTATTATAATGTATTGGTTTTAATTGTTATACTGGGATAATATTACGCTGGCTGCAGCGTTTATGCACACAATCATTAGTAGACTGTGAAAATGCTATGAAACGTTAAATGTTTTGTGTTGAATAAACAATGTACATGTATATGGAGCTCTGTGGTTTAATGGATCCGGTGTCCACCTTGCAACCGAGAGGTTGTGAGTTCGAGCCACCTTAGAACCTAGGTGGTGCTGTCCTTAGGTAAACACTTAAAATCAACATTGTCTCTTCTCTCTCCCTCATGGCGCGGGATTCCATCAGGAATGAGGTCTCTCGATCGATTGATCTAATGTTGACACCGAGCTTGTTTCACAATGGAGCTAATAGTAAAGCAGCAATCGTGAGCTAACACAGGGGTGACCAGGAGCTAGTGAATGAGCTAACACAGGGGTGACCAGGAGATAGTGAATGAGCTAACACAGGGGTGACCAGGAGGTAGTGAATGAGCTAACACAGGGGTGACCCGGAGCTAGTGAATGAGCTAACACAGGGGTGACCAGGAACTAGTGAATGAGCTAACACAGGGGTGACCAGGAACTAGTGAATGAGCTAACACAGGGGTGACCAGGAGGTAGTGAATGAGCTAACACAGGGGTGACCAGGAACTAGTGAATGAGCTAACACAGGGGTGACCAGGAACTAGTGAATGAGCTAACACAGGGGTGACCAGGAACTAGTGAATGAGCTAACACAGGGGTGACCAGGAACTAGTGAATGAGCTAACACAGGGGTGACCATGAGCTAGTGAATGATAACACAGGGGTGACCAGGAACTAGTGAATGAGCTAACACAGGGGTGACCAGGAACTAGTGAATGAGCTAACACAGGGGTGACCAGGAGGTAGTGAATGAGCTAACACAGGGGTGACCAGGAACTAGTGAATGAGCTAACACAGGGGTGACCAGGAACTAGTGAATGAGCTAACACAGGGGTGACCAGGAGGTAGTAAATGAGCTAACACAGGGTGACCAGGAACTAGTGAATGAGCTAACACAGGGGTGACCAGGAACTAGTGAATGAGCTAACACAGGGGTGATGAGGAACTAGTGAATGAGCTAACACAGGGGTTACCAGGAGGTAGTGAATGAGCTAACACAGGGGTGACCAGGAACTAGTGAATGAGCTAACACAGGGGTGACCAGGAGGTAGTGAATGAGCTAACACAGGGGTGACCAGGAACTAGTGAATGAGCTAACACATGGGTGACCAGGAACTAGTGAATGAGCTAACACAGGGGTGACCAGGAGGTAGTGAATGAGCTAACACAGGGGTGACCAGGAACTAGTGAATGAGCTAACACAGGGGTGACCAGGAGGTAGTGAATGAGCTAACACAGGGGTGACCAGGAACTAGTGAATGAGCTAACACATGGGTGACCAGGAACTAGTGAATGAGCTAACACAGGGGTGACCAGGAACTGGTGAATGAGCTAACACCGGGGTGACCAGGAACTGGTGAATGAGCATACACATGGGTGACCAGGAACTGGTGAATGAGCATACACAGGGGTGACCAGGAACTGGTGAATGAGCTAACACAGGGGTGACCAGGAACTAGTGAATGAGCTAACACAGGGGTGACCAGGAACTAGTGAATGAGCTAACACATGGGTGACCAGGAACTAGTGAATGAGCTAACACAGGGGTGACCAGGAACTAGTGAATGAGCTAACACAGGGGTGACCAGGAACTAGTGAATGAGCTAACACAGGGTTGACCAGGAGCTGGTGAATAACCAGGAGCTAGTGAATGACCAGGAGCTAGTGAATGACCAGGAGCGAGTGAATGACCAGGAGCTAGTGAATGACCAGGAGCTAGTGAATGACCAGGAGCTAGTGAATGACCAGGAGCTAGTGAATGACCAGGAGTGAGTGAATGACCAGGAGCTAGTGAATGACCAGGAGCTAGTGAATGACCAGGAGCTATTGAATGACCAGGAGCTAGTGAATGACCAGGAACTAGTGAATGACCAGGAGCGAGTAAATGACCAGGAGCTAGTGAATGACCAGGAGCTAGTGAATGACCAGGAGCTAGTGAATGACCAGGAGCTAGTGAATGACCAGGAGCTAGTGAATGACCAGGATCTAGTGAATGACCAGGAGCTATTGAATGAGCTAACACAGGGGTGACCAGGAACTAGTGAATGAGCTAACACAGGGGTGACCAGGAACTAGTGAATGAGCTAACACAGGGGTGACCAGGAACTAGTGAATGAGCTAACACAGGGGTGACCAGGAACTAGTGAATGAGCTAACACAGGGGTGACCAGGAACTAGTGAATGAGCTAACACAGGGGTGACCAGGAGGTAGTGAATGAGCTAACACAGGGGTGACCAGGAGGTAGTGAATGAGCTAACACAGGGGTGACCAGGAGGTAGTGAATGAGCTAACACAGGGGTGACCAGGAACTAGTGAATGAGCTAACACAGGGGTGACCAGGAGGTAGTGAATGAGCTAACACAGGGGTGACCAGGAACTAGTGAATGAGCTAACACAGGGGTGACCAGGAGGTAGTGAATGAGCTAACACAGGGGTGAACAGGAGGTAGTGAATGAGCTAACACAGGGGTGACCAGGAGCTAGTGAATGACCAGGAGCTAGTGAATGACCAGGAGCGAGTGAATGACCAGGAGCTAGTGAATGACCAGGAGCTATTGAATGACCAGGAGCTAGTGAATGACCAGGAGCTAGTGAATGACCAGGAGCTAGTGAATGACCAGGAGCTAGTGAATGACCAGGAACTAGTGAATGACCAGGAGCTATTGAATGACCAGGAGCTAGTGAATGACCAGGAGCTATTGAATGACCTGGAGCTAGTGGTGAATGACCAGGAGCTAGTGAATGACCAGGAGCTAGTGAATGACCAGGAGCTATTGAATGACCAGTAGCTAGTGAATGACCAGGAGCTAGTGAATAACCAGGAGCTAGTGAATGACCAGGAGCTAGTGAATGACCAGGAGCTAGTGAATGACCAGGAGCTAGTGAATGGCCAGGAGCTAGTGAATGACCAGGAACTAGTGAATGACCAGAATAGTGAATGACCAGGAACTAGTGAATGACCTAACACAGGGGTAACCAGGAGCTAGTGAATGACCAGGAGCTAGTGAATGACCAGGAGCTATTGAATGACCAGGAACTAGTGAATGACCAGGAACTAGTGAATGACCAGGAACTAGTGAATGACCTAACACAGGGGTAATCAGGAGCTAGTGAATGAGCTAACACAGGGGTGACCAGGAGCTAGTGAATGACCAGGAGCTATTGAATGACCAGGAACTAGTGAATGACCAGGAGCTATTGAATGATCAGGAACTAGTGAATGACCAGGAACTAGTGAATGACCAGGAACTAGTGAATGACCTAACACAGGGGTAATCAGGAGCTAGTGAATGAGCTAACACAGGGGTGACCAGGAGCTAGTGAATGACCAGGAGCTATTGAATGACCAGGAACTAGTGAATGACCAGGAACTAGTGAATGACCAGGAACTAGTGAATGACCAGGAACTAGTGAATGACCTAACACAGGGGTGACCAGGAGCTAGTGAATGAGCTAACACAGGGGTAACCAGGGACTAGTGAATGAGCTAACACAGGGGTGACCAGGAGGTAGTGAATGAGCTAACACAGGGGTGACCAGGAGGTAGTGAATGAGCTAACACAGGGGTGACCAGGAGGTAGTGAATGAGCTAACACAGGGGTGACCAGGAACTAGTGAATGAGCTAACACAGGGGTGACCAGGGACTAGTGAATGAGCTAACACAGGGGTGACCAGGAGGTAGTGAATGAGCTAACACAGGGGTGACCAGGAGCTAGTGAATGAGCTAACACAGGGGTGAACAGGAGGTAGTGAATGAGCTAACACAGGGGTGACCAGGAGCTAGTGAATGACCAGGAGCTAGTGAATGACCAGGAGCTAGTGAATGACCAGGAGCGAGTGAATGACCAGGAGCTAGTGAATGACCAGGAGCTAGTGAATGACCAGGAGCTAGTGAATGACCAGGAGCTAGTGAATGACCAGGAGCTAGTGAATGACCAGGAGCTAGTGAATGACAAGGAGCTAGTGAATGACCAGGAGCTAGTGAATGACCAGGAGCTATTGAATGACCAGGAGCTAGTGAATGACCAGGAGCTATTGAATGACCAGGAGCTAGTGGTGAATGACCAGGAGCTAGTGAATGACCAGGAGCTAGTGAATGACCAGGAGCTATTGAATGACCAGGAGCTAGTGAATGACCAGGAGCTAGTGAATAACCAGGAGCTAGTGAATGACCAGGAGCTAGTGAATGCCCAGGAGCTAGTGAATGACCAGGAGCTAGTGAATGGCCAGGAGCTAGTGAATGACCAGGAACTAGTGAATGACCAGGAACTAGTGAATGACCTAACACAGGGGTAATCAGGAGCTAGTGAATGACCAGGAGCTAGTGAATGACCAGGAGCTATTGAATGACCAGGAACTAGTGAATGACCAGGAACTAGTGAATGACCAGGAACTAGTGAATGACCTAACACAGGGGTAATCAGGAGCTAGTGAATGAGCTAACACAGGGGTGACCAGGAGCTAGTGAATGACCAGGAGCTATTGAATGACCAGGAACTAGTGAATGACCAGGAACTAGTGAATGACCAGGAACTAGTGAATGACCTAACACAGGGGTGACCAGGAGCTAGTGAATGACCTAACACAGGGGTAACCAGGAGCTATTGAATGAGCTAACACAGGGGTGACCAGGAATGACCTAACACAGGGGTAACCGGGAGCTATTGAATGAGCTAACACAGGGGTGACCAGGAGCTATTGAATGAGCTAACACAGGGGTGACCAGGAACTAGTGAATGAGCTAACACAGGGGTTACCAGGAACTAGTGAATGAGCTAACACAGGGGTGACCAGGAACTAGTGAATGAGCTAACACAGGGGTGACCAGGGACTAGTGAATGAGCTAACACAGGGGTGACCAGGAGGTAGTGAATGAGCTAACACAGGGGTGACCAGGAGGTAGTGAATGAGCTAACACAGGGGTGACCAGGGACTAGTGAATGAGCTAACACAGGGGTGACCAGGAGGTAGTGAATGAGCTAACACAGGGGTGACCAGGGACTAGTGAATGAGCTAACACAGGGGTGACCAGGAGGTAGTGAATGAGCTAACACAGGGGTGAACAGGAGGTAGTGAATGAGCTAACACAGGGGTGACCAGGAGCTAGTGAATGACCAGGAGCTAGGAATGACCAGGAGCTAGTGAATGACCAGGAGCGAGTGAATGACCAGGAGCTAGTGAATGACCAGGAGCTAGTGAATGACCAGGAGCTATTGAATGACCAGGAGCTAGTGAATGACCAGGAGCTAGTGAATGACCAGGAGCTAGTGAATGACAAGGAGCTAGTGAATGACCAGGAACTAGTGAATGACCAGGAGCTATTGAATGACCAGGAGCTAGTGAATGACCAGGAGCTATTGAATGACCTGGAGCTAGTGGTGAATGACCAGGAGCTAGTGAATGACCAGGAGCTAGTGAATGACCAGGAGCTATTGAATGACCAGTAGCTAGTGAATGACCAGGAGCTAGTGAATAACCAGGAGCTAGTGAATGACCAGGAGCTAGTGAATGACCAGGAGCTAGTGAATGACCAGGAGCTAGTGAATGGCCAGGAGCTAGTGAATGACCAGGAACTAGTGAATGACCAGGAACTAGTGAATGACCAGGAACTAGTGAATGACCTAACACAGGGGTAACCAGGAGCTAGTGAATGACCAGGAGCTAGTGAATGACCAGGAGCAATTGAATGATCAGGAACTAGTGAATGACCAGGAACTAGTGAATGACCAGGAACTAGTGAATGACCTAACACAGGGGTAATCAGGAGCTAGTGAATGAGCTAACACAGGGGTGACAAGGAGCTAGTGAATGACCAGGAGCTATTGAATGACCAGGAACTAGTGAATGACCAGGAACTAGTGAATGACCAGGAGCTATTGAATGATCAGGAACTAGTGAATGACCAGGAACTAGTGAATGACCAGGAACTAGTGAATGACCTAACACAGGGGTAATCAGGAGCTAGTGAATGAGCTAACACAGGGGTGACCAGGAGCTAGTGAATGACCAGGAGCTATTGAATGACCAGGAACTAGTGAATGACCAGGAACTAGTGAATGACCAGGAACTAGTGAATGACCAGGAACTAGTGAATGACCTAACACAGGGGTGACCAGGAGCTAGTGAATGACCTAACACAGGGGTAACCAGGAGCTATTGAATGAGCTAACACAGGGGTGACCAGGAACTAGTGAATGACCTAACACAGGGGTAACCAGGAGCTATTGAATGAGCTAACACAGGGGTGACCAGGAGCTATTGAATGAGCTAACACAGGGGTGACAAGGAACTAGTGAATGAGCTAACACAGGGTTGACCAGGAGCTAGTGAATGAGCTAACACAGGGGTGACAAGGAACTAGTGAATGAGCTAACACAGGGGTGACAAGGAACTAGTGAATGAGCTAACACAGGGGTGACAAGGAACTAGTGAATGAGCTAACACAGGGGTGACAATGAACTAATGAATGGGCTAACACAGGGGTGACAAGGAACTAGTGAATGAGCTAACACAGGGGTGACCAGGAGCTAGTGAATGAGCTAACACATGGGTGACCAGGAACTAGTGAATGAGCTAACACAGGGGTGACCAGGAACTAGTGAATGAGCTAACACAGGGTGACCAGGAACTAGTGAATGAGCTAACACAGGGGTGACAAGGAACTAGTGAATGAGCTAACACAGAGGTGTCCAGGAGCTATTGAATGAGCTAACACAGAGGTGACCAGGAACTAGTGAATGAGCTAACACAGGTGTAACCAGGAGATAGTGAATGAGCTAACACAGGGGTAACCAGGAGATAGTGAATGAGCTAACACAGGGGTGACCAGGAACTAGTGAATGAGCTAACACAGGGGTGACCAGGAACTAGTGAATGAGCTAACACAGGGGTGATCAGGAACTAGTGAATGACCAGGAGCTATTGAATGACCAGGAACTAGTGAATGACCAGGAACTAGTGAATGACCAGGAACTAGTGAATGACCTAACACAGGGGTGACCAGGAGCTAGTGAATGACCTAACACAGGGGTAACCAGGAGCTATTGAATGAGCTAACACAGGGGTGACCAGGAACTAGTGAATGACCTAACACAGGGGTAACCGGGAGCTATTGAATGAGCTAACACAGGGGTGACCAGGAGCTATTGAATGAGCTAACACAGGGGTGACCAGGAACTAGTGAATGAGCTAACACAGGGGTTACCAGGAACTAGTGAATGAGCTAACACAGGGGTGACCAGGAACTAGTGAATGAGCTAACACAGGGGTGACCAGGGACTAGTGAATGAGCTAACACAGGGGTGACCAGGAGGTAGTGAATGAGCTAACACAGGGGTGACCAGGAGGTAGTGAATGAGCTAACACAGGGGTGACCAGGAGGTAGTGAATGAGCTAACACAGGGGTGACCAGGAGGTAGTGAATGAGCTAACACAGGGGTGACCAGGGACTAGTGAATGAGCTAACACAGGGGTGACCAGGAGGTAGTGAATGAGCTAACACAGGGGTGACCAGGAGCTAGTGAATGAGCTAACACAGGGGTGAACAGGAGGTAGTGAATGAGCTAACACAGGGGTGACCAGGAGCTAGTGAATGACCAGGAGCTAGTGAATGACCAGGAGCGAGTGAATGACCAGGAGCTAGTGAATGACCAGGAGCTATTGAATGACCAGGAGCTAGTGAATGACCAGGAGCTAGTGAATGACCAGGAGCTAGTGAATGACCAGGAGCTAGTGAATGACCAGGAACTAGTGAATGACCAGGAGCTATTGAATGACCAGGAGCTAGTGAATGACCAGGAGCTATTGAATGACCTGGAGCTAGTGGTGAATGACCAGGAGCTAGTGAATGACCAGGAGCTAGTGAATGACCAGGAGCTATTGAATGACCAGTAGCTAGTGAATGACCAGGAGCTAGTGAATAACCAGGAGCTAGTGAATGACCAGGAGCTAGTGAATGACCAGGAGCTAGTGAATGACCAGGAGCTAGTGAATGACCAGGAGCTAGTGAATGGCCAGGAGCTAGTGAATGACCAGGAACTAGTGAATGACCAGGAACTAGTGAATGACCAGGAACTAGTGAATGACCTAACACAGGGGTAACCAGGAGCTAGTGAATGACCAGGAGCTAGTGAATGACCAGGAGCTATTGAATGATCAGGAACTAGTGAATGACCAGGAACTAGTGAATGACCAGGAACTAGTGAATGACCTAACACAGGGGTAATCAGGAGCTAGTGAATGAGCTAACACAGGGGTGACCAGGAGCTAGTGAATGACCAGGAGCTATTGAATGACCAGGAACTAGTGAATGACCAGGAACTAGTGAATGACCAGGAGCTATTGAATGATCAGGAACTAGTGAATGACCAGGAACTAGTGAATGACCAGGAACTAGTGAATGACCTAACACAGGGGTAATCAGGAGCTAGTGAATGAGCTAACACAGGGGTGACCAGGAGCTAGTGAATGACCAGGAGCTATTGAATGACCAGGAACTAGTGAATGACCAGGAACTAGTGAATGACCAGGAACTAGTGAATGACCAGGAACTAGTGAATGACCAGGAACTAGTGAATGACCTAACACAGGGGTGACCAGGAGCTAGTGAATGACCTAACACAGGGGTAACCAGGAGCTATTGAATGAGCTAACACAGGGGTGACCAGGAACTAGTGAATGACCTAACACAGGGGTAACCAGGAGCTATTGAATGAGCTAACACAGGGGTGACCAGGAGCTATTGAATGAGCTAACACAGGGGTGACAAGGAACTAGTGAATGAGCTAACACAGGGTTGACCAGGAGCTAGTGAATGAGCTAACACAGGGGTGACAAGGAACTAGTGAATGAGCTAACACAGGGGTGACAAGGAACTAGTGAATGAGCTAACACAGGGGTGACAAGGAACTAGTGAATGAGCTAACACAGGGGTGACAATGAACTAATGAATGGGCTAACACAGGGGTGACAAGGAACTAGTGAATGAGCTAACACAGGGGTGACCAGGAGCTAGTGAATGAGCTAACACATGGGTGACCAGGAACTAGTGAATGAGCTAACACAGGGGTGACCAGGAACTAGTGAATGAGCTAACACAGGGTGACCAGGAACTAGTGAATGAGCTAACACAGGGGTGACAAGGAACTAGTGAATGAGCTAACACAGAGGTGTCCAGGAGCTATTGAATGAGCTAACACAGAGGTGACCAGGAACTAGTGAATGAGCTAACACAGGTGTAACCAGGAGATAGTGAATGAGCTAACACAGGGGTAACCAGGAGATAGTGAATGAGCTAACACAGGGGTGACCAGGAACTAGTGAATGAGCTAACACAGGGGTGACCAGGAACTAGTGAATGAGCTAACACAGGGGTGATCAGGAACTAGTGAATGAGCTAACACAGGGGTGACCAGGAACTAGTGAATGAGCTAACACAGGGGTGACCAGGAACTAGTGAATGAGCTAACACAGGGGTGACCAGGAACTAGTGAATGAGCTAACACAGGGGTGACCAGGAACTAGTGAATGAGCTAACACAGGGGTGACCATGAGCTAGTGAATGAGCAAGTAAAATAGCCAGTAAATGTCTCTCCATACACGACAAGTAAAATAGCCAGTAAATGTCTCTCCATACACGACAAGTAAAATAGCCAGTAAATGTCTCTCCATACACGACAAGTAAAATAGCCAGTAAATGTCTCTCCATACACGACAAGTCAAATAGCCAGTAAATGTCTCTCCATACACGACAAGTAAAATAGCCAGTAAATGTCTCTCCATACACGACAAGTCAAATAGCCAGTAAATGTCTCTCCATACACGACCAGTCAAATAGCCAGTAAATGTCTCTCCATACATGACCAGTCAAATAGCCAGTAAATGTCTCTCCATACATAACCAGTCAAATAGCCAGTAAATGTCTCTCCATACATAACCAGTCAAATAGCCAGTAAATGTCTCTCCATACATAACCAGTCAAATAGCCAGTAAATGTCTCTCCATACATGACAAGTAAAATAGCAAGTAAATGTCTCTCCATACACGACCAGACAAATAGCCAGTAAATGTATCTCCATACATGACAAGTCAAATAGCCAGTAAATGTCTCTCCATACATGACAAGTAAAATAGCAAGTAAATGTCTCTCCATACATGACAAGTAAAATAGCAAGTAAATGTCTCTCCATACACGACCAGAGAAATAGCCAGTAAATGTCTCTCCATACACGACCAGACAAATAGCCAGTAAATGTCTCTCCATACATGACAAGTAAAATAGCAAGTAAATGTCTCTCCATACACGACCAGACAAATAGCCAGTAAATGTATCTCCATACATAACCAGTCAAATAGCAAGTAAATGTCTCTCCATACATAACCAGTCAAATAGCAAGTAAATGTCTCTCCATACACGACAAGTAAAATAGCAAGTAAATGTCTCTCCATACACGACCAGTCAAATAGCCAGTAAATGTCTCTCCATACACGACAAGTCAAATAGCCAGTAAATGTCTCTCCATACATGACAAGTCAAATAGCCAGTAAATGTCTCTCCATACATGACAAGTCAAATAGCCAGTAAATGTCTCTCCATACATGACAAGTAAAATAGCAAGTAAATGTCTCTCCATACATGACAAGTAAAATAGCAAGTAAATGTCTCTCCATACACGACCAGAGAAATAGCCAGTAAATGTCTCTCCATACACGACCAGACAAATAGCCAGTAAATGTCTCTCCATACACGACAAGTCAAATAGCCAGTAAATGTATCTCCATACACGACCAGACGAATAGCCAGTAAATGTCTCTCCATACACGACCAGACAAATAGACCATAGATGTCTCTCCATACATGACCAGTCAAATAGCCAGTAAATGTCTCTCCATACATAACCAGTCAAATAGTCGGTAAATGTCTCTCCATACACGACAAGTCAAATAGCCAGTAAATATCTCTCCATACATAACCAGTCAAATAGCCAGTAAATGTCTCTCCATACATGACCAGTCAAATAGCCAGTAAATGTCTCTCCATACATAAACCAGTCAACTAGCCAGTAAATGTCTCTCCATACATAACCAGTCAAATAGCCAGTAAATATCTCTCCATACATAACCAGTCAAATAGCCAGTAAATATCTCTCCATACATAACCAGTCAAATAGCCAGTAAATGTCTCTCCATACATGACCAGTCAAATAGCCAGTAAATGTCTCTCCATACATAACCAGTCAAATAGTCGGTAAATGTCTCTCCATACATAACCAGTCAAATAGCCAGTAAATGTCTCTCCATACTTGACCAGACGAATAGCCAGTAAATGTCTCTCCATACATAACCAGACGAATAGCCAGTAAATGTCTCTCCATACACGACCAGACAAATAGCCAGTAAATGTATCTCCATACATGACCAGTCAAATAGCCAGTAAATGTCTCTCCATACACGACCAGACGAATAAACAGTAAATGTCTGTCCATACATGACCAGACAAATAACAGTAAATGTCTCTCCATATATGACCAGTCTAATAGCCAGTAAATGTCTCTCCATACATAACCAGTCAAATAGCCAGTAAATGTCTCTCCATACATGACCAGTCAAATAGCCAGTAAATGTCTCTCCATACATGACCAGTCAAATAGCCAGTACATGTCTCTCCATACATACCAGACAAATAGCCAGTAAATGTCTCTCCATACATAACCAGACGAATAGCCAGTAAATGTCTCTCCATACATGATCAGACGAATAGCCAGTAAATGTCTCTCCATACATGACCAGACGAATAGCCAGTAAATGTCTCTCCATACATAACCAGTCAAATAGCCAGTAAATGTCTCTCCATACATGACCAGACAAATAGCCAGTAAATGTATCTCCATACATGACAAGTCAAATAGCCAGTAAATGTCTCTCCATACATGACAAGTCAAATAGCCAGTAAATGTCTCTCCATACATGACAAGTCAAATAGCCAGTAAATGTCTCTCCATACATTGAGGACGTTTCTGTGAGATACTGTGATACAGACCAGCTATATGCCCTCATATTATTCTTCGATTGATTTCAAACTGAACACTAAGTTGGCAGCAAAAACATGAATTGATTTTCCAAAGTTCTCTACAATTAGATTGAGAGAAGAAGCTGGCGGGGTTAGTACAAAGCTGGTGTTTGTGACCTGATTGAGAGAAGCTGGCGGAGTTAGTAGAAAGCTGGTGTTTGTGACCTGATTGAGAGAAGCTGGCGGAGTTAGTAGAAAGCTGGTGTTTGTGACCTGATTGAGAGAAGCTGGCGGAGTTAGTAGAAAGCTGGTGTTTGTGACCTGATTGAGAGAAGCTGGCGGAGTTAGTAGAAAGCTGGTGTTTGTGACCTGATTGAGAGAAGCTGGCGGAGTTAGTAGAAAGCTGGTGTTTGTGACCTGATTGAGAGAAGCTGGCGGAGTTAGTAGAAAGCTGGTGTTTGTGACCTGATTGAGAGAAGCTGGCGGAGTTAGTAGAAAGCTGGTGTTTGTGACCTGATTGAGAGAAGCTGGCGGAGTTAGTAGAAAGCTGGTGTTTGTGACCTGATTGAGAGAAGCTGGCGGAGTTAGTAGAAAGCTGGTGTTTGTGACCTGATTGAGAGAAGCTGGCGGAGTTAGTAGAAAGCTGGTGTTTGTGACCTGATTGAGAGAAGCTGGCGGAGTTAGTAGAAAGCTGGTGTTTGTGACCTGATTGAGAGGAGAAGCTGGCAGGGTTAGTAGAAAGCTGGTGCTTGTGACCTGATTGAGAGAAGAAGCTGGCAGGGTTAGTAGAAAGCTGGTGCTTGTGACCTGATTGAGAGAAGAAGCTGGCAGGGTTAGTAGAAAGCTGGTGCTTGTGACCTGATTGAGAGAAGAAGCTGGCGGGGTTAGTAGAAAGCTGATGCTTGTGACCTGATTGAGAGAAGAAGCTGGCAGGGTTAGTGGAAAGCTGGTGCTTGTGACCTGATTGAGAGGAGAAGCTGGCAGGGTTAGTGGAACACTGGTGCTTGTGACTTTCTTCGAAACAGTGAGAAAACGCACATGCCGACGTTACTAAATCTGTGAAATACGAGTATACATAGATTGATGTTTGCATAATATATTCTATAACATACATATAATTTGGAACACATTAGAAGTGAAGTCCTGACAAGGAAAGGGATTCGAATAAGTTACTATGTAACTTTGTTCCCAATCCTAACTGTGCTGTTGCAACTATTCTATGTTATGTACATGATTCTTGAATAAAATATTGTTTAAACTAAGTCCTGACAACTGTCGATTGACTGAATTCATGACACTCCTGGTTGTTTACATGTAACAACATGTTGTTTTAATGGCATCCCAGACCAATTAGCCACCTGCAGGTGTGTATGTAAAGGTTGATTGTGGTATCCACCAGGTGTAAATCAACTTAATTCCGTTAACTGGAACAGTGTTTTCATGCATAGTATGAAGGTTTATGACCGATTTCTGATATTATTAAAACTTTTTCGGACTGATTTTAGAATATTTTTGTTTGTTTTAGAATCGTCTTTTCGGCCACGGAAGTTTTAGAAGCCCCTGACATATATATATATTACATACATTATATCTTAAATGTGACAAATGATATTCCAAACAAAATTGGATTTATCACATAATTTTGTTAACATTCAGTGTAATACAGTCATCTCATAATTTCTTATATGTACACACGTGTAATGACATCTGTAATGGTTATGATTCTGATTGGTTGAGAGAATTATCCTTATAATTTGTAAATTAAACTTTAAAGTATTTCTATTTGAATTGGTACATAACGTTAATGGTAAGACACACTATGGTGGAGTATCAACGCTTATTATAACGCTGTTTAACCCTTTCAACACCACAGGCCTCTAAATAGGCTTATGAAAAGTGTAGATCCAGATGAGCCGGCTCGTGACGAGCCGTCTCATCAGGATCTGCACTTTTTGGCCAGTAATAATTATTACTATTTTTAGATAAAATTACCCATTTTGATAAATGAACTGGTCCAAAGGTAATTTTCTTATTAATTTATTGGTCTGAAAATATCACACACTAGTCCATGTCAGTTACTTGGGGTTGAATGGGTTAAAATATAATTCTAACATGACTTGATATTTTGTTCTAATGAACAAAGAACAGATTTACCATTGTAAAATATGCAATATACCACGGCTAGAACCGGCCTATTTTATGGCTGTTGAATATTTCCTCCCCTGTATAAAAACTTATTTATGAATGAAAATCACGTGACGTAAACAAAAATCGTAGTAAAATGTCGTCTGCAAATAGTAAAAAGTAAAATGTGATGACGAACGAGATCAGGTCAGTCTTAATCATGCTACCTCTCGTCAAGCCAATCATCTGACCGCTGCTGATTCCAACATTAGCAGCGAATCGGTGGAGTTGGCATTGCTGGCCAAGAGAGTTCCATTTCTCCACCCACTACAGTTGGCCACGTTAATGGGTGGTTGATACGATCGACTGGTTGAGAAAAAGATTTTACGCACGTTAATGTCCAGAAAAGTCACGCAACTGCAATGCACATGTTTACGGGAAATATCTCAAACAGCACAATTAATGTCCATGACACAAAATAAGAAGTGCAAATAATCCTGTCCCCTCTGCTTTTTAAACTTTTAAACTGAATGTGTTGGACAGTGTTGAATTGTTTACGAAAATAACTGTGACAGGAGGCGTGGACAAATATTATTTCCTAAATATACCGCTGCTTTGCTTGGTTTAAACTTTATTTATTTTATAACGATTGCGAAGCAAGTTCTAATAACTTATATTAATAACTCTCGTTGGCGTGGATGAAAGCGTACATGTGGTAATTTGTGTGGGAGGAAACCGGAGTACCTGGAGAAAACCCACCTGTCAGATCTGGCGACCACCGTACCATCTCACATACTTCCCGCTCCGAGGATCGAACCCGCGTTGCATTGGTGAGAAGCGAGCGCGCTAACCACTGCGATTATAGGTTTGCTTAGTGACGTCATGACAAGTTGAGCTTACACTTGGTGCCAAAATGAAAGTAGCAATGTATTTATTAAAACGAGCGCTTGTGATGATTTCAAACTTGTTTCATAAAATATGGCATGAAACCACCACTCATGTAAGATCCTGTATATATATATGGCATGAAATCACCACTCATGTAAGATCCTATATATATATATGGCATGAAATCACCACTCATGTAAGATCCTGTATATATATATGGCATGAAATCACCACTCATGTAAGATCCTGTATATATATATGGCATGAAACCACCACTCATGTAAGATCATATATATATATGGCATGAAATCACCACTCATGTAAGATCATATATATATATGGCATGAAACCACCACTCATGTAAGATCCTATATATATATATGGCATGAAATCACCACTCATGTAAGATCATATATATATATGGCATGAAACCACCACTCATGTAAGATCATATATATATATGGCATGAAATCACCACTCATGTAAGATCATATATATATATGGCATGAAATCACCACTCATGTAAGATCATATATATATATGGCATGAAATCACCACTCATGTAAGATCATATATATATATACATGAAACCACCACTCATGTAAGATTATATATATATGGCATGAAATCACCACTCATGTAAGATCATATATATATATGGCATGAAATCACCACTCATGTAAGATCCTGTATATATATATGGCATGAAATCACCACTCATGTAAGATCATATATATATATGGCATGAAATCACCACTCATGTAAGATCCTGTATATATATATGGCATGAAATCACACTCATGTAAGATCCTGTATATATATATGGCATGAAACCACCACTCATGTAAGATCATATATATATATGGCATGAAATCACCACTCATGTAAGATCCTGTATATATATATGGCATGAAATCACCACTCGTGTAAGATCCTATATATATATATGGCATGAAACCACCACTCATGTAAGATCCTATATATATATATATATGGCATGAAATCACCACTCATGTAAGATCCTATATATATATTTGAAATATTTATGACTTCAGTTGTGGCAGTCAGTACAGAAGACAATTTTCCACTTGATTGCTCAAAATCACAAAAACAGACTGTATTGACTCTCGTGTCTGTATCGCTGGACAGACAATAGTCCATGTTAACAGCTCAGTATCGGCTTAGACAAGCCGTAAATGCGGATGTAATATAGAATGATTGACGAGAACTCTACGTATAATTGACCAACAGCAGAGGACGCAGCAATAACAAGGAATTGTTTGCCTCGATATCCTCCTCAAGGACACCACATAGAACAGCAAGCAATAACAAGGAATTGTTTGCCTCGATATCCTCCTCAAGGACACCACATAGAACAGCAAGCAATAACAAATTGTTTGCCTCGATATCCTCCTCAAGGACAACACATAGAACAGCAAGCAATAACAAATTGTTTGCCTCGATATCCTCCTCAAGGACACCACATAGAACAGCAAGCAATAACAAATTGTTTGCCTCGATATCCTCCTCAAGGACACCACATAGAACAGCAAGCAATAACAAATTGTTTGCCTCGATATCCTCCTCAAGGACAACACATAGAACAGCAAGTACTAACAAAATAACATTCTTTGCTTTTCGCTAATCAGTTTTAGAATTTCAAGAGCAATAACTCTTGGACTGTGTGTGTTTTACGTTTATTTATCGTCGCTACCGGTTGCCCATATGAGCGACGCCTCCTGAAGAGATTAGTCATTTTAGATTTTTGGAGGATAGTGCAATGATACAGGCAGAGACCCATTCCAGAGTCTCCTCTGGTTATTTTACGTGCACGGTGTACAGCACCGACACGAGACCTCGGTTTAATGTCCCATCTGAAAGACTGTTAATTTTATTAGGGTCAGACTCTTGGACCAACGGAAAGGATTGAGACAGTAAAGGTACTCACATTAAGCCAGACACAAGCTAGTATGGGGAGACAACATTGTAAAATGATTAACTTCCATCTCACCATTTTCAAGATATTGGCAAAAGTGGACATTTTTTCTTAGCAATTCAAGGGTAATAACTCAGTGCTATCAAGTAGATTTTTCTTTTGTTTGATTAAAGTCGCACCAACAGCTCTATGCCATACAGCGACTCTCTGGCTTGTGGAGGAAGACCCCTGGTGCCCTTCAGAGCAGTGTGTCCGGGTGCCTTCAGAGCAGTGTGTCCGGGTACCCTTCAGAGCAGTGTGTCCGGGTACCCTTCAGAGCAGTGTGTCCGGGTACCTTTCAGAACAGTGTGTCCGGGTATCTTCAGAGCAGTGTATCCGGGTACCCTTCAGAGCAGTGTGTCCGGGTACCCTTCAGATCAGTGTGTCCGGGTACCCTTCAGAGTCAGAGCAGTGTGTCCAGGTACCCTTCAGAGCAGTGTGTCTGGGTACCCTTCAGAGTCAGAGCAGTGTGTCCGGGTACCCTTCAGAGCAGTGTGTCCGGGTACCCTTCAGATCAGTGTGTCCGGGTACCCTTCAGAGTCAGAGCAGTGTGTCCGGGTACCCTTCAGAGCAGTGTGTCAAGGTACCCTTCAGAGCAGTGTGTCCGGGTACCCTTCAGAGCAGTGTGTCAAGGTACCCTTCAGAGCAGTGTGTCCGGGTACCCTTCAGAGCAGTGTGTCCGGGTACCCTTCAGATCAGTGTGTCAGGGTACCCTTCAGAGCAGTGTGTCCGGGTACCCTTCAGAGCAGTGTGTCCATGTACCCTTCAGAGCAGTGTGTCCGGGTACCCTTCAGAGCAGTGTGTCCAGGTACCCTTCAGATCAGTGTGTCCATGTACCCTTCAGAGCAGTGTGTCCATGTACCCTTCAGAGCAGTGTGTCCATGTACCCTTCAGAGCAGTGTGTCCATGTACCCTTCAGAGCAGTGTGTCCTGGTACCCTTCAGAGCAGTGTGTCCAGGTACCCTTCAGAGCAGTGTGTCCGGGTACCCTTCACAGCAGTGTGACCGGGTACCCTTCAGAGCAGTGTGTCCGGGTACCCTTCAGAGCAGTGTGTCCGGGTACCCTTCAGAGCAGTGTGTCCGGGTACCCTTCAGAGTCAGAGCAGTGTGTCCGGGTACCCTTCAGAGCAGTGTGACCGGTACCCTTCAGAGCAGTGTGTCCGGGTACCCTTCAGATCAGTGTGTCCGGGTACCCTTCAGAGCAGTGTGTCTGGGTACCCTTCAGAAGTCAGAGCAGTGTGTCCGGGTACCCTTCAGAGCAGTGTGTCCGGGTACCCTTCAGAGCAGTGTGTCCATGTATCCTTCAGAGTCAGAGCAGTGTGTCAGGGTACCCTTCAGAGCAGTGTGTCCGGGTACCCTTCAGAGCGGTGTGTCAGGGTACCCTTCAGAGCAGTGTGTCCGGGTACCCTTCAGAGCAGTGTGTCCGGGTACCCTTCAGAGCAGTGTGTCATGCACGGACAGGCACCAAGGTAGAACCACCGACCATTACAATGCCAGCTGGATAGCTTATTAACATGAAATAATGTGACTCGATTCTTCAGCAGGCATCCTGGTGTGTGATATTGCAGGCATACTGGTGTGTGATATTGCAGGCATACTGTTATGTGATATTGCAGGCATCCTGGTGTGTGATATTGCAGGCATACTGGTGTGTGATATTGCAGGCATACTGTTATGTGATATTGCAGGCATACTGTTATGTGATATTGCAGGCATACTGGTGTGTGATATTGCAGGCATACTGGTGTGTGATATTGCAGGCATACTGGTGTGTGATATTGCAGGCATACTGGTGTGTGATATTGCAGGCATACTGGTGTGTGATATTGCAGGCATACTGGTGTGTGATATTGCAGGCATACTGGTGTGTGATATTGCAGGCATACTGTTATGTGATATTGCAGGCATACTGTTATGTGATATTGCAGGCATACTGTTATGTGATATTGCAGGCATACTGTTATGTGATATTGCAGGCATACTGTTATGTGATATTGCAGGCATACTGTTATGTGATATTGCAGGCATACTGTTATGTGATATTGCAGGCATACTGTTATGTGATATTGCAGTATGTCAGGTTTGGCCGGAACCACTGGGTAGAACCACCTACCTTCTGCAAGCCAGTTGGACAGTCTCCTCACATGAAATAATTCAAGACTTCCAGTAGGATTCGAACCAGCAGCAGTGAGGGGCAAGTGAATTGAAGTGAACGACCGTAACCACTCGGTCACTATTCTTATATATAATATAAGACACAGTATGCTAGAGCTGTAGCATTGATTACATGCCACCAACATGTTACCAAGATCAAAGCTATTGTCATTTCAGTTATTGAACACAACTAAATCAAAGGGTAATGATACAGACTTAATCATAGATCCAGATCAGCCGAGGCATAACGCAGTGTCTCATCAGGATCACTGTTGTTTGCTATTTTGCTGAATGTTTTAGCTCCACTATCCGAATAGCAAACAGTATAGAGCCTGATCAAATTGCACATTCTGTGCACGTTCTGATCTGGCTCTATGCTGTTTGCAAAGATGAATATACTCGTTTCCAGCACAGTAAGGGTTAAAGGAACAAAGGTTTGATCAATAAATAATTTGTTGGGTTAAAGGAACAAAGGTTTGATCAATACATAATTTGTTGGGTTAAAGGAACCAAGCTTTGATCAATATATAATTTGTTGGGTTAAAGGAACCAAGCTTTGATCAATATATAATTTGTTGGGTTAAAGGAACCACAAGCTTTGATCAATATATAATTTGTTGGGTTAAAGGAACCAAGCTTTGATCAATATATAATTTGTTGGGTTAAAGGAACCAAGCTTTGATCAATATATAATTTGTTGGGTTAAAGGAACCAAGCTTTGATCAATATATAATTTGTTATCAGTTTGAATAATTGGTTTGCTTGCACAAAGCTTACAAGGCCAACTGACAAAGTCTGATCACTACCTCACCCTCGGAGTTCTAGGATATATTTACATACCTAACTACCTCACCCTCGGAGTTCTAGGATATATTTACATACCTAACTACCTCACCCTCGGAGTTCTAGGATATATTTACATACCTAACTACCTCACCCTCGGAGTTCTAGGATATATTTACATACCTAACTACCTCACCCTCGGAGTTCTAGGATATATTTACATACCTAACTACCTCACCCTCGGAGTTCTAGGATATATTTACATACCTAACTACCTCACCCTCGGAGTTCTAGGATATATTTACATACCTAACTACCTCACCCTCGGAGTTCTAGGATATATTTACATACCTAACTGGTCCGCTACCTCACCCTAGGAGTCCTAGGATATATTTACATACCTAACTGCATCACTACCTCACCCTCGGAGTCCTAGGATATATTTACATACCTAACTGCATCACTACCTCATCCTCGGAGTTCTAGGATATATTTACGTACCTAACTGCATCACTACCTCACCCTCGGAGTTCTAGGATATATTTACCTACCTAACTGCATCACTACCTCACCCTCGGAGTTCTAGGATATATTTACGTACCTAACTGGTCCGCTACATCACCCTCGGAGTTCTAGGATATATTTACGTACCTAACTGGTCCGCTACATCACCCTCGGAGTTCTAGGATATATTTACATACCTAACTGGTCCGCTACATCACCCTCGGAGTTCTAGGATATATTTACATACCTAACTGGTCCGCTACCTCACCCTCGGAGTCCTAGGATATATTTACATACCTAACTGGTCCGCTACATCACCCTCGGAGTTCTAGGATATATTTACATACCTAACTGCATCACTACCTCACCCTCGGAGTTCTAGGATATATTTACCTACCTAACTGGTCCGCTACATCACCCTCGGAGTTCTAGGATATATTTACATACCTAACTGGTCCGCTACATCACCCTCAGAGTTCTAGGATATATTTACATACCTAACTGCATCACTACCTCACCCTCGGAGTTCTAGGATATATTTACCTACCTAACTGGTCCGCTACATCACCCTCGGAGTTCTAGGATATATTTACGTACCTAACTGGTCTGCCAATTGTTTCCCACGTTCCATCGATACCACTCGTTCATCTTCTAAATCACATTTGTTACCCACTAACACAACTTGTGCATTGTCCCAGGAATATGTCTTGATTTGTGTGCACCTGTTAAGTATATACAACATTAATATTACATGCTATGTGTTCCTCAATTCCTTCATTACTGATTACATAAATATTGCTAGAAGTGATGATGATACAGTCAAACTTGTGCTGAAGATCATTTCTGAAAGTCTCAAAATACAGTCAGACCTGTCGTAAGCAGCCATCCGAGGGACTAGCAGAAAGTGGCTGCTTAGCATAGGTGGCTGTTTAATAGGGGGACAAATGTATAATAAAACAACATATTGGGAATCTGGAAACTGGCTGCTTAATACAGGCTGGCTGCTTAATAGGGGGACAAATGTATAATAAAACAACATATTGGGAATCTGGAAACTGGCTGCTTAATACAGGCTGGCTGCTTAATAGAGGGCAAATGTATAATAAAACAACATATTGGGAATCTGGAAACTGGCTGCTTAATACAGGTGCACGCTTGCTGTGAAAATAACCAGTCAAATGTGTCATACAATTTTATTAGACTGAAATTGCAGGACATATTTCCAGTTACAAATATGAAAAACACATTAGGTAGATAGATTTCTTTATTTATAGAGGGTGACTTAACCCATTCAACACCAAGTAACTCACATGGACTGGTCCATGATATTCATAAACCAATAAATGAATCAGAAAATCACATTTGGACAAGTTCATTTATCAAAATGGGTAATTATGTCTAAAAATAGTCATATCACTGGCAAAAAGTGCAGATCCTGATGAGACGGCTCATCATGAGCCGGCTCATCTGGATCTACACTTTTTGTAAGCCTATTTAGAGGTCTGTGGTGTTGAAAGGGTTAATTAGTTCTGAACTAATCTTCCTTAAAATTAATAAATTGTCGTCTGCTAGAATTATTTGAACTATTCATTTCATTTATTTTACGCAGCATACAAAGAGTTAATATGGGTTGGCTGCTTAATGGAGGTGACCACTCAACACAGGTTTGACTGTAACTCTATTTTAAACGCCAATCAAGCATAGTCAATGCATGTTGACCTATCACCAAAGGCCACCTGTTGTTATTCCAAGCGGGTCGTTATAGACAGGTATAAGGTGTGATAGTGGTACAGTGGTAGGGTGATCGCTTCAGTTGTAAATGGCCCGGAGTTATGTGTGACAATGACTACTGGGGTGAAGTGTACGGGAGATCACTGTGCAAAGGAAATCAATGG
>CM026397.1:41603640-41627963 GCA_014843695.1 Archivesica marissinica | reverse complement strand
TTGTACAAACTGTATATAATACATGGGCATGACGTATTGTACAAACTGTATATAATACATGGGCATGACGTATTGTACAAACTGTATATAATACATGGGCATGACGTATTGTACAAACTGTATATAATACATGGGCATGACGTATTGCATTGTACAAACTGTATATAATACATGGGCATGACGTATTGCATTGTACAAACTGTATATAATACATGGGTATGACGTATTGCATTGTACAAACTGTATATAATACATGGGTATGACGTATTGCATTGTACAAACTGTATATAATACATGGGCATGACGTATTGCATTGTACAAACTGTATATAATACATGGGCATGACGTATCATTGTACAAACTGTATATAATACATGGGCATGACGTATTGCATTGTACAAACTGTATATAATACATGGGCATGACGTATTGTACAAACTGTATATAATACATGGGTATGACGTATTGCATTGTACAAACTGTATATAATACATGGGTATGACGTATTGCATTGTACAAACTGTATATAATACATGGGCATGACGTATTGTACAAACTGTATATAATACATGGGCATGACGTATTGCATTGTACAAACTGTATATAATACATGGGCATGACGTATTGTACAAACTGTATATAATACATGGGCATGACGTATTGCATTGTACAAACTGTATATAATACATGGGCATGACGTATTGCATTGTACAAACTGTATATAATACATGGGTATGACGTATTGCATTGTACAAACTGTATATAATACATGGGCATGACGTATTGCATTGTACAAACTGTATATAATACATGGGCATGACGTATTGCATTGTACAAACTGTATATAATACATGGATGACGTATATTGTACAAACTGTATATACATGGGTATGACGTATTGCATTGTACAAACTGTATATAATACATGGGCATGACGTATTGCATTGTACAAACTGTATATAATACATGGGCATGACGTATTGCATTGTACAAACTGTATATAATACATGGGCATGACGTATTGTACAAACTGTATATAATACATGGGCATGACGTATTGTACAAACTGTATATAATACATGGGCATGACGTATTGCATTGTACAAACTGTATATAATACATGGGCATGACGTATTGCATTGTACAAACTGTATATAATACATGGGCATGACGTATTGCATTGTACAAACTGTATATAATACATGGGCATGACGTATATTGTACAAACTGTATATAATACATGGGCATGACGTATTGCATTGTACAAACTGTATATAATACATGGGCATGACGTATTGCATTGTACAAACTGTATATAATACATGGGCATGACGTATTGCATTGTACAAACTGTATATAATACATGGGCATGACGTATTGCATTGTACAAACTGTATATAATACATGGGCATGACGTATTGCATTGTACAAACTGTATATAATACATGGGCATGACGTATTGCATTGTACAAACTGTATATAATACATGGGCATGACGTATTGCATTGTACAAACTGTATATAATACATGGGCATGACGTATTGCATTGTACAAACTGTATATAATACATGGGCATGACGTATTGCATTGTACACTGTATATAATACATGGGTATGACGTATTGCATTGTACAAACTGTATATAATACATGGGCATGACGTATTGCATTGTACAAACTGTATATAATACATGGGCATGACGTATTGCATTGTACAAACTGTATATAATACATGGGCATGACGTATTGTACAAACTGTATATAATACATGGGTATGACGTATTGCATTGTACAAACTGTATATAATACATGGGCATGACGTATTGTACAAACTGTATATAATACATGGGCATGACGTATTGTACAAACTGTATATAATACATGGGCATGACGTATTGCATTGTACAAACTGTATATAATACATGGGTATGACGTATTGCATTGTACAAACTGTATATAATACATGGGCATGACGTATTGCATTGTACACTGTATATAATACATGGGTATGACGTATTGCATTGTACAAACTGTATATAATACATGGGCATGACGTATTGCATTGTACAAACTGTATATAATACATGGGCATGACGTATTGCATTGTACAAACTGTATATAATACATGGGCATGACGTATTGTACAAACTGTATATAATACATGGGCATGACGTATTGTACAAACTGTATATAATACATGGGCATGACGTATTGCATTGTACAAACTGTATATAATACATGGGTATGACGTATTGCATTGTACAAACTGTATATAATACATGGGCATGACGTATTGCATTGTACAAACTGTATATAATACATGGGCATGACGTATTGCATTGTACAAACTGTATATAATACATGGGCATGATGTATTGCATTGTACACTGTATATAATACATGGGCATGACGTATTGTACAAACTGTATATAATACATGGGTATGACGTATTGCATTGTACAAACTGTATATAATACATGGGAATGACGTATTGCATTGTACAAACTGTATATAATACATGGGCATGATGTATTGCATTGTACAAACTGTATATAATACATGGGTATGATGTATTGCATTGTACAAACTGTATATAATACATGGGCATGACGTATTGCATTGTACAAACTGTATATAATACATGGGTATGACGTCTTGCATTGTACAAACTGTATATAATAAATGGGCATGACGTATTGCATTGTACACTGTATATAATACATGGGTATGACATATTGCATTGTACAAACTGTATATAATACATGGGCATGACGTATTGCATTGTACAAACTGTATATAATACATGGGCATGATGTATTGCATTGTACAAACTGTATATAATACATGGGCATGATGTATTGCATTGTACAAACTGTATATAATACATGGGCATGATGTATTGCATTGTACAAACTGTATATAATACATGGGCATGATGTATTGTACAAACTGTATATAATACATGGGCATGACGTATTGTACAAACTGTATATAATACATGGGCATGATGTATTGCATTGTACAAACTGTATATAATACATGGGCATGACGTATTGCATTGTACAAACTGTATATAATACATGGGCATGACGTATTGCATTGTACAAACTGTATATAATACATGGGTATGACGTATTGCATTGTACAAACTGTATATAATACATGGGCATGACGTATTGCATTGTACAAACTGTATATAATACATGGGCATGACGTATTGCATTGTACAAACTGTATAATACATGGGCATGACGTATTGCATTGTACAAACTGTATATAATACATTGGTATGACGTATTGCATTGTACACTATATAATACATGGGTATGACGTATTGCATTGTACAAACTGTATATAATACATGGGCATGACGTATTGCATTGTACAAACTGTATATAATACATGGGCATGATGTATTGCATTGTACAAACTGTATATAATACATGGGCATGACGTATTGTACAAACTGTATATAATACATGGGCATGACGTATTGCATTGTACAAACTGTATATAATACATGGGCATGACGTATTGTACAAACTGTATATAATACATGGGCATGACGTATTGTACAAACTGTATATAATACATGGGTATGACGTATTGCATTGTACAAACTGTATATAATACATGGGCATGACGTATTGCATTGTACACTGTATATAATACATGGGTATGACGTATTGCATTGTACAAACTGTATATAATACATGGGCATGATGTATTGCATTGTACAAACTGTATATAATACATGGGCATGACGTATTGCATTGTACAAACTGTATATAATACATGGGCATGATGTATTGCATTGTACAAACTGTATATATAATACATGGGCATGACGTATTGTACAAACTGTATATAATACATGGGTATGACGTATTGCATTGTACAAACTGTATATAATATATGGGTATGACGTCTTGCATTGTACAAACTGTATATAATACATGGGCATGACGTATTGTACAAACTGTATATAATACATGGGCATGACATATTGCATTGTACAAACTGTATATAGTACATGGGCATGACGTATTGTACAAACTGTATATAATACATGGGCATGACGTATTGCATTGTACAAACTGTATATAATACATGGGTATGACGTATTGCATTGTACAAACTGTATATAATACATGGGCATGACGTATTGCATTGTACAAACTGTATATAATACATGGGCATGACGTATTGCATTGTACAAACTGTATAATACATGGGCATGACGTATTGCATTGTACACACTGTATATAATACATTGGTATGACGTATTGCATTGTACACTGTATATAATACATGGGTATGACGTATTGCATTGTACAAACTGTATATAATACATGGGCATGACGTATTGCATTGTACAAACTGTATATAATACATGGGCATGATGTATTGCATTGTACAAACTGTATATAATACATGGGCATGACGTATTGTACAAACTGTATATAATACATGGGTATGATGTATTGCATTGTATAAACTGTATATAATACATGGGCATGACATATTGTACAAACTGTATATAATACATGGGCATGACGTATTGTACAAACTGTATATAATACATGGGCATGACGTATTGCATTGTACAAACTGTATATAATACATGGGTATGACGTATTGCATTGTACAAACTGTATATAATACATGGGCATGACGTATTGCATTGTACAAACTGTATATAATACATGGGCATGACGTATTGCATTGTACAAACTGTATATAATACATGGGCATGACGTATTGCATTGTACAAACTGTATATAATACATGGGTATGACGTATTGTACAAACTGTATATAATACATGGGCATGACGTATTGCATTGTACAAACTGTATATAATACATGGGCATGACGTATTGCATTGTACAAACTGTATATAATACATGGGCATGACGTATTGTACAAACTGTATATAATACATGGGCATGACGTATTGTACAAACTGTATATAATACATGGGTATGACGTATTGCATTGTACAAACTGTATATAATACATGGGTATGACGTATTGCATTGTACAAACTGTATATAATACATGGGCATGACGTATTGCATTGTACAAACTGTATATAATACATGGGCATGACGTATTGCATTGTACAAACTGTATATAATACATGGGCATGACGTATTGTACAAACTGTATATAATACATGGGTATGACGTATTGCATTGTACAAACTGTATATAATACATGGGCATGACATATTGTACAAACTGTATATAATACATGGGCATGACGTATTGTACAAACTGTATATAATACATGGGCATGACGTATTGCATTGTACAAACTGTATATAATACATGGGTATGACGTATTGCATTGTACAAACTGTATATAATACATGGGCATGACGTATTGCATTGTACAAACTGTATATAATACATGGGTATGACGTATTGCATTGTACAAACTGTATATAATACATGGGTATGACGTATTGCATTGTACAAACTGTATATAATACATGGGCATGACGTATTGCATTGTACAAACTGTATATAATACATGGGTATGACGTATTGCATTGTACAAACTGTATATAATACATGGGTATGACGTATTGCATTGTACAAACTGTATATAATACATGGGCATGACGTATTGCATTGTACAAACTGTATATAATACATGGGCATGATGTATTGCATTGTACAAACTGTATATAATACATGGGCATGACGTATTGCATTGTACAAACTGTATATAATACATGGGCATGATGTATTGCATTGTACAAACTGTATATAATACATGGGCATGACGTATTGCATTGTACAAACTGTATATAATACATGGGCATGACATATTGTACAAACTGTATATAATACATGGGTATGACGTATTGCATTGTACAAACTGTATATAATACATGGGTATGACGTATTGCATTGTACAAACTGTATATAATACATGGGTATGACGTATTGCATTGTACAAACTGTATATAATACATGGGCATGACGTATTGCATTGTACAAACTGTATATAATAAATGGGCATGACGTATTGCATTGTACAAACTGTATATAATACATGGGTATGACATATTGCATTGTACAAACTGTATATAATACATGGGTATGACGTATTGCATTGTACAAACTGTATAATACATGGGCATGACGTATTGCATTGTACACACTGTATATAATACATTGGTATGACGTATTGCATTGTACACTGTATATAATACATGGGTATGACGTATTGCATTGTACAAACTGTATATAATACATGGG
This sequence comes from Archivesica marissinica, assembly GCA_014843695.1. Taxonomy (NCBI): domain Eukaryota; kingdom Metazoa; phylum Mollusca; class Bivalvia; order Venerida; family Vesicomyidae; genus Archivesica; species Archivesica marissinica. The sequence continues at coordinate 41,621,694 of CM026397.1, read as the reverse complement.
CATGACGTATTGCATTGTACAAACTGTATATAATACATGGGCATGATGTATTGCATTGTACAAACTGTATATAATACATGGGCATGACGTATTGTACAAACTGTATATAATACATGGGTATGACGTATTGCATTGTACAAACTGTATATAATACATGGGCATGACGTATTGTACAAACTGTATATAATACATGGGCATGACGTATTGTACAAACTGTATATAATACATGGGCATGACGTATTGTACAAACTGTATATAATACATGGGTATCACGTATTGCATTGTACAAACTGTATATAATACATGGGCATGATGTATTGCATTGTACACTGTATATAATACATGGGTATGACGTATTGCATTGTACAAACTGTATATAATACATGGGCATGATGTATTGCATTGTACAAACTGTATATAATACATGGGCATGACGTATTGCATTGTACAAACTGTATATAATACATGGGCATGACGTATTGCATTGTACAAACTGTATATAATACATGGGCATGACGTATTGTACAAACTGTATATAATACATGGGTATGACGTATTGCATTGTACAAACTGTATATAATACATGGGTATGACGTATTGCATTGTACAAACTGTATATAATACATGGGCATGACGTATTGCATTGTACAAACTGTATATAATACATGGGCATGACGTATTGCATTGTACAAACTGTATATAATACATGGGCATGACGTATTGCATTGTACAAACTGTATATAATACATGGGCATGACGTATTGCATTGTACAAACTGTATATAATACATGGGTATGACGTATTGCATTGTACAAACTGTATATAATACATGGGCATGACGTATTGTACAAACTGTATATAATACATGGGCATGATGTATTGCATTGTACAAACTGTATATAATACATGGGCATGATGTATTGCATTGTACAAACTGTATATAATACATGGGCATGACGTATTGTACAAACTGTATATAATACATGGGCATGACGTATTGTACAAACTGTATATAATACATGGGCATGACGTATTGCATTGTACAAACTGTATATAATACATGGGCATGACGTATTGCATTGTACAAACTGTATATAATACATGGGTATGACGTATTGCATTGTACAAACTGTATATAATACATGGGCATGACGTATTGCATTGTACAAACTGTATATAATACATGGGTATGACGTATTGCATTGTACAAACTGTATATAATACATGGGCATGACGTATTGCATTGTACAAACTGTATATAATACATGGGCATGACGTATTGCATTGTACAAACTGTATATAATACATGGGTATGACGTATTGCATTGTACAAACTGTATATAATACATGGGCATGACGTATTGCATTGTACAAACTGTATATAATACATGGGCATGACGTATTGCATTGTACAAACTGTATATAATACATGGGCATGACGTATTGCATTGTACAAACTGTATATAATACATGGGCATGACGTATTGCATTGTACAAACTGTATATAATACATGGGCATGACGTATTGCATTGTACAAACTGTATATAATACATGGGCATGACGTATTGCATTGTACAAACTGTATATAATACATGGGCATGACGTATTGCATTGTACAAACTGTATATAATACATGGGCATGATGTATTGCATTGTACAAACTGTATATAATACATGGGCATGACGTATTGCATTGTACAAACTGTATATAATACATGGGCATGACGTATTGCATTGTACAAACTGTATATAATACATGGGCATGACGTATTGCATTGTACAAACTGTATATAATACATGGGCATGACGTATTGCATTGTACAAACTGTATATAATACATGGGCATGACGTATTGCATTGTACAAACTGTATATAATACATGGGCATGACGTATTGCATTGTACAAACTGTATATAATACATGGGCATGACGTATTGCATTGTACAAACTGTATATAATACATGGGCATGACGTATTGCATTGTACAAACTGTATAATACATGGGCATGACGTATTGCATTGTACAACTGTATATAATACATGGGATGACGTATGCATTGTACACTGTATATAATACATGGGCATGACGTATTGCATTGTACAAACTGTATATAATACATGGGCATGACGTATTGCATTGTACAAACTGTATATAATACATGGGCATGACGTATTGCATTGTACAAACTGTATATAATACATGGGTATGACGTATTGCATTGTACAAACTGTATATAATACATGGGCATGACGTATTGCATTGTACAAACTGTATATAATACATGGGTATGACGTATTGCATTGTACAAACTGTATATAATACATGGGTATGACGTATTGCATTGTACAAACTGTATATAATACATGGGCATGACGTATTGCATTGTACAAACTGTATATAATACATGGGTATGACGTATTGCATTGTACAAACTGTATATAATACATGGGCATGACGTATTGCATTGTACAAACTGTATATAATACATGGGCATGACGTATTGCATTGTACAAACTGTATATAATACATGGGCATGACGTATTGCATTGTACAAACTGTATATAATACATGGGTATGACGTATTGCATTGTACAAACTGTATATAATACATGGGCATGATGTATTGCATTGTACAAACTGTATATAATACATGGGCATGACGTATTGCATTGTACACACTGTATATAATACATGGGTATGACGTATTGTACAAACTGTATATAATACATGGGCATGATGTATTGCATTGTACAAACTGTATATAATACATGGGCATGATGTATTGCATTGTACAAACTGTATATAATACATGGGTATGACGTATTGCATTGTACAAACTGTATAATACATGGGTATGACGTATTGCATTGTACAAACTGTATATAATACATAGGCATGACGTATTCACGACCAGTCCGACCATGGATGCACCAATATCAACTATTTGTGAGTCTGGAGTAACTCTGGACACCCCAATGATTATGACAAAACATGCGCATAAATGTATCATTTTCGTGTATTTTTCCCGAATTATTTTATGAACTGCAGTTGATCATTTGTACCTGCCGGCAAGTCTTTATACCCACCGTACATAAATTATTGTCTACGACAGAATGAATCAGTTCTCGTTGTTGTCAAGAATTTAAATTTGAAAATGCGGACACCCCAATATCAAATCCTTTTTTACGCCTCTGTAATATTGGCAATAGAATATGTTCAATGACCTTGATATCTGTAAGGACATTGTATAACTATGACCTTGACATCTGTAAGGACATTGTTTAACTATGACCTTGACATATGTAAGGTCATTGTATAACTATGACCTTGACATCTGTAAGGTCATTGTATAACTATGACCTTGACATCTGTAAGGTCATCGTATAACTATGCACCCCTTCAATGGATGCCAAGCACTTGAATTTGAAGCCATTTATTCAAGATAGGATTGTATTTTCAACAAATTGGATGCTGGCCTTAACCTTGACTGTTACACGGTCATTTTCATAATCTAATTCTAAATTTCTATGACTTCCACCAATTAGGGTTAATTAGTTCTTTCGTATTTGCTGAAGTGGTGACTACTAATCTCCTAGGAAACACTATACAGTATTGTAGAAAAACTCATATTTAGCATAAAGTTATTGTCACAAAATGTATCCATATCCAACTATAAATAAGGGACACATGAGCACCCTGTATATAGAGTAGTAAGTTATAGAACCTCACCCTGTACATAGAGTAGTAAGCTATAGAACCTCACCCTGTACATAGAGTAGTAAGTTATAGAACCTCACCCTGTACATAGAGTAGTAAGCTATAGAACCTCACCCTGTACATAGAGTAGTAAGTTATAGAACCTCACCCTGTACATAGAGTAGTAAGCTATAGAACCTCACCCTGTACATAGAGTAGTAAGTTATAGAACCTCACCCTGTACATAGAGTAGTAAGCTATAGAACCTCACCCTGTACATAGAGTAGTAAGTTATAGAACCTCACCCTGTACATAGAGTAGTAAGCTATAGAACCTCACCCTGTACATAGAGTAGTAAGTTATAGAACCTCACCCTGTACATAGAGTAGTAAGCTATAGAACCTCACCCTGTACATAGAGTAGTAAGTTATAGAACCTCACCCTGTACATAGAGTAGTAAGCTATAGAACCTCACCCTGTACATAGAGTAGTAAGTTATAGAACCTCACCCTGTACATAGAGTAGTAAGCTATAGAACCTCACCCTGTACATAGAGTAGTAAGCTATATAACCTCACCCTGTATATAGAGTAGTAAGCTATAGAACCTCACCCTGTATATAGAGTAGTAAGCTATAGAACCTCACCCTGTACATAGAGTAGTAAGCTATAGAACCTCACCCTGTACATAGAGTAGTAAGCTATAGAACCTCACCCTGTATATAGAGTAGTAAGTTATAGAACCTCACCCTGTACATAGAGTAGTAAGCTATAGAACCTCACCCTGTATATAGAGTAGTAAGCTATAGAACCTCACCCTGTATATAGAGTAGTAAGCTATAGAACCTCACCCTGTATATAGAGTAGTAAGCTATAGAACCTCACCCTGTACATAGAGTAGTAAGCTATAGAACCTCACCCTGTATATAGAGTAGTAAGCTATAGAACCTCACCCTGTATATAGAGTAGTAAGCTATAGAACGTCACCCTGTATATAGAGTATTAAGTTATAGAACCTCACCCTGTATATAGAGTAGTAAGCTATAGAACCTCACCCTGTATATAGAGTAGTAAGCTATAGAACCTCACCCTGTATATAGAGTAGTAAGCTATAGAACCTCACCCTGTATATAGAGTAGTAAGCTATAGAACCTCACCCTGTACATAGAGTAGTAAGCTATAGAACCTCACCCTGTACATAGAGTAGTAAGCTATAGAACCTCACCCTGTACATAGAGTAGTAAGCTATAGAACCTCACCCTGTATATAGAGTAGTAAGCTATAGAACCTCACCCTGTACATAGAGTAGTAAGCTATAGAACCTCACCCTGTACATAGAGTAGTAAGCTATAGAACCTCACCCTGTATATAGAGTAGTAAGCTATAGAACCTCACCCTGTACATAGAGTAGTAAGCTATAGAACCTCACCCTGTACATAGAGTAGTAAGCTATAGAACCTCACCCTGTATATAGAGTAGTAAGCTATAGAACCTCACCCTGTATATAGAGTAGTAAGCTATAGAACCTCACCCTGTACATAGAGTAGTAAGCTATAGAACCTCACCCTGTATATAGAGTAGTAAGCTATAGAACCTCACCCTGTATATAGAGTAGTAAGCTATAGAACCTCACCCTGTATATAGAGTAGTAAGCTATAGAACCTCACCCTGTATATAGAGTAGTAAGCTATAGAACCTCACCCTGTATATAGAGTAGTAAGCTATAGAACCTCACCCTGTATATAGAGTAGTAAGCTATAGAACCTCACCCTGTACATAGAGTAGTAAGCTATAGAACCTCACACTGTATATAGAGTAGTAAGTTATAGAACCTCACCCTGTATATAGAGTAGTAAGCTATAGAACCTCACCCTGTATATAGAGTAGTAAGCTATAGAACCTCACCCTGTATATAGAGTAGTAAGCTATAGAACCTCACCCTGTATATAGAGTAGTAAGCTATAGAACCTCACCCTGTATATAGAGTAGTAAGCTATAGAACCTCACCCTGTACATAGAGTAGTAAGCTATAGAACCTCACCCTGTACATAGAGTAGTAAGCTATAGAACCTCACCCTGTATATAGAGTAGTAAGCTATAGAACCTCACCCTGTATATAGAGTAGTAAGCTATAGAACCTCACCCTGTATATAGAGTAGTAAGCTATAGAACCTCACCCTGTACATAGAGTAGTAAGTTATAGAACCTCACCCTGTACATAGAGTAGTAAGTTATAGAACCTCACCCTGTACATAGAGTAGTAAGCTATAGAACCTCACCCTGTAATAGAGTAGTAAGCTATAGCACCCTGTACATAGAGTAGTAAGCTATAGAACGTCACCCTGTACATAGAGTAGTAAGCTATAGAACGTCACCCTGTACATAGAGTAGTAAGCTATAGAACGTCACCCTGTACATAGAGTAGTAAGCTATAGAACGTCACCCTGTACATAGAGTAGTAAGCTATAGAACCTCACCCTGTACATAGAGTAGTAAGCTATAGAACCTCACCCTGTATATAGAGTAGTAAGCTATAGAACCTCACCCTGTATATAGAGTAGTAAGCTATAGAACCTCACCCTGTACATAGAGTAGTAAGCTATAGAACCTCACCCTGTATATAGAGTAGTAAGCTATAGAACCTCACCCTGTACATAGAGTAGTAAGCTATAGAACCTCACCCTGTACATAGAGTAGTAAGCTATAAATCGTCAGCCTTGATATACAGTAGGTACAGACACAAGAAGACTGCATTGTGTGCTAACCATCAAGTTTATGATATTCACTTTCACTAATATATGTAATACATGGAAACAGAACAATATGTACATGTACCATCGTATGAACAATCTACATAATGCACACTTAATACAGTGAAACATACAACTAATATGACTGCATGTCAATCATCACACTACTGCATGTCAATCATCACACTACTACATGTCAATCATCACTACTGCATGTCAATCATCACACTACTGCATGTCAATCATCACTACTGAATGTCAATCATCACACTACTGCATGTCAATCATCACACTACTGCATGTCAATCATCACACTACTGCATGTCAATCATCACACTACTGCATGTCAATCATCACTACTCCATGTCAATCATCACACTACTGCATGTCAATCATTACACTACTGCATGTCAATCATCACACTACTGAATGTCAATCATCACACTACAGCATGTCAATCATCACACTACTGCATGTCAATCATCACACTACTGCATGTCAATCATCACACTACTGCATGTCAATCATCACTACTGCATGTCAATCATCACACTACTGCATGTCAATCATCACACTACTGCATGTCAATCATCACACTACTGCATGTCAATCATCACACTACTGCATGTCAATCATCACACTAGTGCATGCCAATCATCACACTACTGCATTCTGGATGAATGCTTAGACTCGGACATTCTGGATGACTGCATAGACTCGGACATTCTGGATGACTGCTTAGACTCAGACATTCTGGATGACTACTTAGACTCAGACATTCTGGATGACTACTTAGGCTATGACATTCTGGATGACTGCTTAGACTCAGACATTCTGGATGACTGCTTAGACATTCTGGATGAATGGTTAGACTCGGGACATTCTGGATGACTACTTAGACTCAGACATTCTGGATGACTGCTTAGACTCAGACATTCTGGATGACTGCTTAGACTCAGACATTCTGGATGACTGCTTAGACTCAGACATTCTGGATGACTACTTAGACATTCTGGATGACTGCTTAGACTCGGGACATTCTGGATGACTACTTAGACTATGACATTCTGGATGGCTACTTAGACTCAGACATTCTGGATGACTGCTTAGACTCGGGACATTCTGGATGACTGCTTAGACTCGGGACATTCTGGATGACTGCTTAGACTCAGACATTCTGGATGACTGCTTAGACTCAGACATTCTGGATGACTGCTTAGACTCAGACATTCTGGATGACTGCTTAGACTCAATTAGACATTCTGGATGACTACTTAAGACATTCTGGATGAATGCTTAGACTCAGACATTCTGGATGACTGCTTAGACTCAGACATTCTGGATGAATGCTTAGACTCAGACATTCTGGATGAATGCTTAGACTCAGACATTCTGGATGAATGCTTAGACTCAGACATTCTGGATGAATGCTTAGACTCAGACATTCTGGAGGACTACTTAGACATTCTGGATGACTGCTTAGACTCAGACATTCTGGATGACTGCTTAGACTATGACATTCTGGATGAATGCTTAGACTATGACATTCTGGATGACTGCTTAGACTCAAGACATTCTGGATGACTGCTTAGACTCGAACATTCCGGACACATGAGGGAATGGATTCAATTGCCTGGGGCTTGAGCCCTAGATATACCTTCCGCTGGTTCCGTCTGGCTTTTCAACACACGAAAAAAAACCCAGTAATAACGTTATCTAAATGAAAGAGATCGCATGACTGGAATGAAGTATTGTCTATTGCACTACTGCGGAGGCAGCTCTAAATACGACACATTTTCTTACTATTTTGGCCAAATTTTATTTTAATAATAATTACATATGGAAACATAATGAAGAATGCAGTACCAACATAATGATTTCATAACACGTATAACTGTGCATACCGGTATTCTAAAAGTGGACAAGTTAGCGTGTCAAAATAGTTTTGCCCTGCGTATATTTTTCATCATGTACATGTATATAGCTGGTATGCTGGTATGCTGGTACACTGGTACGCTGGTACGCTGGTATGCTGCTACGGTAATATTGGCTCTAGACAAGGATTGTAAACAACATTTTAATTACACACGTGATACAAATTGATATATACAAACTGTTTCAAGTTGAGGTTCATTTTTTTCAGGTACAGGTGTTGTGTTTATAATTCAGCTATGACTACGAGAGCCAGTGAGGGCTATGATACCATATTGTAACCCTTAAAATGCCGAATAAATTGGAAGGAATGTGCAAACCACATAGATCCAGTTCCGCTGTCGCGCAACGTAACGCTGTGTCTTATCAGGATCTATGTTGTTTGCTATTCAGCCAAGTGTTTTAGCTCCACTATCCGAATAGCAAATAGCATAGACCATGATCACGCGACACATCTGATCTGGCTCTATGCTGTTTGCAAAGATGAATATACTCGTTTCCGGCACAGTAAGAGTTAATATTATTTGAACAAGTCACAAAACAACCAGCCTACATCTAAACATCAAGGACAAAATTTAAAATAGTGAAGCTCAAAAACACTGTGGAGAAAGTTTTATGAAATGTCCACACACAGATGACACTTTTATGAAATGTCCACACACAGATGACACTTTAAGTCATTAATCCTAGACTAGATTCTAAATTGCTGAATTCTTATGCATCAAAATATCTCAACACAACCACAGAAAGTATATACATGTATATATATAACACATGTATAGATATAACATAGAAAACATGGAGACAGAAAAACAATTAAAACTAGAATTGTTTTAAAGAAAAAATGCAATGCATTCTAGTGAATATGCAATGTGGGTGGTAGATAGGGGGGGGGGGGGAACAAACAAAAACGCAACGTGGGTGGTAGATAGGGGGGGGGGAGGAACAAACAAAAAACACAACCATATAAACTCTAAAATAGAGAGAATTTTAAACACAACAGTAACAAGAATAATGGATTTCTCGTGTAAAGTAAATAAATAGGAATGTAATGTAAACAAATAGGAATGTAATGTAAACAATAGGAAGGGTTATAAGATTAACACACTTGCAAAACAATGTAAATATCTGCATTTACCCACATAGCCTGAATGTTGCTACACATTTCAACCTTGCTAATTATTACCACCAAATAACAACTTCTATATCCTATACAGTATGCAGTCAAACCTGTCTCAAGCAGCCAGCCAAGGGAATCACAGAACTTGTCTGCTTAGCACAGGTGGCTGTTTAATGATGAGATGTATAATAAAACAACATATTGGGAATCTGGAAACTGTCTGCCTAATACAGGTGGCTGTTTAATAGAGGTGACTACTACTAACACAGGTTTGACTGTAAGCTGCAATGTAGGTTTCATGTAAAGAAAACTAATGTCATGTGAATCCGTTCAGAATGGATAGCAACAGTTACTATGTTCATCAACAACATATTCGGGTCAACGAAGAACAAATAACACAAGTGTCTTTAAGAGGTCTTTGCGGCTCACCTGACTTGTTGAACACTGGCACCGTGCCAACCAATGAACAGGACGTATTGCAAGTAGGTCTACCCGGTACGTGTTTATTAAATTATTATTCTCACTTTGACCTATTGACCTAGTTTTTACCTCCTTTGAATAAACTTGGTATGAGCTGTAAGCATGCTACTGACCAAATTTGACAACAATTGGACAAAATTTGACAACAATTGGACAAAATTTGACAACAATTGGACCAAATTTGACAACAATTGGACCAAATTTGACAACGATTGGTTCATGTGAGAAAAAGTCAAACAGTCATTTAAGTCTCCGTTTAAATTGACATAGTGTCCTACTATGACCCTAGTGGCCCCTAATTTAGCGATTTGTTAGCAGTGGTTGCAAAGAGGTTACAGACCAAATTTGAATATTTCTACTGTGTTAGTGCAGTTGAGAAGAAATCGATTGAGGGGAATGACCGACAGATGCTGGATAATTCACCTCCCAACAGTCACGTGAGCCACAAACAAAAATATACTTAATTATATAAATATTGTCTAGTTATGGAATGTCATGTACAATATTAGCATGCGTACATAATAAACAACTTGTAAACAAATCAGCATGTAGACAAAAATGTGCATGCTAAATATTGGTACATATATAATGTAAGTTTTGGTCCCAAACCAGCTTTAGGAATGGCTAAAACAATATCTACTGTATATTTGTATATTTACCCATATTTACTGTAATAAACACACATGCTCCAAGTCTCTACCTGGGTTTACTTTCAGTAATTTATATGGCGGGGACATAGAAACGGTATACCATATAACCATTTGCACTTGAACCAAACATTACCGCTCAACTTAATAAAGTATGATGGAAGTTAATATATGGATGTGTGAATATATTTGGTATAAATCTTTCTGTAATATTTCAGAAATGAGTAACTAACTGCCCCCTAGAGTGACCCCTTATAACAGTATTCCCTGTAACAGTAAGCAAACACTATAGTCTGTGTCTATAATAATAGATTTTCTTTCCTAACCACAGGACCTTTATTAGAACAGCTACGAGACATATACTTTATACAGAACAAGGAACCAATAATGTAGTGTATTGTGGAAAATACATAATTTATTAGTTGTATACAGTATATATAGCTGTATGGTATTCAGATCTATTAGTTGTATATAGTATATATAGCTGTATGGTATTCAGATCTATTAGTTGTATACAGTATATATAGCTGTATGGTATTCAGATCTATTAGTTGTATATAGTATATATAGCTGTATGGTATTCAGATCTATTAGTTGTATACAGTATATATAGCTGTATGGTATTCAGATCTATTAGTTGTATATAGTATATATAGCTGTATGGTATTCAGATCTATTAGTTGTATACAGTATATATAGCTGTATGGTATTCAGATCTATTAGTTGTATATAGTATATATAGCTGTATGGTATTCAGATCTATTAGTTGTATACAGTATATATAGCTGTATGGTATTCAGATCTATTAGTTGTATATAGTATATATAGCTGTATGGTATTCAGATCTATTAGTTGTATACAGTATATATAGCTGTATGGTATTCAGATCTATTAGTTGTATATAGTATATATAGCTGTACGGTATTCAGATCTATTAGTTGTATATATAGCTGTACGGTATTCAGATCTATTAGTTGTATATATAGCTGTATGGTATTCAGATCTATTAGTTGTATACAGTATATATAGCTGTATGGTATTCAGATCTATTAGTTGTATACAGTATATATAGCTGTATGGTATTCAGATCTATTAGTTGTATACAGTATATATAGCTGTATGGTATTCAGATCTATTAGTTGTATATATAGCTGTATGGTATTCAGATCTATTAGTTGTATACAGTATATATAGCTGTATGGTATTCAGATCTATTAGTTGTATATATAGCTGTATGGTATTCAGATTTATTAGTTGTATATAGTAATGAACAATAAATGGCATAAACACAATATTGCACTAATTAATGTATGTATAGCAATGCAAAATATACACTGCACATAGTATAGCTAGTTAGAACAGTTACAAGTGAGTTCGTGTAACATGGGGAAAGCAATCATAAGTAGTATATATACTGTTCCTTTCATCCACTTCACTTTAAGCTAGCCAAAAGGCTCACTTAATAGCAAAATTCCAAAACTCGTTTCATAAAATGTGGTATGAAATTGGCAGGAGTGTAATGCTATATGTATGAACTATTGTGGAAGTCATGATAGCGCATTCGCTTAAGGTACGAAAGGCCCGGAGTTTGAGCCCCACTGGAGCAGTTACGATCGTGCCATTAGGCAAGGCATTCAAATTCTACATGTCTATTCTCTCTCTCGTGGCGATGGATTCCATCAGGAATGAGGTCCCGAGAGTGATTAATATAAGTTGTAAGAACTTGTTTTGCAATCGAGCTAAAATAAATTTGTATAAACTATGATGAATTCATTTACACCAATCCTCCTCATCTATACGTCAGTGTTATGGCTTCGGCTCATTTAACGCATCAGTTACACAGACAGGTAATACAATAAAACATAAATCGTACATCGAAACAATGATGCATGCTTTCCTAAACACGAAGCTGATCTATTATCAAACTCTCCATTCTAACCACAGGCACCAGACACAAAAAAAATTTTTTTTTTTTTGGTAAACATTACTTACTATATGACCATAGGCCAACACATTTTTTTTTTGTCTGGTGCCTGTGATTCTAACGCTAAACACTCTCCAACTTTCCCCCAACAGTGGAACTTCAACGTAGCTATACAAGAAAACCGTATATTGCAATATACAAGTGCACGGTATATGTAATGGAATGTTGTACAAAATGATGTGAAACATAGGCCATTCGGAGGTCCCTCTTTAGTTATTATTCTACATAGAATAATGTACTAGTCATCTGTATCCCCCTCGGCAACCTCAGGGTCAGGAATAGGTTGGATGTAACCCCCGGCAACGACAGAAACGGGTTGGAGGTAGTCATTGGTAACCCTGGCAACAATCGGGTCAGGAATGCAGCAGAATTAAGGTGTGACATGAGAACATCATTGTTTTCAGTCATTTAGGGTTGTTCATGAATTCTGTATGGCAAAGGAGTTTGAATTCTCAACAATAAAAACAAACTCTACCATACCCCACCCACCTACATACCAGTACAGTAGTGATGTAAGTACCCCACCCACCTACATACCAGTACAGTAGTGATGTAAGTACCCCACCCCCTACATACCAGTACAGTAGTGATGTAAGTACCCCACCCATCTACATACCAGTACAGTAGTGATGTAAGTACCCCACCCACCTACATACCAGTACAGTAGTGATGTAAGTACCCCACCCATCTACATACCAGTACAGTAGTGATGTAAGTACCCCACCCTCTACATACCAGTACAGTAGTGATGTAAGTACCCCACCCCCTAATACCATACAGTAGGAGTAAGTACCCACCCATCTACATACCAGTACAGTAGTGATGTAAGTACCCCACCCCTATATACCAGTACAGTAGTTATGTAAGTACCCACCCACCTACATACCAGTACAGTAGTGATGTAAGTACCCCACCATCTACATACCAGTACAGTAGTTATGTAAGTACCCCACCCACCTACATACCAGTACAGTAGTGATGTAAGTACCCCACCCACCTACATACCAGTACAGTAGTGATGTAAGTACCCCACCCACCTATATACCAGTACAGTAGTGATGTAAGTACCCCACCCATCTACATACCAGTACAGTAGTGATGTAAGTACCCCACCCACCTACATACCAATGAAGAACTAACAGTTTGTTATTTATTTATATAAAGATCTACAATACTGTGTTGTAGAGTAAATCTTATCGTTCCCCAAACACCAGGAGACAATGTTGTAGAGTACAGAATGGTTCAGCGAGGACACGTATACGAGAGTAATTGGCAATGTTGTAGAGTATAGACTGGTTCAGTGAGGACACGTATACGAGAGTAATTGGCAATGTTGTAGAGTATAGACTGGTTCAGTGAGGACACGTATACGAGAGTAATTGGCAATGTTGTAGAGTATCGACTCATTCAGAAGCAGGAAAAATCTCACATAACCTTTGAAACTCTCTACTGACTCAAAAATAAAAATGTCTAAACATCAAAAGCTGGGTACCAGTACATGTTTTTGAATTCTGCTATCTGTAGAACTACTAGTTACAAGCATTCTGGTTACAGTGTGTGTGTATATACGGTTCCTAGTCTATATTACAGTGTGTGTGTATATACGGTTCCTAGTCTATATTAGTCTACAGTATCTAACATTTCAGCTGACATTTATATATCAATATGTAAATTTAATATGTTTCACTACACATCCACCATGTTTATTATGGTGTATATTCAGTAATTAAACCAACCTATAGTGTAGCCTACAACAATATACTCAATAATAAAACATCAACGTCTAACACTGCCCACATTATTATAGCTCTTGGAATACAGATACACCTGTCAATGGAACGACAATAAATGGCTGCTTAATACAGGTGAAATTTATAATAAACTGGTAGTCAGGTATTCTAAATGTTGGCTGGTTGATAGAGGTGACCACTAGCACAGGTTGGCTGTTTGATAGAGGTGACCACTAGCACAGGTTGGCTGTTTGATAGAGGTGACCACTAGCACAGGTTGGCTGTTTGATAGAGGTGACCACTAGCACAGGTTGGCTGTTTGATAGAGGTGACCACTAGCACAGGTTGGCTGTTTGATAGAGGTGACCACTAGCACAGGTTGGCTGTTTGATAGAGGTGACCACTAGCACAGGTTGGCTGTTTGATAGAGGTGACCACTAGCACAGGTTGGCTGTTTGATAGAGGTGACCACTAGCACAGGTTGGCTGTTTGATAGGTGACCACTAGCACAGGTTGGCTGTTTGATAGAGGTGACCACTAGCACAGATTGGCTGTTTGATAGAGGTGACCACTAGCACAGGTTGGCTGGTTGATAGAGGTGACCACTAGCACAGGTTGGCTGTTTGATAGAGGTGACCACTAGCACAGGTTGGCTGTTTGATAGAGGTGACCACTAACTAACACAGGTTGGCTGTTTGATAGAGGTGACCACTAACTAGCACAGGTTGGCTGTTTGATAGAGGTGACCACTAACTAGCACAGGTTGGCTGTTTGATAGAGGTGACCACTAACTAGCACAGGTTGGCTGTTTGATAGAGGTGACCACTAGCACAGGTTGGCTGTTTGATAGAGGTGACCACTAGCACAGGTTGGCTGGTTGATAGAGGTGACCACTAACTAGCACAGGTTGGCTGGTTGATAGAGGTGACCACTAGCACAGGTTGGCTGTTTGATAGAGGTGACCACTAGCACAGGTTGGCTGTTTGATAGAGGTGACCACTAGCACAGGTTGGCTGTTTGATAGAGGTGACCACTAGCACAGGTTGGCTGTTTGATAGAGGTGACCACTAGCACAGGTTGGCTGTTTGATAGAGGTGACCACTAGCACAGGTTGGCTGTTTGATAGAGGTGACCACTAGCACAGGTTGGCTGTTTGATAGAGGTGACCACTAGCACAGGTTGGCTGTTTGATAGAGGTGACCACTAGCACAGGTTGGCTGGTTGATAGAGGTGACCACTAACTAGCACAGGTTGGCTGGTTGATAGAGGTGACCACTAACTAGCACAGGTTGGCTGTTTGATAGAGGTGACCACTAGCACAGGTTGGCTGGTTGATAGAGGTGACCACTAGCACAGGTTGGCTGGTTGATAGAGGTGACCACTAGCACAGGTTGGCTGGTTGGTAGACGCGACTGCTAGTACAGGTTGGCTGGTTGGTAGACGCGACTGCTAGTACAGGTTGGCTGGTTGGTAGACGCGACTGCTAGTACAGGTTGGCTGGTTGGTAGACGCGACTGCTAGTACAGGTTGGCTGGTTGGTAGACGCGACTGCTAGTACAGGTTGGCTGGTTGGTAGACGCGACTGCTAGTACAGGTTGGCTGGTTGGTAGACGCGACTGCTAGTACAGGTTGGCTGGTTGGTAGACGCGACTGCTAGTACAGGTTGGCTGGTTGGTAGACGCGACTGCTAGTACAGGTTGGCTGGTTGGTAGACGCGACTGCTAGTACAGGTTGGCTGGTTGGTAGACGCGACTGCTAGTACAGGTTGGCTGGTTGGTAGACGCGACTGCTAGTACAGGTTGGCTGGTTGGTAGACGCGACTGCTAGTACAGGTTTGACTAAGTCTAAACTGCAAATCAATATAGTTTGTTATTAACCCTAAGATGTTATAACATGAGAAAGGAGACGAGGAGACGAGGAGACAAGGAGACGAGGAGACAAGGAGACGAGGAGACAAGGAGACGAGGAGACAAGGAGACGAGTTGATTTCCGAATGGCGGGACAATTTTTACAACAATGTCTATAACAGGAATATATTTCTGAAAAAGTTTACTTTTAAAAACCACTAAACGCCACAGATATATAGCCAGCACTGTAGGATATTTTAATCTATTTTCTACTATCTCTTGAAACAATTTCCACAATTTTATTCAAAAAATTTCCAATTTTGTTTTACTTTGGAATTGTGATCTAAACATAGAAACTAACTCAATGATGATCATGCAGATAATAAAATCAATCACCCACCACAAGGTGATGATCAATCACCCACCACAAGGTGATGATCAATCACCCACCACAATGTGATGATCAATCACCCACCACAAGGTGATGATTAATCACCCACCACAATGTGATGATCAATCACCCACCACAAGGTGATGATCAATCACCCACCACAAGGTGATGATCAATCACCCACCACAATGTGATGATCAATCACCCACCACAAGGTGATGATCAATCACCCACCACAAGGTGATGATCAATCACCCACCACAAGGTGATGATCAATCACCCACCACAAGGTGATGATCAATCACCCACCACAAGGTGATGATCAATCACCCACCACAAGGTGATGATCAATCACCCACCACAAGGTGATGATCATTTGCCCACCACAAGGTGATGATTAATCACCCACCACAAGGTGATGATCAATTGCACACAGACTTAATTACATAGCTGTCTATCTATACAGGGAGGGATGCCCATTTACATTCCCAGATGTTGGCATACATGCAGTGATTATGTACACGTGAGATTCTGCAATGTGTGTAGGGGCTGGGCTACCTGCACATGGGCCTGTAATCAGAGGGATTGGGGGGTGGGGTGTAGGGGCTGGGCTACCTGCACATGGGCCTGTAATCAGAGGGATTGGGGGGTGTAGGGGCTGGGGTACCTGCACATGGGCCTGTAATCAGAGGGATTGGGGGGGTGGAGGGGCTGGGCTACCTGCACATGGGCCTGTAATCAGAGGGATTGGGGGGGTGTAGGGGCTGGGCTACCTGCACATGGGCCTGTAATCAGAGGGATTGGGGGAGTGTAGGGGCTGGGCTACCTGCACATGGGCCTGTAATCAGAGGGATTGGGGGGGTGTAGGGGCTGGGCTACCTGCACATGGGCCTGTAATCAGAGGGATTGGGGGGTGTAGGGGCTGGGCTACCTGCACATGGGCCTGTAATCAGAGGGATTGGGGGGTGTAGGGGCTGGGCTACCTGCACACGGGCCTGTAATCAGAGGGATTGGGGGGGTGGAGGGCTTGGGCACATAGCCATATTAATGGTGTAAATTATTGAGTCGGGCCGATCTACCAGCATCACAACACTCTATATGGTATAAATAATGAGCTTTTATACACAAGTTCTGTTCTACAGTGACCTCCTATACAAAACAATCTATATGCATATTCTTTTTTCCAGAACAGTTCTTCTACACATGGTGATTTTTGACACTGTGTGTTCTAACATTAACATTGGCACCCGGATGCCTGTGGGTTAGGATTCTCGGTGAGTCGTGTCCCCTTGGCCTGGCTGCTGACGAGTGTTGGGTCGGAATCCAGGCTTTCTGACATCTTGTCACATATTATGTCCACCAACCTTTCGAAGACAGCTTTCACGTTGATGTTCTCTTTTGCCGAGGTTTCAAAAAATTCAAGACCTGAAAATATAAATCTTTACTGTTTATTGGTGATTTTAGGAAAGTTCTTTGG
>CM026397.1:41545463-41602640 GCA_014843695.1 Archivesica marissinica | reverse complement strand
GTGCCCTTCAGAGCAGTGTGTCCGGGTGCCTTCAGAGCAGTGTGTCCGGGTACCCTTCAGAGCAGTGTGTCCGGGTACCCTTCAGAGCAGTGTGTCCGGGTACCTTTCAGAACAGTGTGTCCGGGTATCTTCAGAGCAGTGTATCCGGGTACCCTTCAGAGCAGTGTGTCCGGGTACCCTTCAGATCAGTGTGTCCGGGTACCCTTCAGAGTCAGAGCAGTGTGTCCAGGTACCCTTCAGAGCAGTGTGTCTGGGTACCCTTCAGAGCAGTGTGTCAGGGTACCCTTCAGAGCAGTGTGTCAGGGTACCCTTCAGAGCAGTGTGTCAGGGTACCCTTCAGAGCAGTGTGTCCATGTACCCTACAGAGCAGTGTGTCCATGTACCCTTCAGAGCAGTGTGTCCGGGTACCCTTCAGAGCAGTGTGTCCGGGTACCATTCAGAGCAGTGTGTCCGGGTACCCTTCAGAGCAGTGTGTCCGGGTACCCTTCAGAGCAGTGTGTCCGGGTACCCTTCAGAGCAGTGTGTCAGGGTACCCTTCAGAGCAGTGTGTCAGGGTACCCTTCAGAGCAGTGTGTCAGGGTACCATTCAGAGCAGTGTGTCAGGGTACCCTTCAGAGCAGTGTGTCAGGGTACACTTCAGAGCAGTGTGTCCTGGTACCCTTCAGAGCAGTGTGTCCAGGTACCCTTCAGAGCAGTGTGTCCGGGTACCCTTCAGAGCAGTGTGTCCGGGTACCCTTCAGAGCAGTGTGTCCAGGTACCCTTCAGAGCAGTGTGTCCATGTACCCTTCAGAGCAGTGTGTCCATGTACCCTTCAGAGCAGTGTGTCCATGTACCCTTCAGAGCAGTGTGTCCAGGTACCCTTCAGAGCAGTGTGTCCAGGTACCCTTCAGAGCAGTGTGTCCAGGTACCCTTCAGAGCAGTGTGTCCGGGTACCCTTCAGAGCAGTGTGTCCGGTACCCTTCAGAGCAGTGTGTCGTACCCTTCAGACAAGCAGTGTTCCGGGTACCCTTCAGAGCAGTGTGACCGGTACCCTTCAGAGCAGTGTGTCCGGGTACCCTTCAGAGCAGTGTGTCCAGGTACCCTTCAGAGCAGTGTGTCAGGTACCCTTCAGAAGTCAGAGCAGTGTGTCCGGGTACCCTTCAGAGCAGTGTGTCCGGGTACCCTTCAGAGCAGTGTGTCCATGTATCCTTCAGAGTCAGAGCAGTGTGTCAGGGTACCCTTCAGAGCAGTGTGTCCGGGTACCCTTCAGAGCGGTGTGTCAGGGTACCCTTCAGAGCAGTGTGTCCGGGTACCCTTCAGAGCAGTGTGTCCGGGTACCCTTCAGAGCAGTGTGTCATGCACGGACAGGCACCAAGGTAGAACCACCGACCATTACAATGCCAGCTGGATAGCTTATTAACATGAAATAATGTGACTCGATTCTTCAGCAGGCATCCTGGTGTGTGATATTGCAGGCATACTGGTGTGTGATATTGCAGGCATACTGTTATGTGATATTGCAGGCATCCTGGTGTGTGATATTGCAGGCATACTGGTGTGTGATATTGCAGGCATACTGTTATGTGATATTGCAGGCATACTGTTATGTGATATTGCAGGCATACTGGTGTGTGATATTGCAGGCATACTGGTGTGTGATATTGCAGGCATACTGGTGTGTGATATTGCAGGCATACTGGTGTGTGATATTGCAGGCATACTGGTGTGTGATATTGCAGGCATACTGGTGTGTGATATTGCAGGCATACTGGTGTGTGATATTGCAGGCATACTGTTATGTGATATTGCAGGCATACTGTTATGTGATATTGCAGGCATACTGTTATGTGATATTGCAGGCATACTGTTATGTGATATTGCAGGCATACTGTTATGTGATATTGCAGGCATACTGTTATGTGATATTGCAGGCATACTGTTATGTGATATTGCAGTATGTCAGGTTTGGCCGGAACCACTGGGTAGAACCACCTACCTTCTGCAAGCCAGTTGGACAGTCTCCTCACATGAAATAATTCAAGACTTCCAGTAGGATTCGAACCAGCAGCAGTGAGGGGCAAGTGAATTGAAGTGAACGACCGTAACCACTCGGTCACTATTCTTATATATAATATAAGACACAGTATGCTAGAGCTGTAGCATTGATTACATGCCACCAACATGTTACCAAGATCAAAGCTATTGTCATTTCAGTTATTGAACACAACTAAATCAAAGGGTAATGATACAGACTTAATCATAGATCCAGATCAGCCGAGGCATAACGCAGTGTCTCATCAGGATCACTGTTGTTTGCTATTTTGCTGAATGTTTTAGCTCCACTATCCGAATAGCAAACAGTATAGAGCCTGATCAAATTGCACATTCTGTGCACGTTCTGATCTGGCTCTATGCTGTTTGCAAAGATGAATATACTCGTTTCCAGCACAGTAAGGGTTAAAGGAACAAAGGTTTGATCAATAAATAATTTGTTGGGTTAAAGGAACAAAGGTTTGATCAATACATAATTTGTTGGGTTAAAGGAACCAAGCTTTGATCAATATATAATTTGTTGGGTTAAAGGAACCAAGCTTTGATCAATATATAATTTGTTGGGTTAAAGGAACCACAAGCTTTGATCAATATATAATTTGTTGGGTTAAAGGAACCAAGCTTTGATCAATATATAATTTGTTGGGTTAAAGGAACCAAGCTTTGATCAATATATAATTTGTTGGGTTAAAGGAACCAAGCTTTGATCAATATATAATTTGTTATCAGTTTGAATAATTGGTTTGCTTGCACAAAGCTTACAAGGCCAACTGACAAAGTCTGATCACTACCTCACCCTCGGAGTTCTAGGATATATTTACATACCTAACTACCTCACCCTCGGAGTTCTAGGATATATTTACATACCTAACTACCTCACCCTCGGAGTTCTAGGATATATTTACATACCTAACTACCTCACCCTCGGAGTTCTAGGATATATTTACATACCTAACTACCTCACCCTCGGAGTTCTAGGATATATTTACATACCTAACTACCTCACCCTCGGAGTTCTAGGATATATTTACATACCTAACTACCTCACCCTCGGAGTTCTAGGATATATTTACATACCTAACTACCTCACCCTCGGAGTTCTAGGATATATTTACATACCTAACTACCTCACCCTCGGAGTTCTAGGATATATTTACATACCTAACTACCTCACCCTCGGAGTTCTAGGATATATTTACATACCTAACTACCTCACCCTCGGAGTTCTAGGATATATTTACATACCTAACTACCTCACCCTCGGAGTTCTAGGATATATTTACATACCTAACTACCTCACCCTCGGAGTTCTAGGATATATTTACATACCTAACTGGTCCGCTACCTCACCCTAGGAGTCCTAGGATATATTTACATACCTAACTGCATCACTACCTCACCCTCGGAGTCCTAGGATATATTTACATACCTAACTGCATCACTACCTCATCCTCGGAGTTCTAGGATATATTTACGTACCTAACTGCATCACTACCTCACCCTCGGAGTTCTAGGATATATTTACCTACCTAACTGCATCACTACCTCACCCTCGGAGTTCTAGGATATATTTACGTACCTAACTGGTCCGCTACATCACCCTCGGAGTTCTAGGATATATTTACGTACCTAACTGGTCCGCTACATCACCCTCGGAGTTCTAGGATATATTTACATACCTAACTGGTCCGCTACATCACCCTCGGAGTTCTAGGATATATTTACATACCTAACTGGTCCGCTACCTCACCCTCGGAGTCCTAGGATATATTTACATACCTAACTGGTCCGCTACATCACCCTCGGAGTTCTAGGATATATTTACATACCTAACTGCATCACTACCTCACCCTCGGAGTTCTAGGATATATTTACCTACCTAACTGGTCCGCTACATCACCCTCGGAGTTCTAGGATATATTTACATACCTAACTGGTCCGCTACATCACCCTCAGAGTTCTAGGATATATTTACATACCTAACTGCATCACTACCTCACCCTCGGAGTTCTAGGATATATTTACCTACCTAACTGGTCCGCTACATCACCCTCGGAGTTCTAGGATATATTTACGTACCTAACTGGTCTGCCAATTGTTTCCCACGTTCCATCGATACCACTCGTTCATCTTCTAAATCACATTTGTTACCCACTAACACAACTTGTGCATTGTCCCAGGAATATGTCTTGATTTGTGTGCACCTGTTAAGTATATACAACATTAATATTACATGCTATGTGTTCCTCAATTCCTTCATTACTGATTACATAAATATTGCTAGAAGTGATGATGATACAGTCAAACTTGTGCTGAAGATCATTTCTGAAAGTCTCAAAATACAGTCAGACCTGTCGTAAGCAGCCATCCGAGGGACTAGCAGAAAGTGGCTGCTTAGCATAGGTGGCTGTTTAATAGGGGGACAAATGTATAATAAAACAACATATTGGGAATCTGGAAACTGGCTGCTTAATACAGGCTGGCTGCTTAATAGGGGGACAAATGTATAATAAAACAACATATTGGGAATCTGGAAACTGGCTGCTTAATACAGGCTGGCTGCTTAATAGAGGGCAAATGTATAATAAAACAACATATTGGGAATCTGGAAACTGGCTGCTTAATACAGGTGCACGCTTGCTGTGAAAATAACCAGTCAAATGTGTCATACAATTTTATTAGACTGAAATTGCAGGACATATTTCCAGTTACAAATATGAAAAACACATTAGGTAGATAGATTTCTTTATTTATAGAGGGTGACTTAACCCATTCAACACCAAGTAACTCACATGGACTGGTCCATGATATTCATAAACCAATAAATGAATCAGAAAATCACATTTGGACAAGTTCATTTATCAAAATGGGTAATTATGTCTAAAAATAGTCATATCACTGGCAAAAAGTGCAGATCCTGATGAGACGGCTCATCATGAGCCGGCTCATCTGGATCTACACTTTTTGTAAGCCTATTTAGAGGTCTGTGGTGTTGAAAGGGTTAATTAGTTCTGAACTAATCTTCCTTAAAATTAATAAATTGTCGTCTGCTAGAATTATTTGAACTATTCATTTCATTTATTTTACGCAGCATACAAAGAGTTAATATGGGTTGGCTGCTTAATGGAGGTGACCACTCAACACAGGTTTGACTGTAACTCTATTTTAAACGCCAATCAAGCATAGTCAATGCATGTTGACCTATCACCAAAGGCCACCTGTTGTTATTCCAAGCGGGTCGTTATAGACAGGTATAAGGTGTGATAGTGGTACAGTGGTAGGGTGATCGCTTCAGTTGTAAATGGCCCGGAGTTATGTGTGACAATGACTACTGGGGTGAAGTGTACGGGAGATCACTGTGCAAAGGAAATCAATGGATAAAGGAGGTCACTGTGTATGGGAGATCAATGGATATGGGAGGTCACGGCATCAGGGAGATCGTTTCTTAAGGGAGATCACTGCATAAAGGAGATGACTATGTAAAGGAGGTGACTGCATATGGGAGATCACTGAGTAAGGGAGATCACTGAGTAAGGAAGTTGCCTGTATAAGGTAGTTTATTACATAAGGGATATCACTGTATATGGGGTGTAAGCACCATCAATGTGTAAGGGAGATCACTGTGTAAGGGAGATCACTGTGTAAGCACCATCACTGTGTAAGCACCATCAATGTGTAAGCACCATCAATGTGTAAGCAACATCAATGTGTAAGGGAGATCACTGTGTAAGGGAGATCACTGTGTAAGCACCATCACTGTGTAAGCACCATCAATGTGTAAGCACCATCACTGTGTAAGCAACATCAATGTGTAAGGGAGATCACTGTGTAAGCACCATCATTGTGTAAGCACCAGCAATGTGTAAGCACCATCAATGTGTAAGCACCATCAATGTGTAAGGGAGATCACTGTGTAAGCAACATCAATGTGTAAGCACCATCAATGTGTAAGCACCATCAATGTGTAAGCACCATCAATGTGTAAGCACCATTACTGTGTAAGCACCATCAATGTGTAAGGGAGATCATTGTGTAAGCACCATCAATGTGTAAGCACCATCACTGTGTAAGCACCATCAATGTGTAAGCACCATCAATGTGTAAGCACCATCAATGTGTAAGCACCATCAATGTGTATGTGTAAGCACCATCAATGTGTATGTGTAAGCACCATCAATGTGTAAGCACCATCAATGTGTAAGCACCATCAACGTGTAAGCAACATCAATGTGTAAGGGAGATCACTGTGTAAGCACCATCAATGTGTAAGGGAGATCACTGTGTAAGCAACATCAATGTGTAAGCACCATCAATGTGTAAGCACCATCAATGTGTAAGCACCATCAATGTGTAAGCACCATCAATGTGTAAGCACCATCAATGTGTATGTGTAAGCACCATCAATGTGTATGTGTAAGCACCATCAATGTGTAAGCAACATCAATGTGTAAGCACCATCAATGTGTAAGCACCATCACTGTGTAAGCACCATCAATGTGTAAGCACCATCAATGTGTAAGCACCATCAATGTGTAAGCACCATCAATATGTAAGCACCATCAATGTGTAAGCACCATCACTGTGTAAGCACCATCAATGTGTAAGCACCATCAATGTGTAAGCACCATCACTGTGTAAGCACCATCAGTGTGTAAGCACCATCAATGTGTAAGCACCATCACTGTGTAAGCACCATCAATGTGTAAGCACCATCACTGTGTAAGCACCATCAATGTGTAAGCACCATCAATGTGTATGTGTAAGCACCATCACTGTGTAAGCACCATCAATGTGTAAGCACCATCAATGTGTAAGCACCATCAATGTGTAAGCACCATCAATGTGTAAGCACCATCAATGTGTATGTGTAAGCACCATCACTGTGTAAGCACCATCAATGTGTAAGCACCATCACTGTGTAAGCAACATCAATGTGTAAGGGAGATCACTGTGTAAGCACCATCATTGTGTAAGCACCATCAATGTGTAAGCACCATCAATGTGTAAGCAACATCAATGTGTAAGGGAGATCACTGTGTAAGCACCATCAATGTGTAAGGGAGATCACTGTGTAAGCAACATCAATGTGTAAGCACCATCAATGTGTAAGCACCATCAATGTGTAAGCACCATCAATGTGTAAGCACCATTACTGTGTAAGCACCATCAATGTGTAAGGGAGATCATTGTGTAAGCACCATCAATGTGTAAGCACCATCATTGTGTAAGCACCATCAATGTGTAAGCACCATCAATGTGTAAGCACCATCAATGTGTATGTGTAAGCACCATCACTGTGTAAGCACCATCAATGTGTATGTGTAAGCACCATCAATGTGTAAGCACCATCAATGTGTAAGCACCATCAATGTGTAAGCACCATCAATGTGTAAGAGAGACCACTGTGTAAGCAACATCAATGTGTAAGTAAGCACCATCATTGTGTAAGAGAGATCACTGTGTAAGCACCATCGCTGTGTAAGCACCATCACTGTGTAAGCACCATCAATGTGTAAGGGAGATCATTGTGTAAGCACCATCAATGTGTAAGCACCATCACTGTGTAAGCACCATCAATGTGTATGTGTAAGCACCATCAATGTGTAAGCACCATCAATGTGTAAGCACCATAGCACCATCAATGTGTAAGCACCATCAATGTGTAAGCACCATCAATGTGTAAGAGAGATCACTGTGTAAGCAACATCAATGTGTAAGCACCATCATTGTGTAAGAGAGATCACTGTGTAAGCACCATCGCTGTGTAAGCACCATCAATGTGTAAGCACCATCAATGTGTAAGCAACATCAATGTGTAAGCACCATCAATGTGTAAGCACCATCAATGTGTAAGCAACATCAATGTGTAAGCACCATCAATGTGTAAGCACCATCATTGTGTAAGAGAGATCACTGTGTAAGTACCATCGCTGTGTAAGCACCATCAATGTGTAAGCACCATCAATGTGTAAGCACCATCAATGTGTAAGCACCATCAATGTGTAAGCACCATCATTGTGTAAGAGAGATCACTGTGTAAGCACCATCGCTGTGTAAGCACCATCAATGTGTAAGCACCATCAATGTGTAAGCACCATCAATGTGTAAGCACCATCATTGTGTAAGAGAGATCACTGTGTAAGCACCATCGCTGTGTAAGCACCATACATGTGTAAGCACCATCACTGTGTAAGCACCATCAATGTGTAAGCACCATCATTGTGTAAGTACCATCAATGTTTAAGCACCATCATTGTATAAGCACCATCAATGTGTAAGCACCATCAATGTGTAAGCACCATCATTGTGTAAGTACCATCAATTTGTAACGGAGATCGCTGTGTAAGCACAATCAATGTGTAAGGGAGATCGCTGTGTAAGCACCATCAATGTGTAAGGGAGATCGCTGTGTAAGCACCATCAATGTGTAAGCACCATCAATGTGTAAGGGAGATCGCTGTGTAAGCACCATCAATGTGTAAGCAACATCATTGTGTAAGCACCATCAATGTGTAAGCACCATCAATGTGTAAGTAACATCATTGTGTAAGCAACATCATTGTGTAAGGGAGATCATTGTGTAAGCACCATCAATGTGTAAGTACCATCAATGTGTAAGCACCATCAATGTGTAAGCACCATCAATGTGTAAGTACCATCATTGTGTAAGCACCATCAATGTGTAAGTAACATCAATGTGTAAGGGAGATCACTGTGTAAGCACCATCAATGTGTAAGCACCATCACTGTGTAAGCACCATCAATGTGTAAACACCATCATTGTGTAAGCAACATCATTGTGTAAGCACCATCAATGTGTAAGGGAGATCGCTGTGTAAGCACCATCAATGTGTAAGGGAGATCGCTGTGTAAGCACCATCAATGTGTAAGGGAGATCACTGTGTAAGGGAGATCACTGTGCTGGAATGTCATATTTATAAAATAGAAGGAAGTCTTGTATGACATAAAAAAAACTGCAGATAATTAAGGAAGACCTATTCCACAAGATACAACATATTGTCTCTGCTGAGGAAAGCTGATGCAGCTAATTATGAAAATCGATTGAAACATCTAGAAGTCAGGTTACATTGTACCAACTCTCCACGGTACAGACGATTTGTTAGATCGGGTTCCATGGATGCAACATACATTAATAGTAGTAACACATGGATGAAAATGTACTGAATAGATACTACATTTCTGACAAGGGATAACAACTGATCTACTCTGAGAACTTCAGGCAGAGAGAATAACTGATCTGCTGAGAGAGACATTCAGGCTGGGATAACAACTGATCAGCTGAGAGAGACATTCAGGCTGGGATAACATCTGATCTGCTGAGAGATACATTCATGCTGGGATAACAACTGATCAGCTGAGAGAGACATTCATGCTGGGATAACAACTGATCTGCTGAGAGAGACATTCAGGCTGGGGATAACAACTGATCTGCTGAGAGAGACATTCAGGTTGGGGATAGGGATAACAACTGATCTGCTGAGAGAAACATTCAGGCTGGGATAACAACTGATCAGCTGAGAGTCGTTCTGACAGGGGATAACAACTAATCTGCTGAGAGAGACATTCAGGCTGGGGATAACAACTGATCTGCTGAGAGAGACATTCAGGCTGGGATAACAACTGATCTGCTGAGAGAGACATTCAGGCTGGGGATAACAACTGATCTGCTGAGAGAGACATTCAGGTTGGGGATAGGGATAACAACTGATCTGCTGAGAGAAACATTCAGGCTGGGATAACAACTGATCAGCTGAGAGTCGTTCTGACAGGGGATAACAACTAATCTGCTGAGAGAGACATTCAGGCTGGGGATAACAACTGATCTGCTGAGAGAGACATTCAGGCTGGGGATAACAACTGATCTGCTGAGAGAGACATTCAGGCTGGGGATAACAACAGATCTGCTGAGAGAGACATTCAGGCCGGGGATAACAACTGATCTGCTGAGAGACATTCAGGCTGGGGATAACAACTGATCTGAGAAAGACATTCAGGCTGGGATAACAACAGATCTGTTGAGAGAGACATTCAGGCTGGTGATAACAACTGATCTGCTGAGAGAGACATTCAGGCCGGGGATAACAACTGATCTACTCTGAGACATTCAGGCTGGGGATAGCACCTGATCCGCTGAGAGAGACATTCAGGCCGGGGATAGCACCTGCTCTGCAGAGAGACATTCAGGCTGGAGATAACAACAGACCTGCTGAGAGAGACATTCAGGCTGGTGATAACAACTGATCTGAGAAAGACATTTCAGGCTGGTGATAACAACTGATCTGCTGAGGGGGACATTCAGGCCGGTGATAACAACAGATCTGCAGAGAGACATTCAGGCTGGGATAACAACAGACCTGCTGAGAGACATTCAGGCTGGGGATAACAACTGATCTGCTGAGAGAGACATTCAGGCTGGGATAACAACAGACCTGCTGAGAGACATTCAGGCTGGGGATAACAACTGATCTGCTGAGAGAGACATTCAGGCTGGGGATAACAACTGATCTGCTGAGAGAGACATTCAGGCCGGGGATAACAACTGATCTGCTGAGAGAGATATTCAGGCCGGTGATAACAACTGATCTGCTGAGAGACATTCAGGCCGGTGATAACAACTGATCTGCTGAGAGACATTCAGGCCGGTGATAACAACTGATCTGCTGAGAGACATTCAGGCCGGTGATAACAACAGATCTGCAGAGAGACATTCAGGCTGGGGATAACAACTGATCTGCTGAGAGAGACATTCAGGCTGGGGATAGCAACTGATCTGCTGAGAGACATTCAGGCTGGGGATAGCAACTGATCTGAGAAAGACATTCAGGCTGGGGATAGCAACTGATCTGCTGAGAGACATTCAGGCTGGGGATAGCAACTGATCTGAGAAAGACATTCAGGTTGGGGATAGCAACTGATCTGAGAAAGACATTCAGGTTGGGGATAACAACAGATCAGCTGAGAGAGACATTCAGGCTGGGGATAGCAACTGATCTGAGAAAGACAGTCAGGTTGGGGATAACAACAGATCTGAGAAAGACATTTCAGGCCGGTGATAACAACTGATCTGCTGAGAGAGACATTCAGGCCGGGGATAACAACTGATCTGAGAAAGACATTCAGGTTGGGGATAACAACTGATCTGAGAAAGACATTTCAGGCCGGTGATAACAACTGATCTGCTGAGAGAGACATTCAGGCCGGGGATAACAACTGATTTGAAGTCGCACCAACAACTTACTGGGTAGGTCATATAGCGAATCTCCAGCTAGTATTGGTGGAGGAAGAACCTGGGTGCCCACCGAGCAGTGCTTCATGAAAGGACGGGCACCCGTGTAGAACCACGGACCTTCTGCAAGCCAGTTGAATAGCTTCCACACTTGACAGAATTCGACTTCCTTAGTGGGATTCGAACGTTACACACAATGATGATGGGCAAGTGATTTGAAGTAAACTACTGTAACCACTCGGCCACGGAGGGAGGCCCTCTAGAACTAAATGTGGGAGATATCCACATTGGAATGCATTCACTACAGGTCAGTCATTCTTTCTCCACACCCGTAACATTTGACAGGCTATAATAATTAACTATTACTATATCTGCATATCTGGTTGGATATGACGTCAAGTACAAATAGGAATAGCCTAGAGAGCCATGATTTCGACAATATCTCCACAATTATAGTCTTAGCAGGCATGTTATATTGATTATCTGTCAGTTCTGCCCTCAGTGACCAAGAGATTATTATTTTATAGCCATTTTTAGAATAAACAAGAATTTCATCTTACTGTTTTCTTATTCCATAATAGGTTTGTGAATGTATGCATGTGAGGAGCGTGTTGCATGGATGTTTGTATGTGTTGCATGGATGTTTGTACCATTAGTGTAGAAATTCAATACTGGGCAAAGGAGAGTGCTACATGGCATCCAAGTTTTCCAACGTGTTGTAATTCTTTATATAAAGTCTTATTAACAAGATAAAATTGTTGTCATACAACACCCTGTTAGTGAAAGGATAGTCTCTTCAATCGTTCAGTAAAGTGCAGTAAAGTACCTTTAAATGTGAATGTTAAATTATATTGTGTAAGTTACATGGTGTCCATCTGCTTCTAAAATGAAACCTATTTAACAAGACAAATGGAAATTTAAATACACCACAAGAGAGATATATCATTGTAAGAGAGGTCAATTTGTGTTTTTACTTTTATTTATCGTTGCTACTGATTGCCCATATGAGCGACGCACTCTCAAGAGATCATTTTAGATTTTTGGAGTGCAATGATACAGACATAGACCATTCCAGAATCTCCTCTGGTTCTTTTACATGCACTGTATAAAGCACCGACACGAGACCTCAGTTTAAAGTCACATCTGAAAGACTTAATTTTATTTTTATTATGGTCAGACGGGGCATCGAACCTGCGATATCTGGATTACCAGTCCAACGTGTTAACCACTGGACTACAGATCTGTGTGATCAGGCTCTATGCTATTTTCTCTTCGGATTGTGGAGCGAAAATCACTTGTCTGAATATGATTCAGCAAACAACATAGAAATTGATCAGATGCGACGTTACGCCTCGGCTGATCTGGATCTATATTGTTTGTACATTCCGTCCAAATTATTCGGCAGGTTACGGGTTAATGGCGAAGCAGGTTTTGTGGAGATGATTTCAATTAGCCTGAAATTATTAGAATTATAAATTATGTGAAGAAAAAGGATTTTGCTTCAGAACAACGAAGAAATTGATTGTTTTGGGCGCTGATGGAAGACATTTTCTAAAACTCCAACCCCAATTCATCTTATAAATTATTCCAACCAAATACCTGCCACTTCAGTAGCACAGGTGAGGACCAACATTTAGCATAGCATGATAACTCCCCTCAGCATAATATTATGGTGGAAAGAGTTAAGCACAAAAGGAATGCTCTCAACAACATGAAAACAGTGGGAAGAATCAATCGCAAGATAATACAACATGGTAATAATGCTGTGCCTGATTTTCATGATAAATTTATATAGCAGCTTAGGTTTTACAATTACTCCGATAATGAATTACACAACAATTCAGACAATGGAATGAATATAAGTCCAGAGCAAAGATAGAGATCCTTGAAGTGCAATCATTAAATCCTCCCAAACTTCACCAGGCTTACATCAGCCGAGCTGTTTCATCACCTGAGGGAATAATCCACGTTCATCATCATCATCATCATCACCATCATATCATCATCATCATCCCTAATAGCTGTAATTTCATGTTATAAATATACGGCTATTTATTAACAATTTGTTATTTTGTCCTGATATCTAATACTTTTCAGGATCTGTAAACATCTCTAAAGTCAATGAAGTTGTTTTCGTCCATTATAACTACTGGTTCCAAATCGGGATCATCTTAAGAGAGAACAATTTATTTAGTTTTTGTTCATTTTGCATCTCACAACGAGCTTCTTTAACCATTTACATGCTGGGAAAAAATATTGTCTTCTGTACTTTCTGAATATTAGTATCATTTCTCATAAAAAATTATGTTCAGGCAGAGCATTAGAATCATCTCAACTGAAGACGTCTCTAGAGAGCTGCAGGAACATGTGCTTGATGACAAAAATAAATATAATACGAAACATCATCCAACAATTATTGTTTCCCCGACTTGTAATGGTTAGCTAACACACATGTAGCTAAATATATCTTTTTCTCCTCGTAATGATTTTCATGTAATACTATGAATTCCTGAACTGTTCAAACATTGTTAAAACCTTGATGAGCTTCATGTTTATCGCAATTTGGAATACTGCAGAGTTGAAGATGTTGTAAGAATTTGTACATGCATTTCCTTTGATGCTGATTAAGCGTGATACTATAAACCACCATAGACATACAGATACATGAGATGTATTTATAAACCACCAGTGACATACAGATACATGAGATGTATTTATAAACCACCATTGCATACAGATACATGAGATGTATTTATAAACCACCATTGACATACAGATACATGAGATGTATTTATAAACCACCATTGACATACAGATAAATGAGATGTATTTATAAACCACCATTGACATACAGATACATGAGATGTATTTATAAACCACCATTGACATACAGATACATGAGATGTATTTATAAACCACCATTGACGTACAGATACATGAGATGTATTTATAAACCACCATTGCATACAGATACATGAGATGTATTTATAAACCACCATTGACATACAGATACATGAGATGTATTTATAAACCACCATTGACATACAGATACATGAGATGTATTTATAAACCACCATTGACATACAGATACATGAGATGTATTTATAAACCACCATTGACGTACAGATACATGAGATGTATTTATAAACCACCATTGACATACAGATACATGAGATGTATTTATAAACCACCATTGACATACAGATACATGAGATGTATTTATAAACCACCATTGACATACAGATACATGAGATGTATTTATAAACCACCATTGACATACAGATACATGAGATGTATTTATAAACCACCATTGACAGACAGATACATGAGATGTATTTATAATGATCAACAACTATTAATGTAATTGTTTATTATTAAACAACTGTTGTATGTATAAATGTATACATGTACCGTGGACTCATGGGTGTATGACCTTTTGTTCAATAAAATCTATCTATATGTGATAATATTGTAAATGTTTTATTCGTCTTATTGACATACTATGTATTGATATACTACGTACGTATTGATATACTACGTACGTATTGATATACTACGTATGTATTGATATACTACGTACGTATTGATGTACTACGTACGTATTGATATACTACGTACGTATTGATGTACTACGTACGTATTGATGTACTACGTACGTATTGATGTACTACGTACGTATTGATGTACTACGTACGTATTGATGTACTACGTACGTATTGATGTACTACGTACGTATTGATGTACTACGTACGTATTGATGTACTACGTACGTATTGATGTACTACGTACGTATTGATGTACTACGTACGTATTGATGTACTACGTACGTATTGATGTACTACGTACGTATTGATGTACTACGTACGTATTGATGTACTACGTACGTATTGATGTACTACGTACGTATTGATATACTACGTACGTATTGATATACTACGTACATATTGACATACTATGTACGTATTGATATACTACGTACGTATTGATATACTATGTACGTCAGGGCGTACAATGACCCTTGAGGTCAAAATCTCAAGAGTCAAACAGGAATTTTCAAGAGTCAAGCTGGAATTTTCAAGAGTCAAATATATGCATGTTGGTACTTTACGTACATGTAATTTTTGTAGGTTCGTGCTACCACTGTTAGCGAAGGGATTTTTCTTTTTAGCATCTCTACACCAAGTACAATACAACAGAATCTGATCATCAGTTTGTTTCATTTCCACCCACTCAAATTCATTAAGCCACTCAGACCTGAATTTTCTTTTCACTTTAGACTTACGAGTGTCACAGTCTACTTTATGGCGTTTAGGTGTCCCAGGTTCACTAACACTATCACTCAGCTTACGTTTGCTGGGTGTGCCAATTCCGAAGTGACTAAGGCTTTTCTGAACCATATTTAAGATTTAATTTCTAAAACTGATACTCTAATTTTTTATCTCCGATCTGATTGAAAATATAACTAAGAATGATTTAGGAATATTCTCCAGAAAATGAAGGAATAATGTAGAAACAATGAAATGATTAATGGGTAATGAATACCCCAGAAATCTGTAACAAACAATAGCAAAAGTCATCATCAAAAGATTCCGGCGTACAATTTCTATATCAGTGGCCCACTATAAGCTTCTCAAATAGCAGACAACTTATTATTGACAATACACGTGTTACAAAAACACCGTTTTATCTATGCCGATTGTACATTGACAATACACATAATGTCAACACTTAAACTTCTCAGTTCTCATGATTAGCAGCACATATGATGGCAAACAACACAAACGGTAATTGGTTGTTTGTAAAACTTGCTAAAGGTGTTTATTGTGACAATCAATAATAATTGTCTTTTGATAAAAACTAATTTTTACCGGAAAAATACCGAGCCGTACAGGTATTAGAGAAACGTTATTAAAGATTTATTTCCCTTTGATACTAAAGTTTGGGTAAGCCGTTTTTCTCAACCACACAACTGAATAATGACATCAACCACGCGTTTTGAACCTAACCCTGGGCGGCGCAAGTGATGAAGGCGCTTTATGCGTGGTTGATACTATATTCTGATCGGCTGGTTGAGATAAAGATTTTACGTAAAGTTTGCCTAGACGCCATTTTGTCCGATTGTGAGTCCCTCGTAAATCACGATCGTGTTCATAACGAAATGCAGCAGACTTTTGATGAAAATAACTGCGTTTTATATATGAACGATTACGGTCTTCGACCTCGTAGACAGACATATTTTGATAATTACTCCGCTGAGAAAATATTTGATGACGCATGACCGATCAACGCCCCTGGTCAAAGTTGACTCTCAGGGCATTTTCACCAAGAGTCAAAAAGCGTCTTTATCAATTTTCGTGCGTCAAAACCCGGGAGCTCGGGTCAAATGAACGCCCTGATGTACGTATTGACATACGTATACTACGTACGTATTGACATACTATGTATTGACATACTATGTATTGACATACTACGTCTGCATGGGCAAAACAAATTTATTACAGGTTGCTCAAATAAAAAGTTGTCAACAATTGTAGCATAGACTAGCTAAAGAGAAATCTGAGGTAAATGCACAGAGCTCAGAGGCAATGATGCAGTCAAGTGCATGAAAGGCCCTTAACCAACTAAAGGCTGCAGAACAGCATAGATTGGCATTTCTTTTCCGTAATGTACATGCTGTTGCCAAGAACAATAGGCCCTTACTCTTAGTGATTATACGTGGTTATGTCATATTGACCAGGCCAAGGGTCTTGACATTGGTCAATCCTATTTGAACCAAAAGGCTGCTCTCATTTTCCTTTCATCTATTGCAGATGCTGAGATTACCGTAGAAGCTCCAACCTAACCATGCAGCATCAACAGCTTCCAAAGACATCAAATCAACAGTGAAGATGAAATTTGCTTAGACCTATCCGATATTCAGGACACTGACGTTCAGGAAGTGAACGACTTGTTGCCAGTGACATAGATCTTCCATTTGACTGTGACTACTCTAATGACTATCAGAGCGAGGAAGACAACTTAGACAAGTTGATTGAGTTTTCACATGACTGATTGCACATGTTCTGTCAAAATAAACCAAGAATATAAAACCGATTGTATTGACTTTCTTAATGAAATCTTTGTAAAAGACAATATAATATACAATAATCTGTTCATTTCCAGACTTCCCCAGAGTACCCGTATCTTAGTTTAATAATATTTTATTGCATATGTACACATAAACATGATCAAGCAGAATTCAATACAATCTTACAAAATTTACATACACGCACAAGTTATTTCATCATTAGATTTGGTCCTTGGGACCTCCACATTGTAGCAGATAAATAAGTGATGGTTTATTATGTACACGTATCTGTATCCTTATTGATCCTGGCTTAAGGTTATTATAAAGCATATAAAGTGTTTCTAAAAGACGAGACCAGTATATATCTGATGAATTACATTATTTTTTTCGGGCCAGTATAATTTCATTCGGTCTGGTAAAAGTTCAAGGTTTACCAGACCGAATGTCCAGTAAATTTTTGAGGTCTTTCGCATAGACTGCTATGTACGTATTGACGTACATATACTACGTACGTATTGATATACTACGTACGTATTGACATACTACGTACGTATTGATATACTACGTACGTATTGACATACGTATACTACGTACATATTGACATACTATATACATATGAAATAAAGAAATCTGAATCACACAGTGGGGAAAGAAATGTTTAAAGGTAACAAAAGAAAATTTCTTACCAATCTTGAACAGCGTTAAAAGATTCTTCGTTAGTTACATCGTACATTAGTATAAATCCCATGGCTCCTCTGTAATAGGCTGTGGTGATGGTTCTATATCGCTCTTGTCCCGCTGTATCCTGCAATATAGTACATATGTACAGTATGTTAGCATTAACATGCCAATCTGCATTTAGCAGCCAACCTGTATTAAGCAGCCAACATGTATTAAGCTGCCAACCTGTATTAAGTAGTCAGTCTGTATTAAGCAGCCAACCTGTATTAATCAGCCAAAATGTAATTAAGCTGCCAACCTGTATTATGCTGTCAATCTGCATTAAGCTGTCAATCTGTATTTAACAGCCAATCTGCATTAAGCTGCCAATCTGTATTAAGCAGTCAATCTGTATTAAGCAGTCAATCTGCATTAAGCAGTCAATCTGCATTAAGCTGTCAATCTGCATTAAGCAGTCAACCGGTATTAAGCAGCCAACCTGTATTAATCAGCCAACATGTAATTAAGCTACCAACCTGTATTAAGCAGTCAATCTGTATTAAGCAGCCAACCTACATTAATCAGCCAACCTACATTAATCAGCCAACCTACATTAATCAGCCAACCTACATTAATCAGCCAACCTACATTAATCAGCCAACCTACATTAATCAGCCAACATGTATTAAGCTGCCAACCTGTATTAAGTAGTCAGTCTGTATTAAGCAGCCAACCTGTATTAATCAGCCAAAATGTAATTAAGCTGCCAACCTGTATTATGCTGTCAATCTGCATTAAGCTGTCAATCTGTATTTAACAGCCAATCTGCATTAAGCTGCCAATCTGTATTAAGCAGTCAATCTGTATTAAGCAGTCAATCTGCATTAAGCAGTCAATCTGCATTAAGCTGTCAATCTGCATTAAGCAGTCAACCGGTATTAAGCAGCCAACCTGTATTAATCAGCCAACATGTAATTAAGCTACCAACCTGTATTAAGCAGTCAATCTGTATTAAGCAGCCAACCTACATTAATCAGCCAACCTACATTAATCAGCCAACCTACATTAATCAGCCAACCTACATTAATCAGCCAACCTACATTAATCAGCCAACCTACATTAATCAGCCAACCTACATTAATCAGCCAACCTACATTAATCAGCCAACATAAGTAATCACCTTGATTGTTGATGAAGCGCTCTGTCAATGCTTTAACCCGTAACAACTCTTTAACAGGCCATAGCGGTGAAAATAAGTCAAATATGTCACGCAATTTTATTAGAATTGTACGTCCGCCTCCGTGGTCGAGTGGTTCAGGTCACTCACTTGTATACCACTGTAACCTATCATCACTGATGGTCACAGGTTCGAGCCCCGCTCCGTTATGATCCTTTCCTATTCTTTGATTTTGTGTGCATGTATTGTTTTGTGAATGTATCTAGTGGAATAAATATGTTTAAACCAAGTACTGGTTAACCGCTGGAGCCTGCCCAGGAAAGGTGTTGTTAGGTAAACTTCACGTCGCTCAAATGTGCAACCGATAGCAACGTTAAATAAACTTAAATTATAAAAAAATCCAATACACAAGAGTCTAATGTTATTCAATGTATGTGAATTTAGTGTTCATTCCTGTAGAATAAAGCAAGCTATATTTGCTTCATACTTTGTTTTTAAGGAAATTTATTTTCCAAAATTTGAGAAATTCAGATGATATGATTAATATTATAATGCTTATATGGTAATTATTTTATAAACACAACAAGCTGCTGCTCACCATCGATTTAATAGTCTACAATGACTTCTGCGTTTTGCAGTGAGACATTTCGTGATTCTGTATTATAATTTAACCCATTTCATTCTGGATACATTTAAAGGCTTTTGCAAACAACATAGATCCAGATCAGGATCTATGTTGTTTGCTACATAGCCAAGTGTCTTAGCAAAGATCTGAATAGCAAACAGCATAGAGTCTAATCAGACGGTATGTTACACGGTGGCTGATCTGGCTCTATGTTCTTTGCAAATACTGTTTGAACGGTATTCAGAATCAAATGGGTTAAACAAAATTTATTTCTTTGAATAAACATAGTCAAGTATATATAATACCGGTATGTACATTCATGTAGGAAAACAACCTGCTTGTCTGGTTACCTCTTTCCTATGTACATACATGTAGGATTGAGGAGAAAGCAACCTGCTTGTCTGGTTACCTCTTTCCTATGTACATACATGTAGGATTGAGGAGAAAGTAATCTGCTTGTATGGTTACCTCTTTCCTATGTACATACATGTAGGATTGAGGAGAAAGCAACCTGCTTGTCTGGTTACCTCTTTCCTATGTACATACATGTAGGATTGAGGAGAAAGTAATCTGCTTGTATGGTTACCTCTTTCCTATGTACATACATGTAGGATTGAGGAGAAAGCAACCTGCTTGTCTGGTTACCTCTTTCCTATGTACATACATGTAGGATTGAGGAGAAAGTAATCTGCTTGTATGGTTACCTCTTTCCTATGTACATACATGTAGGATTGAGGAGAAAGCAACCTGCTTGTCTGGTTACCTCTTTCCTATGTACATACATGTAGGATTGAGGAGAAAGTAATCTGCTTGTATGGTTACCTCTTTCCTATGTACATACATGTAGGATTGAGGAGAAAGCAACCTGCTTGTATGGTTACCTCTTTCCTATGTACATACATGTAGGATTGAGGAGAAAGCAACCTGCTTGTATGGTTACCTCTTTCCTATGTACATACATGTAGGATTGAGGAGAAAGCAACCTGCTTGTATGGTTACCTCTTTCCTATGTACATACATGTAGGATTGAGGAGAAAGCAACCTGCTTGTATGGTTACCTCTTTCCTATGTACATACATGTAGGATTGAGGAGAAAGCAACCTGCTTGTATGGTTACCTCTTTCCTATGTACATACATGTAGGATTGAGGAGAAAGCAACCTGCTTGTATGGTTACCTCTTTCCTATGTACATACATGTAGGATTGAGGAGAAAGCAACCTGCTTGTATGGTTACCTCTTTCCTATGTACATACATGTAGGATTGAGGAGAAAGCAACCTGCTTGTATGGTTACCTCTTTCCTATGTACATACATGTAGGATTGAGGAGAAAGCAATCTGCTTGTATGGTTACCTCTTTCCTATGTACATACATGTAGGATTGAGGAGAAAGCAACCTGCTTGTATGGTTACCTCTTTCCTATGTACATACATGTAGGATTGAGGAGAAAGCAACCTGCTTGTATGGTT
Source organism: Archivesica marissinica (assembly GCA_014843695.1). Classification (NCBI taxonomy): domain Eukaryota; kingdom Metazoa; phylum Mollusca; class Bivalvia; order Venerida; family Vesicomyidae; genus Archivesica; species Archivesica marissinica. Next base: position 41,581,364 of record CM026397.1, on the reverse strand, counting down.
ACCTCTTTCCTATGTACATACATGTAGGATTGAGGAGAAAGCAATCTGCTTGTATGGTTACCTCTTTCCTATGTACATACATGTAGGATTGAGGAGAAAGCAACCTGCTTGTATGGTTACCTCTTTCCTATGTACATACATGTAGGATTGAGGAGAAAGCAACCTGCCTTGTATGGTTACCTCTTTCTCTATGTACATACATGTAGGATTGAGGAGAAAGCAATCTGCTTGTATGGTTACCTCTTTCTCTATGTATATACATGTAGGATTAAGGAGAAAGCAACCTGCTTGTATGGTTACCTCTACATACATGTAGGATTGAGGAGAAAGCAACCTGCTTGTATGGTTACCTCTTTCCTATGTACATACATGTCGGATTGAGGAGAAAGTAATCAGCTTGTATGGTTACCTCTTTCCTATGTACATACATGTAGGATTGAGGAGAAAGCAACCTGCTTGTATGGTTACCTCTTTCCTATGTACATACATGTCGGATTGAGGAGAAAGTAATCAGCTTGTATGGTTACCTCTTTCCTATGTACATACATGTAGGATTGAGGAGAAAGCAACCTGCTTGTATGGTTACCTCTTTCCTATGTACATACATGTAGGATTGAGGAGAAAGCAACCTGCTTGTATGGTTACCCCTTTCCTATGTACATACATGTAGGATTGAGGAGACAGCAACCTGCTTGTATGGTTACCTCTTTCCTATGTACATACATGTAGGATTGAGGAGAAAGCAACCTGCTTGTATGGTTACCTCTTTCCTATGTACATACATGTAGGATTGAGGAGAAAGCAACCTGCTTGTATGGTTACCCTTTCCTATGTACATACATGTAGGATTGAGGAGAAAGCAACCTGCTTGTATGGTTACCTCTTTCCTATGTACATACATGTAGGATTGAGGAGAAAGCAACCTGCTTGTATGGTTACCTCTTTCCTATGTACATACATGTAGGATTGAGGAGAAAGCAACCTGCTTGTATGGTTACCCCTTTCCTATGTACATACATGTAGGATTGAGGAGAAAGCAACCTGCTTGTATGGTTACCCCTTTCCTATGTACATACATGTAGGATTGAGGAGAAAGCAACCTGCTTGTATGGTTACCTCTTTTCTATGTACATACATGTAGGATTGAGGAGAAAGCAACCTGCTTGTATGGTTACCCCTTTCCTATGTACATGTAGGATTGAGGAGACCTGCTTGTATGGTTACCTCTTTCCTATGTACATACATGTAGGATTGAGGAGAAAGCAATCTGCTTGTATGGTTACCTCTTTCCTATGTACATACATGTAGGATTGAGGAGAAAGCAACCTGCTTGTATGGTTACCCCTTTCCTATGTACATACATGTAGGATTGAGGAGAAAGCAACCTGCTTGTATGGTTACCTCTTTCCTATGTACATACATGTAGGATTGAGGAGAAAGCAACCTGCTTGTATGGTTACCTCTTTCCTATGTACATACATGTCGGATTGAGGAGAAAGCAACCTGCTTGTATGGTTACCTCTTTCCTATGTACATACATGTAGGATTGAGGAGAAAGCAACCTGCTTGTATGGTTACCTCTTTCCTATGTACATACATGCAGGATTGAGGAGAAAGCAACCTGCTTGTATGGTTACCTCTTTCCTATGTACATACATGTAGGACTGAGGATAAAGCAACCTGCTTGTATGGTTACCTCTTTCCTATGTACATACATGTAGGATTGAGGATAAAGCAACCTGCTTGTATGGTTACCCCTTTCCTATGTACATACATGTAGGATTGAGGAGAAAGCAACCTGCTTGTATGGTTACCTCTTTCCTATGTACATACATGTAGGATTGAGGAGAAAGCAACCTGCTTGTATGGTTACCTCTTTCCTATGTACATACATGTAGGATTGAGGAGAAAGCAACCTGCTTGTATGGTTACCCCTTTCCTATGTACATACATGTAGGATTGAGGAGAAAGCAACCTGCTTGTATGGTTACCTCTTTCCTATGTACATACATGTAGGATTGAGGAGAAAGCAACCTGCTTGTATGGTTATCTCTTTCCTATGTACATACATGTCGGATTGAGGAGAAAGCAACCTGCTTGTATGGTTACCTCTTTCCTATGTACATACATGTAAGATTGAGGAGAAAGCAACCTGCTTGTATGGTTACCTCTTTCCTATGTACATACATGCAGGATTGAGGAGAAAGCAACCTGCTTGTATGGTTACCTCTTTCCTATGTACATACATGTAGGACTGAGGATAAAGCAACCTGCTTGTATGGTTACCTTTTCCTATGTACATACATGTAGGATTGAGGAGAAAGCAACCTGCTTGTATGGTTACCTCTTTCCTATGTACATACATGTAGGATTGAGGAGAAAGCAACCTGCTTGTATGGTTACCTCTTTCCTATGTACATACATGTAGGATTGAGGAGAAAGCAACCTGCTTGTATGGTTACCCCTTTCCTATGTACATACATGTAGGATTGAGGAGAAAGCAACCTGCTTGTATGGTTACCTCTTTGCTATGTACATACATGTAGGATTGAGGAGAAAGCAACCTGCTTGTATGGTTACCTCTTTCCTATGTACATACATGTAGGATTGAGGAGAAAGCAACCTGCTTGTATGGTTACCTCTTTCTCTATATACATGCATGATTGAGGAGAAAGCAACCTGCTTGTATGGTTACCTCTTTCCTATGTACATACATGTAGGACTGAGGATAAAGCAACCTGCTTGTATGGTTACCTCTTTCCTATGTACATACATGTAGGATTGAGGAGAAAGCAACCTGCTTGTATGGTTACCTCTTTGCTATGTACATACATGTAGGATTGAGGAGAAAGCAACCTGCTTGTATGGTTACCTCTTTGCTATGTACATACATGTAGGATTGAGGAGAAAGCAACCTGCTTGTATGGTTACCTCTTTCCTATGTACATACATGTATGATTGAGGAGAAAGCAACCTGCTTGTATGGTTACCTCTTTCCTATGTACATACATGTAGGATTGAGGAGAAAGCAACCTGCTTGTATGGTTACCTCTTTCCTATGTACATACATGTAGGATTGAGGAGAAAGCAACCTGCGTGTATGGTTACCTCTTTCCTATGTACATACATGTAGGATTGAGGAGAAAGCAACCTGCTTGTATGGTTACCTCTTTCCTATGTACATACATGTAGGATTGAGGAGAAAGCAACCTGCTTGTATGGTTACCTCTTTCCTATGTACATACATGTAGGATTGAGGAGAAAGCAACCTGCTTGTATGGTTACCTCTTTCCTATGTACATACATGTAGGATTGAGGAGAAAGCAACCTGCTTGTATGGTTATCTCTTTCCTATGTACATACATGTAGGATTGAGGAGAAAGCAACCTGCTTGTATGGTTACCTCTTTCCTATGTACATACATGTAGGATTGAGGAGAAAGCAACCTGCTTGTATGGTTACCTCTTTCCTATGTACATACATGCAGGATTGAGGAGAAAGCAACCTGCTTGTATGGTTACCTCTTTCCTATGTACATACATGTAGGATTGAGGAGAAAGCAACCTGCTTGTATGGTTACCCCTTTCCTATGTACATACATGTAGGATTGAGGAGAAAGCAACCTGCTTGTATGGTTACCTCTTTGCTATGTACATACATGTAGGATTGAGGAGAAAGCAACCTGCTCGTATGGTTACCTCTTTCCTATGTACATACATGTAGGATTGAGGAGAAAGCAACCTGCTTGTATGGTTACCTCTTTCTCTATATACATGCATGATTGAGGAGAAAGCAACCTGCTTGTATGGTTACCTCTTTCCTATGTACATACATGTAGGACTGAGGATAAAGCAACCTGCTTGTATGGTTACCTCTGTCCTATGTACATACATGTAGGATTGAGGAGAAAGCAACCTGCTTGTATGGTTACCTCTTTGCTATGTACATACATGTAGGATTGAGGAGAAAGCAACCTGCTTGTATGGTTACCTCTTTGCTATGTACATACATGTAGGATTGAGGAGAAAGCAACCTGCTTGTATGGTTACCTCTTTCTCTATATACATGCATGATTGAGGAGAAAGCAACCTGCTTGTATGGTTACCTCTTTCCTATGTACATACATGTAGGACTGAGGAGAAAGCAACCTGCTTGTATGGTTACCTCTTTCCTATGTACATACATGTAGGATTGAGGAGAAAGCAACCTGCATGTATGGTTACCTCTTTCCTATGTACATACATGTAGGATTGAGGAGAAAGCAACCTGCTTGTATGGTTACCTCTTTGCTATGTACATACATGTAGGATTGAGGAGAAAGCAACCTGCTTGTATGGTTACCTCTTTCTCTCTATTGCTATGTATGTATGATATATGCCTGCGATCTTCATTTCAAAATGCCAAAAATAGTAGTCGTGGCAGAATACATTTGTTCAGATTGCGCCGGTTGCCATGTAGGAAACAGTGGATATATCAATACGTTCATGCTGTATACTACTAACATTCATTGATTTGCTACTTGTATATAGGCAAAACCATAAACGCAAATGAACAACCATATTCACTGTATGGGGATACGTATAACATTCATTGATTTGCTACTTGTATATAGGCACAACCATAAACGCAAATGAACAACCATATTCACTGTATGGGGATACGTATAACATTCATTGATTTGCTACTTGTATATAGGCAAAACCATAAACGCAAATGAACAACCATATTCACTGTATGGGGATACGTATAACCAAATATATTAGATTGCATTCATTTCCGAGATACTGTGTAACATAAGCATCTGTGAGCATACGATCATGTACATGTGTATTGATTTCCTTAATTGATGCATTGTTAGATATTACCGTTCACTGTATATATGGATATGCACTTGATGACTCGGAGGACTCAATTCTCATCGATGTAGTGACCACCTCATATATATGCTGTAGGAGGGGGGGGGGTCCATTAAATATATGTTGCACAATGCTAGAAACTGGTCCGCTCCCCTACATGGTTCGCCGGCGGTAAACAAGCTCAATCATCATCATCAGTAAATGGGTAGTTGCACAATGGATTGATCCATGTTGGACCCATCAGTGACAGACGGATCTGTAGTCCAGTGGTATCACGCTGAACTGGTAATCCAGGGATCGCAGGTTCGATCCCCCCGTCTGACCATAATAAAATTAACAGTCTTTCAAATTTTCAGATGGGACGTTAAACCGAGGTCTCGTGTCGGTGCTTTACACCGTGCACGTAAAAGAACCAGAGGAGATTCTGGAATGGGTCTCTGTCTGTATCGTTGCACTATCCTCCAAAATTTAAAATGATCTCTTGAGGAGGCGTTGCTCATATGGGTAACGGGTAGCGACGATAAATAAACGCAAAACACACATACACACCTCTTTGTTGTTTGTACAGTAACAATATATTCCATTGTTAACAATTGAAGAATTAGATATTTCTGCCATGTTATCTGATTCCAAATACAACAAACTTCAATAAATAGAAACAACCTCCCATCAATTATCCTATATGAAATGTGCTGGCATGTAAATGACAATGTGTCACAGAAAGACATTTATAAGACCAATTAAGCAGTTTGAAATGAATGTGTCTGGCATGGCTTCTGTGGTGCACACTATTATTATAATCGTGGCATCCGTGGCCCAGCGGTAGAGCATCGGATTTGGAATCGATTGGTCCCGGGTTTGATACTCGGGTCACCAGGCCACGTATGTAGTGTCATTGAGCAAGTCACCTCACACACATTGCTTAGTACTGGTTAATCACTTAGGACGGCTAAGCTTGCCCAGGAAAACATGTCTACGTCCCTGCAAGGGGTTTGACATTAATGGAACATACATACATTATTAACTTATTGGTTTTATCTAGACATTACTCATCATGCTCCCAGCTACATCGGTCACTCATCAACTCATCAACTCGTTTTAGACCTGGTCGGTTTTGTATTTGTTTGTGGTTTGACATCACACCAACGGCTTAGGTTATACGGCATCTTTCTAGCCATTATTGGTGGAGGAAGACCCTGGGTGTCGCGCGTACGGTAACTCTCCAGCTATTATTGGTGGAGGAAGACCCTGGGTGCCGCGCGTACGGTAACTCTCCAGCCATTATTGGTGGAGGAAGACCCTGGGTGCCGCGCGTACGGTAACTCTCCAGCTATTATTGGTGGAGGAAGACCCTGGGTGCAAGACCCTGGGTGCTCTTCCAAGCAGTATTTCAGACTTGGACGGGCACCCGGGTAGAACCACCAACCTCATTTGAAAGAATTCGACACTCGATTCAAACTTATAGTGGTGAAGGTCAAGTGATTTGAAGTCAACAAGTAATCTATCGGTCCCTCTGACCAAATTGTGCTAGACTGGTTGCATTTCTTATGTTAATGCTAGAGGATGTGGCAGTGCAAGGTTTGAAACCCAGATTATGTTTCTATAATTAAGGATAGCTGCTGTATAAAGAAGAGATGGTACGGCGTCATGACGTGCACTGCGTTTCCAAGTATACCTTTCTGATTCTGATTTTCATTAACATCTACTGCATGCCTTATTTCGGACACAGATATCTCTGCAAACAATTGTCCCTATAAATGCAACTGTTGACAGACGTCGGGTGGTGAGCAATAAAGTGAGTGTAACTGTTGACAGATGTCGGGTGGTGAGCAATAAAGTGATTTAGTGTAACTGTTGACAGACGTTGGGTGGTGAGCAATAAAGTGATTTAGTGTAACTGTTGACAGACGTCGGGTGGTGAGCAATAAAGTGATTTAGTGTAACTGTTGACAGACGTCGGGTGGTGAGCAATAAAGTGATTTAGTGTAACTGTTGACAGACGTCGGGTGGTGAGCAATAAAGTGATTTAGTGTAACTGTTGACGGACGTCGGGTGGTGAGCAATAAAGTGATTTAGTGTAACTGTTGACGGACGTCGGGTGGTGAGCAATAAAGTGATTTAGTGTAACTGTTGACAGACGTCGGGTGGTGAGCAATAAAGTGATTTAGTGTAACTGTTGCCGGACGTCGGGTGGTGAGCAATAAAGTGATTTAGTGTAACTGTTGCCGGACGTCGGGTGGTGAGCAATAAAGTGAGTGTAACTGTTGCCGGACGCCGGCTGCTGAGCCAAGAATTGGTTTAATCCATCTGTTGCCGGACGCCGGATGGTGCACGGAGAAGTGATTTATAATGCAACTGTTGCCGGACGCCGGATGGTGAGTCGAGAAGTGATTTATAATGCAACTGTTGTCGGATGCCAGATGGTGAGTCGAGAAGTGATTTATAATGCAACTGTTGCCGGATGCCAGATGGTGAGTCGAGAAGTGATTTATAATGCAACTGTTGCCAGACGCTGCATCGAGAAGTGATTTATAATGCAACTGTTGCCGGACGCCGGATGGTGAGTCGAGAAGTGATTTATAATGCAACTGTTGCCATTGGATGCCAGATGGTGAGTCGAGAAGTGATTTATAATGCAACTGTTGCCGGATGCCAGATGGTGAGTCGAGAAGTGATTTATAATGCAACTGTTGCCAGACGCTGCATCGAGAAGTGATTTATAATGCAACTGTTGCCGGACGCCGGATGGCGAGTCGAGAAGTGATTTATAATATAACTGTTGCCGGACGCCGGATGGCGAGTCGAGAAGTGATTTATAATATAACTGTTGCCGGACGCCGGATGGCGAGTCGAGAAGTGATTTATAATATAACTGTTGCCGGACGCCGGATGGTGATCCAATATCGTGTATAACGGTTTAGCTGATTTGGTTTCCGTATATGGAAATCTATTCTATATATGGCGGTAAGATATCACCAATCTTGTTATATTCCTAGCAAAGGAATTGCAATCAATAAAAAGTGCTTCCAATTCATGTTAATCTTCCACAGTTTGTCCCAGTTAAGCTGCAATATGAGAGAATCTAACCAGGTTTCCAATAGCAATTTCTAATGTAATCTAATCACAACCCCCCCCCCCCCCCCCCCCCGAGAGAATACCTAGTAAAACAAACTGTCTAATCATTCCATATGCAAACTGTCTAATTAGTTCACTAAACATTTAAAACCTATGCTTTGAAGTCATATTCTGTGGTTTATTTTTCTTCATTAACCCATTCAACACAAAGTAACTGACATGGACTGGTCCATGATATTCTAGACCAATAAATTAAAAAGAAAATTACATTTGGACCAATTAATTTAGCAACATGGGTAATTTTGTCTAATTATTATTACTTGCAAAAAGTGCAGATCCTGATGAGATGGCTCAGTCTTTCCGAAAGACCGTCGGTCCTGATCGGTAAAAAATCGTTCGGTCCGATAAAATACCCGTTAATGCCGGTCCTTCTGGCCGGTAACATTTTAGTTGTCAGCATCATTCCAATTCTCACCGCATGACATTTTTACGACGCACCAGTCATCTAGTTCCCGGCTATATTTGTTTCATAGCGCTTTACAACACCGTTTTGAATGGAATACGGGTACCAGCTACACCGGATGTTTTTGTGTCAAATTTCCGTAAAATCTTTATCTCAACCAGCCGATCAGAATATAGTATCAACCACGCATAAAGAACTTGCTCTGCCCAGGGTTAGGGTCAAAACGCGTGGTTGATGTCATTATTCAGTTGGGTGGTTGAGAAAAAAGGCTTACCAATAATTTCGGCAGAAGAATCCAGAATTTATCAGGTGATTTCGGTTTCATATTTCTAATTAGACCAGTTTATCAGTCAATATGATCAGTGGCTTAAAATATTTTGCCGGAGCAGTACCTGGCTCCAAGTCTAACTCAAAGAGAAAGGCAGCACCATCCGAGTCCGATAAAATTGAGAGCAAAAGGAAATATGAAGCCAACAGATCGGAAAGAAAATTTATGGACAGCTGGAAAGAGGATCGACCTTGGTTACTATTCGATCATGAAAAGAACCACATGACCTGTACTCTGTGTGTTGACCACTTTGCCAATGGCCCCAATCAGACCCTAAATCTGCATGGGCAAAACAAATTTATTACAGGTTGCTCAAATAAAAAGTTGTCAACAATTGTAGCACAGACTAGCTAAAGAGAAATCTGAGGTAAATGCACAGAGCTCAGAGGCAATGATGCAGTCAAGTGCAGGAAAGGCCCTTAGGCAACTAAAGACTGCAGAACAGCATAGATTGGCATTTCTTTTCCGTAATGTACATGCTGTTGCCAAGAACAATAGGCCTCTTAGTGATTATACGTGGTTATGTCATATTGACCAGGCCAAGGGTCTTGACATTGGTCAATCCTATTTGAACCAAAAGGCTGCTCTCGTTTTCCTTTCATCTATTGCAGATGCTGAGATTACCGTAGAAGCTCCAACCTAACCAATGCAGCATCAACAGCTTCCAAAGACATCAAATCAACAGTGAAGATGAAATTTGCTTAGACCTATCCGATATTCAGGACACTGACGTTCAGGAAGTGAACGACTTGTTTGCCAGTGACATAGATCTTCCATTTGACTGTGACTACTCTAATGACTATCAGAGCGAGGAAGACAACTTAGACAAGTTGATTGAGTTTTCACATGACTGATTGCACATGTTCTGTCAAAATAAACCAAGAATATAAAACCGATTGTATTGACTTTCTTAATGAAATCTTTGTAAAAGACAATATAATATACGATAATCTGTTCATTTCCAGACTTCCCCAGAGTACCCGTATCTTAGTTTAATAATATTTTATTGCATATGTACACATAAACATGATCAAGCAGAATTCAATACAATCTTACAAAATTTACATACACGCACAAATGGGTTGGACACAAGTTATTTCATCATTAGATTTGGTCCTTGGGACCTCCACATTGTAGCAGATAAATAAGTAATGGTTTATTATATACACGTATCTGTATCCTTATTGATCCTGGCTTAAGGTTATTATAAAGCATATAAAGTGTTTCTAAAAGACGAGACCAGTATATATCTGATGAATTACATTATTTTTTTCGGGCCAGTATAATTTCATTCGGTCTGGTAAAAGTTCAAGGTTTACCAGACCGAATGTCCAGTAAATTTTTGAGGTCTTTCGCATAGACTGAATTGGCTTGTCATGAGCCAGCTCATCTGGATTTGTATGCCTATTTAGAGGTCTGTAAGGGTTTGTTGAAAGGGTTTCCATGGAAAGAGAGAAAAATTCAAACAGGGTATAGGTAAGAAAAACAATAGGACACAAAGCGCAAAATGCTCGTGGCATGGCGAGAGTCGAGAAAAATCCCCCTGTAAGGGTTTTAAAAATTAGATGCATTGTAAGAGAAATACGAGGGTAAAATATTTACCGAGTCTATATCATATTTCATGTTCTCAGCAATATTAACTAATATTTAATTTACAATTATTTTTTTTTCAAACAAGGTACAACAATAGCAATTTCAAACAGGGCGGCACCACCCCGATTCATATGCAAATTTATCCTCGTGTCAGTATTTGTAAGCAAACACAATATTTAACGTTATTGCTGATTGAACATAAACGACAGAAACTTACAAACAAGAAAACAACCGATCATCAAACTTCTACTTAACCCATTCAACACCAAGTAACTGACATGGACTGGTGCATGATATTAACCCATTCAACACCAAGTAACTGACATGGACTGGTGCATGATATTAACCCATTCAACACCAAGTAACTGACATGGACTGGTGCATGATATTAACCCATTCAACACCAAGTAACTGACATGGACTGGTGCATGATATTAACCCATTCAACACCAAGTAACTGACGTGGACTGGTGCATGATATTAACCCATTCAACACCAAGTAACTGACATGGACTGGTGCATGATATTAACCCATTCAACACCAAGTAACTGACATGGACTGGTGCATGATATTAACCCATTCAACACCAAGTAACTGACATGGACCGGTGCATGATATTAACCCATTCAATACCAAGTAACTGACATGGACTGGTGCATGATATTAACCCATTCAACACCAAGTAACTGACATGGACTGGTGCATGATATTAACCCATTCAACACCAAGTAACTGACATGGACTGGTGCATGATATTTTTAGACCAATAAATTAATAAGAAAATTACCTTTGAACCAGTTCATTTATCAAAATGGGTAATTTTATCTAAAAAATAGTAATAATTATTACTGGCAAAAAGTGCAGATCCTGATGAGATGGCTCATCATGAGCCAGCTCATCTGGATCTACAATTTTGTAAGTCTATTTAGAGGCCTGTAATGTTGAAAGGGTTAATGGTGGGTTGGTTCTCTCTGCCGATCAGATCAACGCGATCAAGTCCAAGATTGTCCGGCTCGCTCGGCAGGAATGGTCGGGGTGGTCTACCTTACTCAGCATTGTTCTCACTTCCTACTCGAAAATGTTTAACGAGTGATCGACAAGCCAAGACCAGGGACTCGATTATTACCCGATCATTTCATCATCTACTCGAGTAATACTCGATCGCTTCCCACTCAACGCGATCCATGTTCGATCTGTTATCCAGATCAGCTCGAGTGCTACCCAATCGCACTTGATCACTTCGTATCTACAACAACAAGGATGCTGCAAAAATACAGAAAGGCCAGGCGTATTTGTTGATAATGAAGCCGGAATCCATCGTCTCCAGCTCCCACTTCTGAATTCTTGGTGATATGCGGCCAACAAGCTAACCAAAGATACCAGCATCCACTCTGCGGATGTTTCTGTATACATTGGTGTCCTCTCAGTTCATCTCCTGCAGAAGTTGCTCATACAATGGTCGCTGTGTCAGTCACTGCCTCACACAGATTTCCATGTGCGTCTTCTAGCATCCTCGATATCTTCTTCCTCTTCAGGTTCAATGACAGCCATTTCTTTTGCGCTTTCCAATCAATGATAAAGAGTTTTCTCATGGAAAGAAAACTCCACCTTACACTGCTTGGAAGCAGTGAAAGATGTATTTTCTGTCACAATTTTTAATTTTGACAGCAAACAGAAACTAACTTGAAAATTAAACCGGAACTATTTCTTATTATTCCACTCGTGGAAATACAAACTTTGGTGATCGATGAAATAAAATCCTATCTTACACAACTATCCTCTATAACGTTTCTCTCTGGAGCTCTAACCATCTAACCCACAACTGCAACTGCTCCATCACCGTGATATATGAGGCTGATACGGTATCAGTGGTACCTACCCTCTTCACCTTCTGAGATTAACTGAATGCTGAATGATGATGATGATTGAGCTTCTTTACCATCACAGCCGGCAAACAATGTGGGAGAGCAAAATAATGACCAAAACTGTTTGAAGTTTTTATACCGAAATTGTACATGCAGGACCAATTCATGACCCTCTATGACCCAATTACGATCAGGTCGATCTTGTCGGGTAGAGATCTGGTTGAGATTGAGTTAGTCGAGATGGTTGAGTAGAAATCTGGTTAAGATTGAGTTAGTCGAGATGGTTGAGTAGAGATCTGGTTGAGGTTGAGTTAGTCGAGATGGTTGAGTAGAGATCTGGTTGAGGTTGAGTTAGTCAAGGTGGTTGAGTAGAAATCTGGTTGAGATTGAGCTGGTCGAGTAGAGATCGGGTTGAGATTGAGTTAGTCGAGATGGTTGAATAGAGATCTGGTTGAGTTGGTCAAGATAGTCAAGTAGAGATCTGGTTGAGGTTGAGTTAGTCGAGATGGTTGAGTAGAGATCTGGTTGAGGTTGAGTTAGTCGAGATGGTCGAGTAGAGATCTGGTTGAGGTTGAGTTAGTCGAGATGGTCGAGTAGAGATCTGGTTGAGGTTGAGTTAGTCGAGATGGTTGAGTAGAGATCTGGTTGAGGTTGAGTTAGTCAAGGTGGTTGAGTAGAAATCTGGTTGAGATTGAGCTGGTCGAGTAGAGATCGGGTTGAGATTGAGTTAGTCGAGATGGTTGAATAGAGATCTGGTTGAGTTGGTCAAGATAGTCAAGTAGAGATCTGGTTGAGGTTGAGTTAGTCGAGATGGTTGAGTAGAGATCTGGTTGAGGTTGAGTTAGTCGAGATGGTCGAGTAGAGATCTGGTTGAGGTTGAGTTAGTCGAGATGGTCGAGTAGAGATCTGGTTGAGGTTGAGTTAGTCAAGATGGTCGAGTAGAGTTCTGGTTGAGGTTGAGTTAGTCGAGATGGTCGAGTAGAGATCTGGTTGAGGTTGAGTTAGTCGAGATAGTTGAGTAGAGTTCTGGTTGAGGTTGAGTTGGTCGAGATAGTTGAGTAGAGGTCTGGTTGAGGTTGAGTTAGTCGAGATGGTCGAGTAGAGATCTGGTTGAGGTTGAGTTAGTCAAGGTGGTTGAGTAGAAATCTGGTTGAGATTGAGCTGGTCGAGTAGAGATCGGGTTGAGATTGAGTTAGTCGAGATGGTTGAATAGAGATCTGGTTGAGTTGGTCAAGATAGTCAAGTAGAGATCTGGTTGAGGTTAAGTTAGTCAAGATGGTTGAGTAGAGATCTGGTTGAGGTTGAGTTGGTCGAGTAGAGGTCTGGTTGAGGTTGATTTAGTCGAGATGGTTGAGTAGAGATCTGGTTGAGTTGGTCGAGATAGTTGAGTAGAGGTCTGGTTGAGGTTGAGTTAGTCGAGATGGTCGAGTAGAGATCTGGTTGAGGTTGAGTTAGTCGAGATGGTTGAGTAGAGATCTGGTTGAGGTTGAGTTAGTCGAGATGGTCGAGTAGAGATCTGGTTGAGGTTGAGTTAGTCAAGATGGTCGAGTAGAGATCTGGTTGAGGTTGAGTTAGTCAAGATGGTCGAGTAGAGATCTGGTTGAGGTTGAGTTAGTCGAGATGGTCGAGTAGAGATCTGGTTGAGGTTGAGTTAGTCGAGATGGTTGAGTAGAGATCTGGTTGAGGTTGAGTTGGTCGAGATAGTTGAGTAGAGGTCTGGTTGAGGTTGAGTTAGTCGAGATGGTCGAGTAGAGATCTGGTTGAGGTTGAGTTAGTCGAGATGGTTGAGTAGAGATCTGGTTGAGGTTGAGTTAGTCAAGATGGTTGAGTAGAGAATGATCACGTAGAGATGATGTACGAGTCGGGATGATCACGTAGAGATCATGTACGAGTCGGGATGATCACGTAGAGATGATGTATGAGTCGGGATGATCACGTAGAGATCATGTACGAGTCGGGATGATCACGTAGAGATGATGTACGAGTCGGGATGATCACGTAGAGATGATGTACGAGTCGGGATGATCACGTAGAGATGATGTACAAGTCGGGATGATCACGTAGAGATGATGTACGAGTCAGGATGATCACGTAGAGATGATGTATGAGTCGGGATGATCAAGTTGAAATTGGAGTTGTTGTTGAGTTGAAGTCGTGAATTGTCGTGTAGAGGTCGGGAAGAAGTCGTGAATTGTCGTGTAGAGGTCGGGAAGAAGCCGTGAATTGTCGTGTAGAGGTCGGAAAGAAGTCGTGAATTGTCGTGTAGAGGTCGGGAAGAAGTCGTGAATTGTCGTGTAGAGGTCGTGAATTGTCGTGTAGAGGTCGGAAAGAAGTCGTGAATTGTCGTGTAGAGGTCGGGAAGAAGTTGTGAATTGTCGTGTAGAGGTCGGGAAGAAGTCGTGAATTGTCGTGTAGAGGTCGGGAAGAAGTCGTGAATTGTCGTGTAGAGGTCGGGAAGAAGTCGTGAATTGTCGTGTAGAGGTCGGGAAGAAGTCGTGAATTGTCGTGTAGATGTCAGAAAGAAGTCGTGAATTGTCGTGTAGAGGTCGGGAAGAAGTCGTGAATTGTCGTGTAGAGGTCGGGAAGAAGTCGGGAATTGTCGTGTAGAGGTCGGGAAGAAGTCGGGAATTGTCGTGTAGAGGTCGGGAAGAAGTCGTGAATTGTCATGTAGAGGTCGGGAAGAAGTCGTGAATTGTCGTGTAGAGGTCAGAAAGAAGTCGTGAATTGTCGTGTAGAGGTCGGGAAGAAGTCGTGAATTGTCGTGTAGAGGTCGGGAAGAAGTCGGGAATTGTCGTGTAGAGGTCGGGAAGAAGTCGTGAATTGTCGTGTAGAGGTCGGGAAGAAGTCGTGTACACACATGCCTCATAAAATAGCAGTTGGTCGAACTTGTTCTGGTAATTTGGGAGAGCAGAATGATAGATTTGATCTGATTGGCCATTAAATCCGAACAAATTATTCTTGAAAAATGCAAATTTAGTACAAGATAATAGTGTGAAGCACATTCAACTTAATATGCAAAATGAGGTTTAATTAAGTGTGTAATTTTGTTTACAGATTATGAGGCTACAAATTGTGAGGTAAAGATTATGTGTTACAGATTATGGGGGTTACAGATTATGGGGTTACATATAATAGGGTTACAGATTATTGTCTTCAGATCATGGGATTACAAATTGTGAAGTAAAGATTATGTGTTACAGATTGTGGGGGCTACAAATTATGGATTATAAATTATGGGGTTAGATTATGTAGTTACTGATGGCAGAGTTCCATTCTATAATTATGCTTCAACTGTTACAGATAGCAGACTATCAGCCTGTGCTATATGATGAGAAGAGTCCATGTTATTGTGGAGTTCCATTCTATTGTAATGGTATAATTATGCTTCAACTGTTACAGATAGCAGACTATCAGCCTGTGCTATATGATGAGAATAGTCCATGTTATTGTGGAGTTCCATTCTATTGTAATGGTATAATTATGCTTCGACTGTTACAGATAGCAGACTATCAGCCTGTGCTATATGATGAGAAGAGTCCAGGTTATTGTGGAGTTCCATTCTATTGTAATGGTATAATTATGCTTCGACTGTTATTTGACTGTTACTGACTGATAGCAGACTATCAGCCTGTGCTATATAATTATGCTTCGACTATTATTGCAACAATTATATAATATAGAATAATATTTTTCCATCAATTATTTCTATTGTTTCTTTGTCAAAATGTCCTTTATATCAATGATAGAGAAAACTAGCGTAATGGCGAGCGTACATGCTATATAAGCTGACTATTTATGCTATATAAGCTCATGCTATATAAGCTCACTATTTATGCTATGTAAGCTCATGCTATATAAGCTCACTATTTATGCTATATAAGCTCATGCTATATAAGCTCCCTATTTATGCTATATAAGCTCACTATTTATGCTATATAGCTCCCTATTTATGCTACATAGCTCCCTATTTATGCTATATAAGCTCACTATTTATGCTATATAAGCTCCCTATTTATGCTATATAGCTCCCTATTTATGCTATATAAGCTCCCTATTTATGCTATATAAGCTCCCTATTTATGCTATATAAGCTCCCTATTTATGCTATATAGCTCCCTATTTATGCTATATAAGCTCCCTATTTATGCTATATAAGCTCCCTATTTATGCTATATAAGCTCCCTATTTATGCTATATAAGCTCACTATTTATGCTATATAAGCTCACTATTTATGCTATATAAGCTCACTATTTATGCTATATAAGCTCACTATTTATGCTATATAGCTTCCTATTTATGCTATATAGCTCACTATTTATGCTATATAAGCTCACTATTTATGCTATATAGCTCACTATTTATGCTATATAAGCTCACTATTTATGCTATATAGCTCACTATTTATGCTATATAAGCTCACTATTTATGCTATATAAGCTATATAAGCTCACTATTTATGCTATATAGCTCACTATTTATGCTATATAGCTCCCTATTTATGCTATATAGCTCACTATTTATGCTATATAAGCTCACTATTTATGCTATATAAGCTCACTATTTATGCTATATAAGCTCACTATTTATGCTATATAGCTCCCTATTTATGCTATATAAGCTCACTATTTATGCTATATAAGCTCACTATTTATGCTATATAAGCTCACTATTTATGCTATATAAGCTCACTATTTATGCTATATAGCTCCCTATTTATGCTATATAAGCTCACTATTTATGCTATATAAGCTCACTATTTATGCTATATAGCTCCCTATTTATGCTATATAAGCTCACTATTTATGCTATATAGCTCACTATTTATGCTATATAAGCTCACTATGCTATATAGCTCCCTATTTATGCTATATAAGCTCACTATTTATGCTATATAGCTCCCTATTTATGCTATATAAGCTCACTATTTATGCTATATAGCTCCCTATTTATGCTATATAGCTCCCTATTTATGCTATATAAGCTCCCTATTTATGCTATATAAGCTCCCTATTTATGCTATATAGCTCCCTATTTATGCTATATAGCTCCCTATTTATGCTATATAAGCTCCCTATTTATGCTATATAAGCTCCCTATTTATGCTATATAAGCTCACTATTTATGCTATATAAGCTCACTATGCTATATAAGCTCACTATTTATGCTATATAGCTCCCTATTTATGCTATATAGCTCCCTATTTATGCTATATAGCTCACTATTTATGCTATATAGCTCACTATTTATGCTATATAGCTCACTATTTATGCTATATAGCTCACTATTTATGCTATATAGCTCACTATTTATGCTATATAGCTCACTATTTATGCTATATAGCTCACTATTTATGCTATATAGCTCACTATTTATGCTATATAGCTCCTATTTATGCTATATAGCTCCTATTTATGCTATATAGCTCCCTATTTATGCTATATAAGCTCACTATTTATGCTATATAAGCTCACTATGCTATATAAGCTCACTATTTTGCTATATAGCTCCCTATTTATGCTATATAGCTCCCTATTTATGCTATATAGCTCACTATTTATGCTATATAGCTCCTATTTATGCTATATAGCTCCCTATTTATGCTATAAGCTCATTTATGCTATATAGCTCCTATTATGCTATATAGCTCCTATTTATGCTATATAGCTCACTATTTATGCTATATAGCTCACTATTTATGCTATATAGCTCCCTATTTATGCTATATAGCTCACTATTTATGCTATATAGCTCCCTATTTATGCTATATAGCTCACTATTTATGCTATATAGCTCCCTATTTATGCTATATAGCTCACTATTTATGCTATATAGCTCACTATTTATGCTATATAGCTCCCTATTTATGCTATATAAGCTCACTATTTATGCTATATAAGCTCACTATGCTATATAAGCTCACTATTTATGCTATATAGCTCCCTATTTATGCTATATAGCTCCCTATTTATGCTATATAGCTCACTATTTATGCTATATAGCTCACTATTTATGCTATATAGCTCACTATTTATGCTATATAGCTCCCTATTTATGCTATATAAGCTCACTATTTATGCTATATAAGCTCACTATGCTATATAGCTCACTATGCTATATAGCTCCCTATTTATGCTATATAAGCTCACTATGCTATATAGCTCACTATTTATGCTATATAAGCTCACTATGCTATATAAGCTCACTATGCTATATAGCTCCCTATTTATGCTATATAGCTCCCTATTTATGCTATATAGCTCACTATTTATGCTATATAGCTCCCTATTTATGCTATATAGCTCACTATTTATGCTATATAGCTCCCTATTTATGCTATATAGCTCACTATTTATGCTATATAGCTCACTATTTATGCTATATAGCTCACTATTTATGCTATATAGCTCCCTATTTATGCTATATAAGCTCACTATTTATGCTATATAAGCTCACTATGCTATATAAGCTCACTATGCTATATAGCTCCCTATTTATGCTATATAGCTCCCTATTTATGCTATATAGCTCACTATTTATGCTATATAGCTCCCTATTTATGCTATATAGCTCACTATTTATGCTATATAGCTCCCTATTTATGCTATATAGCTCACTATTTATGCTATATAGCTCACTATTTATGCTATATAGCTCCCTATTTATGCTATATAGCTCACTATTTATGCTATATAGCTCCTATGTTTTTGTTTGTTTTTGTTGTTTTTTGTTTGTTATTTATGCTATATAGCTCACTATTTATGCTATATAGCTCACTATTTATGCTATATAGCTCCCTATTTATGCTATATAAGCTCACTATTTATGCTATATAAGCTCACTATGCTATATAAGCTCACTATGCTATATAGCTCCCTATTTATGCTATATAGCTCACTATGCTATATAGCTCACTATTTATGCTATATAAGCTCACTATGCTATATAAGCTCACTATGCTATATAGCTCCCTATTTATGCTATATAGCTCCCTATTTATGCTATATAGCTCACTATTTATGCTATATAGCTCCCTATTTATGCTATATAGCTCACTATTTATGCTATATAGCTCCCTATTTATGCTATATAGCTCACTATTTATGCTATATAGCTCACTATTTATGCTATATAGCTCACTATTTATGCTATATAGCTCCCTATTTATGCTATATAAGCTCACTATTTATGCTATATAAGCTCACTATGCTATATAAGCTCACTATGCTATATAGCTCCCTATTTATGCTATATAGCTCCCTATTTATGCTATATAGCTCACTATTTATGCTATATAGCTCACTATTTATGCTATATAGCTCCCTATTTATGCTATATAAGCTCACTATTTATGCTATATAAGCTCACTATGCTATATAAGCTCACTATGCTATATAGCTCCCTATTTATGCTATACTGAGACAACATTCCAGCAAATGTGTGAGTAAGCAGCAGCAAACAATTTCTTGTCACAATTTTCTGGACGAATTCTAAAACGATGCATCATTCCTTTGAAGATCTAGATAAAGGCAAATCATTCTTCACTATGCATAATTCATGGGAGTTCCGCACTGCTTTCCTGACTTAACCGTGTGCTGTTCCTTTCTTGGTCAATAACCATAATAGAAACTTACTTAATTGCCGACTGCGAAACCATTTTCAGCTGAGAAAGTTAGAGAGAAGAGATAGTGGATTTTGTGCTGTTTAGTGTAAGATTGGAATTTATTTCATCGTGGCGAGTGGTAAAACATTATTTCGGTGATCACAGGATTAAACAAGTTCCCATCTGACTTAATAAACACAAATGTTCCCTTTCTTTTATGGTTTCCAATATATTTTTTATCCATTTGTTTGTTTGTTTATTCGGGTTTTATACCTGCATCGGGCCCCATTTTGGGCAATATCGCTGGCGGGCAGATTACCAACAACACATTTCCTGGGCATTCTCCTCCATAACAAATTGCCAACGTTTTCATATAAATGATACACGGCCTGAGCGGGGCTCGAATCTGTGACCATCAGTGATGATAGGTTACAGTGATATATACAAGTCAGCGACCATAACCAATCAACCTCGGAGGCAGACGTTACCCATTTTTATAGAATTAGACTGCCCATCCAGAGAGCCTCAGTTCACTACAATACACAACACCACAACTGCATATGTTAGTGTGAACATTAGTAATCAAAAATATCTCATATCACATCACATCAGTTATGGGCTCCATAAGCATTGGCACTTTGCTGGTCCACTCGTTAATCAAAAAGTGGTGGTAGCGCGTTCGCTTCAGGTGCGAAAGGCCCGGAGTTCGAGCCCCGCCATTGTGCCCTTAGGCAAGGCATTTAATTCCACGTTGCCTCTTCTCTCTCCCTTGTGGCGATGGATTCCATCAGGAATGAGTTCTCGAGAGTGATTAATATAATTTGTAAGAACTTGTTTCGCAATCGAGCTAAAATAAATTTGTATAAACTAAAAATAGTTCCACTATAATTTTCAAGTTAGTTTTTGTTTGCTGTCATAAATGGAAATGACAGACAAAACTAATTCATTAGAAACTAATATTTTATAACTAAATGGTTACGATTGTCCGAAAATAGCTAAAATACAAAAGTACAGTCAAACCTGTCTTAAGCATCCAGCAATGGGAATCATAGACTGTGGCTGCTTAGCACAGGTGGCTGCTTAATAGAGGTCAAATGTATAGCAAAACAACATATTAGGAATTAGAAAATGGCTTAGTGCAGGTTGGCTGCTTAATAGAGTTCAAATGTATAGCAAAACAACATATTAGGAATTAGAAACTGGCTGCTTAATAGAGTTCAAATGTATAGCAAAACAAACATATTAGGAATCTAGAAACTGGCTGCTTAATACAAGTTGGCTGCTTAATAGAGTTCAAATGTATAGCAAAACAAACATATTAAGAATCTAGAAACTGGCTGCTTAATACAAGTTAGCTGCTTAATAGAGTTCAAATGTATTTAGCAGCCAGTTTCTAATTCCTAACATGTTGTTTTGCTATACATTTGACCTCTATTAAGCAGCCAACCTGTATTGTCATTAGAAACAAGGCTCAGTGCACTCACACTGGTACTGACTGAATCGACAGTGCTTATAAATGGGCATAACCAGAAATATACACTCTCAGCTAGTCTACATGATTGTGTAATTAAGTAATTCTGGACAACTTTATTATGCCAGCGTTACTCTTAAAATGTCTTATCAGAAACAGATAATTTAATGATTTGGTTGAATGACGTAAATGATGATGTAATTCAATTACGTCATCCAATCGACTCACGAGTGTGCGTATGTATAAATAGACCAAGCAAAAATGGTATCAATTTTGAAAATATGTTCTCGATTCAAATTTGTTCACTTTTATATATTAAATAAATTTCTTCTTCTGATTGTAGCAAAAAGAATGATTCTGAATACTAAACGCGAGATATTTATGTCGTTTAGAGATCATTTAACTAAGAATAGTCTACAAATAAATAGGCACAAATGTGAGATATAACGGTAAATCTGTATCATAAATGGTGTGTTATTCAGGATACACTAGTTGTATTACGCGTGGATGTTTACATTATTTTGCTATGTTAACAAACTGCGTATACGACGTTTGTTAGTTGAAATACTCAGATTTTGAGGACAAATATATGGGGAATGATTATACAATATAATAGGAAAATACATTCTGTAGAAATTTGTGTTTTTAGTGATGTAGTGTCACTTTAAAGACAATTGTGACATGGAGTTAAGGATAACGTAACTCCGCATGGGCGGAACCTAAGCTGGAGTAATGTGCCCCGGCCAGTAGGTGTGCAAGAACATTCCATCTTTCACCGGTTCATTTTTGAACAATGAAAGATAGTATATTTTATATCACCGAGAAAATCACAATCATTCTTTGGAAAGCATAAAAGATTGAAATGAAAGCTTATTAGAGAGATACTTGAGAAGTGCAACCATTAAATAATTGTGAAGAGTTTACATATAGATGATATAGATACCACAGATGGATATGTAGTCCAGTGGTAACATGCTGGACTGTTAATCCAGGGATCGCAGGTTCGATCCCCCGTCTGACCCTAATAAAATTAACAGTCTTTCAGATGGGACGATAAACCGAGGTCTCGTGTCGGTACTTTACACCGTGCACGTAAAAGAACCAGAGGAGACTCTGTAATGGGTCTCTGTCTGTATCATTGCACTATCCTCCAAAAATCTAAAATGACTAATCTCTTCAGGAGGCGTCGCTCATATGGGCAACCGGTAGCGACGATAAATAAACGTAAAACACACACACATACAAAGAATTATAAAAATTAAGACAAACATTCATCCATTTTTAGGCAGTAAAAATAACTTATTTGAAACTCTGAGCTGAAAGGTAATTTAAACAATTCCAACCAGTCCTACTAGAATATCATAATCTTCACATTTATATATAATTATACATACCCATATTTGTAATTTGACCCGTTTATCTTGCCGGAATACTGTTTTCACTTTAAAATCTATGCCAACTGTGCTAACAAATGCGGATGTGAAGGAATCATCGGCATATCTGAACAAGAATGAAGTCTTTCCCACTGAACTATTTCCGATAATTAATAGTTTGAACATGTAGTCAAAGTTCTGATCCGCGGCATCTTTCTGCCATTTTGAATCATTTGCGGAAGCCATCTGAAAACAGAAAGAAAACATTTTGAGCGAAGATCAGAATTCTTCAAAATAAGAAATAGTTCAAGCGCAGCTGCCACATCCCCAAAACAAGATACACTTCATCCAAATCCCTAAATCTGGTGCATATTTTCTCCACAAGTGAAAAGAGTTAAACAAACCTGCCAACATGTGGCGGCCAAGAGGGAGATTTGACTTTCCAAAGAAGATTTGGGTCTTCAAGAGGGAGATTTGACTTTCCAAAGAAGATTTGGGTCTTCAAGAGGGATGTTTTCTCATACAAAATGTCATTTGCCATGTCCGTCATATATGTTTGTTTGTTTCCAGTGATGATAGGTTACAGTGGTATACAAGTCAGGGACTGCAACCACTCGACCACTGACGCGGACCCATCATATATACATATTTATTTAACACCCAAACTGTTAATTGAGCCTGTTGAGTTTCTGATAGAAGCTAAAAAGCAAGACTTGAACCCTGGGAGGTTATGGAGGAGTGTGCATTATACATACAGTATCTGTTTACCTCATTAAAATGATCAGATTTTTCTGCATGCAGCATCTAAATTCTTGAATGTGCTCAATGACACCTATCCATTATTTCCTTATTGATTCTACATTTGCTAATTCCTACAATATGAAATGTCAATGCCATATTAGCAAGTCTTGTGATCTTCAATTGCCCAGAGGTAATGTGGCATTACTGTGTATCAGGAGATGCAAACACTAACAACATCGCCATGACAATTATATAATTATATTCTTGGCTTTTATGTTTCAGTTTCCTCTATGCGAAAAATTGTAGATTGAATTCATGATTAACAATTAACCTGTCAAATTAATTGGACGGAATGTGCGAACAACATAGATCCAAATCAGCCGAGGTGTAACGCCGTGCCTTTATCAGGATCTATGTTGTTTGCTATTCAGCCAAGCGGCTTTGCTCCACTATCTGAATAGCAAACAGCATGATTAGCCTGATCAGATCAGTGCCGCCTGATCTGGCTCTATGCTGTTTGAAAAAGTGACCATAGTCGTGATTGGCAGGTTACGGGGTAAATAACTCGCATATTTGTAACAACCATAATTTCAGACATCGTATATTATTGTAATTACAGACCTCACATTTACATTATCAGAAATGATGCAATAATTATCAACAATGATCAAAAGTAATGTAATAATTAGATCTCACATCACCAGAAATACTGCAATAATTAGATCTCACATCACCAGAAACACTGCAATACCCGGTAATTAGATCTCACATCACCAGAAATAATGCAATAATTAGATCTCACATCACCAGAAATAATGCAATAATTAGATCTCACATCACCAGAAATACTGCAATAATTAGATCTCACATCACCAGAAATACTGCAATAATTAGATCTCACATCACCAGAAATACTGCAATACCCGGTAATTAGATCTCACATCACCAGAAATAATGCAATAATTAGGTCTCACATCACCAGAAATACTGCAATAATTAGGTCTCACATCACCAGAAATAATGCAATAATTAGATCTCACATCAGCAGAAATACTGCAATAATTAGGTCTCACATCAGCAGAAATACTGCAATAATTAGGTCTTTGCATCACCAGAAATAATGCAATAATTAGATCTCACATCAGCAGAAATAATGCAATAATTAGGTCTTGCATCAGCAGAAATACTGCAATAATTAGATCTTGCATCACCAGAAATACTGCAATAATTAGGTCTTTGCATCACCAGAAATACTGCAATAATTAGGTCTTGCATCACCAGAAATACTGCAATAATTAGATCTCACATCACCAGAAATACTGCAATAATTAGATCTCACATCACCAGAAACACTGCAATAATTAGATCTCACATCACCAGAAAGACTGCAATACCCGGTAATTAGATCTCACATCACCAGAAATAATGCAATAATTAGATCTCACATCACCAGAAATAATGCAATAATTAGATCTCACATCACCAGAAATACTGCAATAATTAGATCTCACATCACCAGAAATACTGCAATAATTAGATCTCACATCACCAGAAATACTGCAATACCCGGTAATTAGATCTCACATCACCAGAAATAATGCAATAATTAGGTCTCACATCACCAGAAATACTGCAATAATTAGGTCTCACATCACCAGAAATAATGCAATAATTAGATCTCACATCACCAGAAATACTGCAATAATTAGGTCTCACATCACCAGAAATAATGCAATAATTAGGTCTTGCATCAGCAGAAATACTGCAATAATTAGATCTTGCATCACCAGAAATACTGAAATAATTAGGTCTTTGCATCACCAGAAATACTGCAATAATTAGGTCTTGCATCAGCAGAAATACTGCAATAATTAGATCTCACATCACCAGAAATACTGCAATAATTAGGTCTTTGCATCACCAGAAATACTGCAATAATTAGGTCTTGCATCACCAGAAATACTGCAATAATTAGATCTCACATCACCAGAAATAATGCAATAATTAGGTCTTTGCATCACCAGAAATAATGCAATAATTAGGTCTTGCATCACCAGAAATACTGCAATAATTAGGTCTTGCATCACCAGAAATACTGCAATAATTAGATCTCGCATCACCAGAAATAATGCAATAATTAGGTCTTGCATCAGCAGAAATAATGCAATAATTAGGTCTTGCATCAGCAGAAATAATGCAATAATTAGGTCTTTGCATCACCAGAAATAATGCAATAATTAGGTCTTGCATCACCAGAAATACTGCAATAATTAGGTCTTGCATCACCAGAAATACTGCAATAATTAGGTCTTGCATCACCAGAAATACTGCAATAATTAGATCTCACATCACCAGAAATAATGCAATAATTATGTCTCACATCACCAGAAATACTGCAATAATTAGATCTCACATCACCAGAAATAATGCAATAATTAGGTCTTGCATCACCAGAAATAATGCAATAATTAGGTCTTGCATCACCAGAAATACTGCAATAATTAGGTCTCACATCACCAGAAATAATGCAATTATTAGGTCTTGCATCACCAGAAATACTGCAATAATTAGATCTCACATCACCAGAAATAATGCAATAATTAGGTCTCACATCACCAGAAATAATGCAATAATTAGGTCTGGCATCACCAGAAATACTGCAATAATTAGATCTGACATCACCAGAAATAATGCAAAAATTAGGTCTTTGCATCACCAGAAATAATGCAATAATTAGGTCTCACATCACCAGAAATACTGCAATAATTAGATCTCACATCACCAGAAATAATGCAATAATTAGGTCTGGCATCACCAGAAATACTGCAATAATTAGATCTCACATCACCAGAAATAATGCAATAATTAGGTCTTTGCATCACCAGAAATAATGCAATAATTAGGTCTTGCATCACCAGAAATACTGCAATAATTAGGTCTTGCATCACCAGAAATAATGCAATAATTAGGTCTGGCATCACCAGAAATACTGCAATAATTAGATCTCACATCACCAGAAATAATGCAATAATTAGGTCTTTGCATCACCAGAAATAATGCAATAATTAGGTCTTTGCATCACCAGAAATAATGCAATAATTAGGTCTTGCATCACCAGAAATACTGCAATAATTAGGTCTTGCATCACCAGAAATACTGCAATAATTAGATCTCACATCACCAGAAATAATGCAATAATTAGGTCTTGCATCAGCAGAAATAATGCAATAAGTAGGTCTTTGCATCACCAGAAATAATGCAATAATTAGGTCTTGCATCACCAGAAATACTGCAATAATTAGGTCTTGCATCACCAGAAATACTGCAATAATTAGGTCTTACATCACCAGAAATACTGCAATAATTAGATCTCACATCACCAGAAATAATGCAATAATTATGTCTCACATCACCAGAAATACTGCAATAATTAGATCTCACATCACCAGAAATAATGCAATAATTAGGTCTTGCATCACCAGAAATACTGCAATAATTAGGTCTCACATCACCAGAAATAATGCAATAATTAGGTCTTGCATCACCAGAAATACTGCAATAATTAGATCTCACATCACCAGAAATAATGCAATAATTAGGTCTCACATCACCAGAAATAATGCAATAATTAGGTCTGGCATCACCAGAAATACTGCAATAATTAGATCTGACATCACCAGAAATAATGCAATAATTAGGTCTTTGCATCACCAGAAATAATGCAATAATTAGGTCTCACATCACCAGAAATACTGCAATAATTAGATCTCACATCACCAGAAATAATGCAATAATTAGGTCTGGCATCACCAGAAATACTGCAATAATTAGATCTCACATCACCAGAAATAATGCAATAATTAGGTCTTTGCATCACCAGAAATAATTCAATAATTAGGTCTTGCATCACCAGAAATACTGCAATAATTAGGTCTTGCATCACCAGAAATAATGCAATAATTAGGTCTTTGCATCAACAGAAATAATGCAATAATTAGGTCTTGCATCACCAGAAATACTGCAATAATTAGGTCTTGCATCACCAGAAATACTGCAATAATTAGATCTCACATCACCAGAAAT
The DNA here is from genome assembly GCA_014843695.1 of Archivesica marissinica. Lineage (NCBI taxonomy): Eukaryota > Metazoa > Mollusca > Bivalvia > Venerida > Vesicomyidae > Archivesica > Archivesica marissinica. Next base: position 41,553,914 of record CM026397.1, on the reverse strand, counting down.
AATGCAATAATTAGGTCTTTGCATCACCAGAAATACTGCAATAATTAGATCTCACATCACCAGAAATAATGCAATAATGAGGTCTTGCATCACCAGAAATAATGCAATAATTAGGTCTTGCATCACCAGAAATAATGCAATAATTCTTGCATCACCAGAAATACTACAATAATTAGGTCTGGCATCACCAGAAATAATGCAATAATTAGGTCTTTCATCACCAGAAATAATGCAATAATTAGGTCTTTCATCACAAACAATCTTTTTTTGAAGCAACACATTGATAATGTAATTAAGATGTCAAACTCAATGTCCTTCATCCAAACAAATATATGAGACATGTAAGGGCCAAAGCAAATGCCTTCCAAACCTATGTTCGCCCATACAGCTCTGGAGCCACACCATATGTCCAACCATGTTCTTCAAGATAAGGAACAATTAACCTGACAAGACATCATCCCGATTCAACCATTAGGTGGCTGATAATCAATGGTACAGTCAGGGGTATACCGCTAGAGCAAGAACCTAGATGTAGCACAATAGCTTCTCCCAGCATGCATCATACTGTGCAGCCACCTGTCTCAAGCTGCCGTTGACCAGACAACCCAGGAAGGTTTCCAATAGGTCCTGGTTGACTAACAATACCCACTAAATATGAGTTATTTTAACCAGTTTATACTATACTACTCTTCTATGCACTCTTTCACAGCTGTTGGAGAGGGTTGGGCAAGAAAGGACATATTCAAACTGTCGATTGAGGATATTAATTGGCCATAAACATTGCATCAGAATGGATTTGACCATTATAACGTTGCATTAGAATGGATTTGACCATCATAACATTGCATCAGAATGGATTTGACATTGCATCAGTCCTTCGATTATGGAAAACCCATTTAATAACAAACCAAAGCAAAGTTATTGTCCACTTTCGGCACTTCCGTAATCATCGGATTCGGAGCCGGAACTGTCCGTGTCGGTGTGACTGTCGCGTTCAGAGTCTAATCACAGTATGTTTTGATACGAAGTTGGTGCCCACAACATATTTGTCAACGTCCGTAGTGGCTTTCCCGCACAGTTTATCACTTTTCTTTATGTGGTCTGCATGTCGAGCGCAGGTTTTGCACCATACTTCATGCACATATTCAATGCCATGCTTATCTTTAACAGTTTTAAATCCAATTAGCGACCCGACGTTCCAATTTAGGAATGTTTTTAATTGCACGGAGTGCCCCTTTGTTTTAGTATCTGCCATAGCTGACTATATGTATATTGACAACAATTAAATGTGTGTGATCATTCCGAGAGTTGGTTGTATTATGCCAGCTTAAAATATAATGCGACAATCATTGCATCGTATCAAAGGATGCCGATAAAAAAAATTCCGCATCACTGTACCTGTCAAAGCCTTTGAGTCATAAGCCGCACGTGGACTACAAAGTCAAACACATCGTCGCAGACACCCACGCTTGAAATGAAACTACAAAGGTGCCGACAACCGGATCGGAGAGTTCATTGTTGCAGTGAAATATGCAACGTTTTAGAAACAATTTTAACCACATCAATGCTAACAGCGCACGCATGTTTCGAGGCGCTCGGTCTGTCGCGCGTCTAGTCTTGATTTCGGGCGCGTGCAGGCGCGCGATCGCGCGCCTCAAAATCGAAGAACTGTTGCATCAGAATGGATTTGACATTGCATCAGAATGAATTTGACATTGCATCAGAATGAATTTGACCATCATAACATTGCATCAGAATGGATTTGACATTGCATCAGAATGGATTTGACATCAGAATGAATTTGACATTGCATCAGAATGAATTTGACCATCATAACATTGTATCAGAATGGATTTGACATTGCATCAGAATGGATTTGACCATCATAACATTGTATCAGAATGGATTTGACCATCATAACATTGTATCAGAATGGATTTGACATTGCATCAGAATGGATTTGACCATCATAACATTGTATCAGAATGGATTTGACCATCATAACATTGTATCAGAATGGATTTGACCATCATAACATTGTATCAGAATGGATTTGACATTGCATCAGAATGGATTTGACCATCATAACATTGTATCAGAATGGATTTGACCATCATAACATTGTATCAGAATGGATTTGACCATCATAACATTGTATCAGAATGGATTTGACATTGCATCAGAATGGATTTGACCATCATAACATTGTATCAGAATGGATTTGACCATCATAACATTGTATCAGAATGGATTTGACCATCATAACATTGTATCAGAATGGATTTGACCATCATAACATTGTATCAGAATGGATTTGACAATTACTACTGAGCTTGTATGTTGGCTATTTCATCCAAGATTACTCCTATCCTGGCAATAATTGCATCCAGTTCATTTGCAAATCTTTAGAAATTTTGATTCAAGCATTAGGATTATACTAATGCCAATCACACCTAGCTTGTCCTTGTGAATTTCCAAAGTCTCTTGTCCATCAGTGCTTTCAGCACTTTGATTTAACAGCGGCCTTACACAGTTCTTTCAATGGAACATCTTGCACACAGTTAAAGTCAATGTTTTTGTTTGAATAGAGTAGGATAAGTATATTAGTCAAGTCAAGATATATTTATTTATAATTATAAAAGTCGGGTGCAAAATCACATTTGGTACATAAACTAAGCTGGAGAGCTTTTAAAGCTTATATCATCCGGCTCATCCAGATCCACAAATCCGGAATCAGTATTACAAGATTCATAAGGAAAGAACTCCAGGCAATTAATGCTCATCATTCAGTTTAATTTCGATCCATGATGGGAAGCTGGAGTGGGCTGTCAATGCAACTGTTCTACATGCGATGGGTAGGGAGAGGTAGGGAGAGGTGTTCTACATGCGATGGGTAGGGAGAGGTGTTCTACATGCGATGGGTAGGGAGAGGTAGGGAGAGGTGTTCTACATGCAATGGGTAGGGAGAGGTGTTCTACATGCGATGGGTAGGGAGAGGTGTTCTACATGCGATGGGTAGGGAGAGGATTGTTTAAACATGTCTATTGTTCTGTTTGATTGTTTAACCCTGTCTATTGTTCTGTTTAATTGTTTAAACCTGTCTATTGTTCTGTTTGATTGTTTAACCCTGTCTATTGTTCTGTTTGATTGTTTAACCCTGTCTATTGTTCTGTTTGATTGTTTAACTCTATCTATTGTTCTGTTTGATTGTTTAACCCTATCTATTGTTCTGTTTAATTGTTTAACCCTGTCTACTGTTCTGTTTGATTGTTTAAACCTGTCTATTGTTCTGTTTGATTATTTAACCCTGTCTATTGTTCTGTTTGATTGTTTAACCCTGTCTATTGTTCTGTTTGATTGTTTAACCCTGTATATTGTTCTGTTTGATTGTTTAACCCTGTCTATTGTTCTGTTTGATTGTTTAACTCTATCTATTGTTCTGTTTGATTGTTTAACCCTATCTATTGTTCTGTTTAATTGTTTAACCCTGTCTATTGTTCTGTTTGATTGTTTAAACCTGTCTATTGTTCTGTTTGATTATTTAACCCTGTCTATTGTTCTGATTGATTGTTTAACCCTGTCTATTGTTCTGTTTGATTGTTTAACCCTGTCTATTGTTCTGTTTGATTATTTAACCCTGTCTATTGTTATGTTTGATTGTTTAACCCTATCTATTGTTCTGTTTAATTGTTTAACCCTGTCTACTGTTCTGTTTGATTGTTTAAACCTGTCTATTGTTCTGTTTGATTGCTTAACCCTGTCTATTGTTCTGTTTGATTGTTTAACCCTGTCTATTGTTCTGTTTGATTGTTTAAACCTGTCTATTGTTCTGTTTGATTGTTTAACCCTGTCTATTGTTCTGTTTGATTGTTTAACCCTGTCTATTGTTCTGTTTGATTGTTTAACCCTATCTATTGTTCTGTTTAACCCTGTCTATTGTTCTGTTTAATTGTTTAACCCTGTATATTGTTCTGTTTGATTGTTTAAACCTGTCTATTGTTCTGTTTGATTATTTAACCCTGTCTATTGTTCTGTTTGATTGTTTAACCCTGTCTATTGTTCTGTTTGATTGTTTAACCCTGTCTATTGTTCTGTTTGATTGTTTAACCCTATCTATTGTTCTGTTTAATTGTTTAACCCTGTCTATTGTTCTGTTTGATTGTTTAAACCTGTCTATTGTTCTGTTTGATTATTTAACCCTGTCTATTGTTCTGATTGATTGTTTAACCCTGTCTATTGTTCTGTTTGATTGTTTAACCCTGTCTATTGTTCTGTTTGATTGTTTAACTCTATCTATTGTTCTGTTTGATTGTTTAACCCTATCTATTGTTCTGTTTAATTGTTTAACCCTGTCTACTGTTCTGTTTGATTGTTTAAACCTGTCTATTGTTCTGTTTGATTATTTAACCCGGTCTATTGTTCTGTTTGATTGTTTAACCCTGTCTATTGTTCTGTTTGATTGTTTAACCCTGTCTATTGTTCTGTTTGATTGTTTAACCCTGTATATTGTTCTGTTTGATTGTTTAACCCTGTCTATTGTTATGTTTGATTGTTTAACTCTATCTATTGTTCTGTTTGATTGTTTAACCCTGTCTATTGTTCTGTTTGATTGTTTAACCCTGTCTATTGTTCTGTTTGATTGTTTAACCCTGTCTATTGTTCTGTTTGATTGTTTAACCCTGTCTATTGTTCTGTTTGATTATTTAACCCTGTCTATTGTTCTGTTTGATTGTTTAACCCTATCTATTGTTCTGTTTAATTGTTTAACCCTGTCTACTGTTCTGTTTGATTGTTTAAACCTGTATATTGTTCTGTTTGATTGCTTAACCCTGTCTATTGTTCTGTTTGATTGTTTAACCCTGTCTATTGTTCTGTTTGATTGTTTAACCCTGTCTATTGTTCTGTTTGATTGTTTAAACCTGTCTATTGTTCTGTTTGATTGTTTAACCCTATCTATTGTTCTGTTTAATTGTTTAACCCTGTCTATTGTTCTGTTTGATTGTTTAACCCTGTATATTGTTCTGTTTGATTGTTTAACCCTGTCTATTGTTCTGTTTGATTGTTTAACCCTGTCTATTGTTCTGTTTGATTGTTTAACCCTATCTATTGTTCTGTTTAATTGTTTAACCCTGTCTATTGTTCTGTTTGATTGTTTAAACCTGTCTATTGTTCTGTTTGATTGTTTAACCCTGTCTATTGTTCTGTTTGATTGTTTAACCCTGTCTATTGTTCTGTTTGATTGTTTAACCCTATCTATTGTTCTGTTTAATTGTTTAACCCTGTCTATTGTTCTGTTTGATTGTTTAAACCTGTCTATTGTTCTGTTTGATTGTTTAACCCTGTCTATTGTTCTGTTTGATTGTTTAACTCTATCTATTGTTCTGTTTGATTGTTTAACTCTATCTATTGTTCTGTTTAATTGTTTAACCCTGTCTATTGTTCTGTTTGATTGTTTAAACCTGTCTATTGTTCTGTTTGATTATTTAACCCTGTCTATTGTTCTGATTGATTGTTTAACCCTGTCTATTGTTCTGTTTGATTGTTTAACCCTGTCTATTGTTCTGTTTGATTATTTAACCCTGTCTATTGTTCTGTTTGATTGTTTAACCCTATCTATTGTTCTGTTTAATTGTTTAACCCTGTCTACTGTTCTGTTTGATTGTTTAAACCTGTCTATTGTTCTGTTTGATTGCTTAACCCTGTCTATTGTTCTGTTTGATTATTTAACCCTATCTATTGTTCTGTTTGATTGTTTAAACCTGTCTATTGTTCTGTTTGATTGCTTAACCCTGTCTATTGTTCTGTTTGATTGTTTAAACCTGTCTATTGTTCTGTTTGATTGCTTAACCCTGTCTATTGTTCTGTTTGATTGTTTAACCCTATCTATTGTTCTGTTTGATTGTTTAACCCTGTCTACTGTTCTGTTTGATTGTTTAAACCTGTAGACAGGTTGTGATGCGTAGGATTTAATCATACAGATGATTAATTCCGGCACTTAGAACGACAATCCAAATAGATTTGACTATAAATAATGCAAATAATATTTTCATTCTAACATGAACAAAATATCTGAAAAGCGCAAAAATAGTGGGTGTTATTTTTTAGTGTGTGTAAAATTCACTGACGTCACAAAAATACATCAAGTTTGACATAACTCACTAAACAATGCTTTATTGAAGATTTAATCACGGTAAATTCCTTCTTTGCGTATACAGACAATATGCCGAGCTATGTTCTTAACCCATTCAACACCAAGTAACTGACATGGACTGGTCTATGATATTTTTAGACCAATACATTAATAAGAACATAACATTTGGAGCAGTTCATTTATCAAAATGGGTAATTTTGTCTAAAAATAGTAATATTACTTTCAAAAATTGCAGATCATGAGACGGCTCGTCACGAGCCGGCTCATCTGGATCTACACTTTTTGTAAACCTATTTAGAGGCCTGTGGTGTTGAAAGGGTTAAACATTTCTTATTGGTCATACTCTTGTGTTTGTTTTCTGTATTAGTGTGTTATTTGATTTCATTTATGGAAGTTTTTACACCCGGTCAAGATCCGCAACTTCCACACAACTCTTATCTCTTTGCATGCTGGGTAAAATAAAGGCTATATATAAATAGTACAAATAATTACAAAAAAAATAGAATTATGTCGCGATTGACACCTTTGTAATGAAATTCTGTGACATAATTTGACTGTTATTTTCACTGCTAATTATATACAAATAATTAATTTGTTCTAATTTCATTAGAATACATTAGATTATTATATGAACAAACCATATGGCAGTATACAGTAACAATAGTGACCATCTGTTGCCACATTTGCAAGGTGATTCAGGTATATATATATATATATATATATATATATATGGTCCCAGGTATATATATCTATATGGTCCCAGGTATATATATCTATATGGTCCCAGGTATATATATCTATATGGTCCCAGGTATATATATGGTCCCAGGTATATATATCTATATGGTTCCAGGTATATATATCTATATGGTCCCAGGTATATATATCTATATGGTCCCAGGTATATATATCTATATGGTCCCAGGTATATATATCTATATGGTCCCAGGTATATATATCTATATGGTCCCAGGTATATATATGGTCCCAGGTATATATATCTATATGGTTCCAGGTATATATATCTATATGGTCCCAGGTATATATATCTATATGGTCCCAGGTATATATATATATATTGGTCCCAGGTATATATATGGTCCCAGGTATATATATCTATATGGTTCCAGGTATATATATTTATATGGTTCCAGGTATATATATATATATGGTTCCAGGTATATATATCTATATGGTTCCAGGTATATATATATATCTATATGGTCCCAGGTATATATATCTATATGGTTCCAGGTATATATATCTATATGGTCCAGGTATATATATCTATATGGTCCCAGGTATATATATCTATATGGTCCCAGGTATATATATCTATATGGTTCCAGGTATATATATTATAGGTCCAGGTATATATACTATATGGTCCCAGGTATATATCTATATGGTTCCAGGTATATATAATATATGGTTCCAGGTATATATATCTATATGGTTCCAGGTATATATATCTATATGGTCCCAGGTATATATATCTATATGGTTCCAGGTATATATATGGTCCCAGGTATATATATCTATATGGTCCCAGGTATATATATCTATATGGTCCCAGGTATATATATATCTATATGGTTCCAGGTATATATATCTATATGGTTCTAGGTATATATATCTATATGGTTCCAGGTATATATATATCTATATGGTCCCAGGATATATATCTATATGGTTCCAGGTATATATATATATCTATATGGTTCCAGGTATATATATCTATATGGTCCCAGGTATATATATCTATATGGTCCCAGGTATATATATCTATATGGTCCCAGGTATATATATGGTCCCAGGATATATATCTATATGGTCCCAGGTATATATATATATATATGGTTCCAGGTATATATGGTTCCAGGTATATATATCTATATGGTCCCAGGTATATATATCTATATGGTTCCAGGTATATATATCTATATGGTTCCAGGTATATATATATATATATATGGTTCCAGGTATATATATATATGGTCGGTATATATATGGTTCCAGGTATATATATATATATGGTTCCAGGTATATATATCTATATGGTTCCAGGTATATATATATATATGGTTCCAGGTATATATATATATGGTCCCAGGTATATATATGGTTCCAGGTATATATATATATATGGTCCCAGGTATATATATCTATATGGTTCCAGGTATATATATCTATATGGTTCCAGGTATATATATCTATATGGTTCCAGGTATATATATCTATATGGTCCCAGGTATATATATCTATATGGTTCCAGGTATATATATCTATATGGTTCCAGG
>CM026397.1:41522086-41543449 GCA_014843695.1 Archivesica marissinica | reverse complement strand
ACGAACCTGAAACTCACCCTGAAGTGGCAGTAATGTACAGTGGTTTAGCCCGAGACATCCATACATGACCTAAGATGAACCTGAAACTCACCCTGAAGTGGCAGTAATGTACAGTGGTTTAACCCGAGACATCCATACATGACCTAAAACGAACCTGAAACTCACCCTGAAGTGGCAGTAATGTACAGTGGTTTAACCCGAGACATCCATACATGACCTAAGACGAACCTGAAACTCACCCTGAAGTGGCAGTAATGTACAGTGGTTTAGCCCGAGACATCCATACATGACCTAAGACGAACCTGAAACTCACCCTGAAGTGGAAGTAATGTACAGTGGTTTAGCCCGAGACATCCATACATGACCTAAGACGAACCTGAAACTCACCCTGAAGTGGCAGTAATGTACAGTGGTTTAGCCCGAGACATCCATACATGACCTAAGACGAACCTGAAACTCACCCTGAAGTGGCAGTAATGTACAGTGGTTTAGCCGAGACATCCATACATGACATAAAATGAACCTGAAACTCACCCTGAAGTGGCAGTAATGTACAGTGGTTTAGCCCGAGACATCCATACATGACATAAAATGAACCTGAAACTCACCCTGAAGTGGCAGTAATGTACAGTGGTTTAACCCGAGACATCCATACATGACCTAAACGAACCTGAAACTCACCCTGAAGTGGAAGTAATGTACAGTGGTTTAGCCGAGACATCCATACATGACCTAAAATGAACCTGAAACTCACCCTGATGGCAGTAATGTACATGGTTTAACCCGAACATCCATACATGACATAAAATGAACCTGAAACTCACCCTGAAGTGGCAGTAATGTACAGTGGTTTAGCCCGAGACATCCATACATGACCTAAGACGAACCTGAAACTCACCCTGAAGTGGCAGTAATGTACAGTGGTTTAGCCCGAGATATCATATACGGCCTAAAATGAACCTGAAACTCACCCTGAAGTGGCAGTAATGTACAGTGGTTTAGCCCGAGACATCATATACGGCCTAAAATGAACCTGAAACTCACCCTGAAGTGGCAGTAATGTACAGTGGTTTAGCCCGAGACATCCTACATGACCTAAAGAACCTGAACTCACCCTGAAGTGGAGTAATGTACAGTGGTTTAACCCGAGACATCAATACATGACATAAAATGAACCTGAAACTCACCCTGAAGTGGCAGTAATGTACAGTGGTTTAGCCCGAGACATATACAGCCTAAAACGAACCTGAAACTCACCCTGAAGTGGCAGTAATGTACAGTGGTTTAACCCGAGACATCCATACATGACCTAAGACGAACCTGAAACTCACCCTGAAGTGGCAGTAATGTACAGTGGTTTAGCCCGAGACATCCATACATGACATAAAATGAACCTGAAACTCACCCTGAAGTGGCAGTAATGTACAGTGGTTTAACCCGAGACATCCATACATGACCTAAGACGAACCTGAAACTCACCCTGAAGTGGCAGTAATGTACAGTGGTTTAGCCCGAGACATCCATACATGACCTAAAATGAACCTGAAACTCACCCTGAAGTGGCAGTAATGTACAGTGGTTTAGCCCGAGACATCCATACATGACCTAAAATGAACCTGAAACTCACCCTGAAGTGGCAGTAATGTACAGTGGTTTAACCCGAGACATCCATACATGACCTAAGACGAACCTGAAACTCACCCTGAAGTGGCAGTAATGTACAGTGGTTTAACCCGAGACATCCATACATGACCTAAGACGAACCTGAAACTCACCCTGAAGTGGCAGTAATGTACAGTGGTTTAGCCCGAGACATCCATACATGACATAAAATGAACCTGAAACTCACCCTGAAGTGGCAGTAATGTACAGCGGTTTAACCAGAGACATCAATACATGACCTAAGACGAACCTGAAACTCACCCTGAAGTGGCAGTAATGTACAGTGGTTTAGCCCGAGACATCCATACATGACCTAAGACGAACCTGAAACTCACCCTGAAGTGGCAGTAATGTACAGTGGTTTAGCCCGAGATATCATATACGGCCTAAAACGAACCTGAAACTCACCCTGAAGTGGCAGTAATGTACAGTGGTTTAACCCGAGACATCCATACATGACCTAAGACGAACCTGAAACTCACCCTGAAGTGGCAGTAATGTACAGTGGTTTAGCCCGAGACATCCATACATGACATAAAATGAACCTGAAACTCACCCTGAAGTGGCAGTAATGTACAGTGGTTTAACCAGAGACATCAATACATGACCTAAGACGAACCTGAAACTCACCCTGAAGTGGCAGTAATGTACAGTGGTTTAGCCCGAGACATCCATACATGACCTAAGACGAACCTGAAACTCACCCTGAAGTGGCAGTAATGTACAGTGGTTTAGCCCGAGACATCCATACATGACCTAAGACGAACCTGAAACTCACCCTGAAGTGGCAGTAATGTACAGTGGTTTAACCCGAGACATCCATACATGACCTAAAACGAACCTGAAACTCACCCTGAAGTGGCAGTAATGTACAGTGGTTTAGCCCGAGACATCCATACATGACATAAAATGAACCTGAAACTCACCCTGAAGTGGCAGTAATGTACAGTGGTTAACCCGAGACATCCATACATGACCTAAGACGAACCTGAAACTCACCCTGAAGTGGCAGTAATGTACAGTGGTTTAGCCCGAGACATCCATACATGACATAAAATGAACCTGAAACTCACCCTGAAGTGGCAGTAATGTACAGTGGTTTAGCCCGAGACATCCATACATGACATAAAATGAACCTGAAACTCACCCTGAAGTGGCAGTAATGTACAGTGGTTTAGCCCGAGACATCCATACATGACCTAAAATGAACCTGAAACTCACCCTGAAGTGGCAGTAATGTACAGTGGTTTAGCCCGAGACATCCATACATGACATAAAATGAACCTGAAACTCACCCTGAAGTGGCAGTAATGTACAGTGGTTTAACCCGAGACATCCATACATGACCTAAGACGAACCTGAAACTCACCCTGAAGTGGCAGTAATGTACAGTGGTTTAGCCCGAGACATCCATACATGACCTAAGACGAACCTGAAACTCACCCTGAAGTGGCAGTAATGTACAGTGGTTTAGCCCGAGATATCATATACGGCCTAAAATGAACCTGAAACTCACCCTGAAGTGGCAGTAATGTACAGTGGTTTAGTCCGAGATATCATATACGGCCTAAAACGAACCTGAAACTCACCCTGAAGTGGCAGTAATGTACAGTGGTTTAGCCCGAGACATCCATACATGACATAAAATGAACCTGAAACTACCCTGAAGTGGAGTAATGTACAGGGTTTACCGAACATCATACATGACCTAAGACGAACCTGAAACTCACCCTGAAGTGGCAGTAATGTACAGTGGTTTAACCCGAGACATCAATACATGACCTAAGACGAACCTGAAACTCACCCTGAAGTGGCAGTAATGTACAGTGGTTTAGCCCGAGACATCCATACATGACCTAAGACGAACCTGAAACTCACCCTGAAGTGGCAGTAATGTACAGTGGTTTAGCCCGAGACATCCATACATGACATAAAATGAACCTGAAACTCACCCTGAAGTGGCAGTAATGTACAGTGGTTTAGCCCGAGACATCCATACATGACATAAAATGAACCTGAAACTCACCCTGAAGTGGCAGTAATGTACAGTGGTTTAACCAGACACATCAATACATGACCTAAGACGAACCTGAAACTCACCCTGAAGTGGCAGTAATGTACAGTGGTTTAGCCCGAGACATCCATACATGACCTAAGACGAACCTGAAACTCACCCTGAAGTGGCAGTAATGTACAGTGGTTTAGCCCGAGATATCATATACGGCCTAAAATGAACCTGAAACTCACCCTGAAGTGGCAGTAATGTACAGTGGTTTAGCCCGAGACATCCATACATGACATAAAATGAACCTGAAACTCACCCTGAAGTGGCAGTAATGTACAGTGGTTTAACCCGAGACATCCATACATGACCTAAGACGAACCTGAAACTCACCCTGAAGTGGCAGTAATGTACAGTGGTTTAGCCCGAGACATCCATACATGACATAAAATGAACCTGAAACTCACCCTGAAGTGGCAGTAATGTACAGTGGTTTAGCCCGAGACATCCATACATGACCTAAAATGAACCTGAAACTCACCCTGAAGTGGCAGTAATGTACAGTGGTTTAACCCGAGACATCCATACATGACCTAAGATGAACCTGAAACTCACCCTGAAGTGGCAGTAATGTACAGTGGTTTAGCCCGAGACATCCATACATGACATAAAATGAACCTGAAACTCACCCTGAAGTGGCAGTAATGTACAGTGGTTTAACCCGAGACATCCATACATGACCTAAGACGAACCTGAAACTCACCCTGAAGTGGCAGTAATGTACAGTGGTTTAGCCCGAGACATCCATACATGACCTAAGACGAACCTGAAACTCACCCTGAAGTGGCAGTAATGTACAGTGGTTTAGCCCGAGATATCATATACGGCCTAAAATGAACCTGAAACTCACCCTGAAGTGGCAGTAATGTACAGTGGTTTAGCCCGAGATATCATATACGGCCTAAAACGAACCTGAAACTCACCCTGAAGTGGCAGTAATGTACAGTGGTTTAGCCCGAGACATCCATACATGACATAAAATGAACCTGAAACTCACCCTGAAGTGGCAGTAATGTACAGTGGTTTAACCCGAGACATCAATACATGACCTAAGACGAACCTGAAACTCACCCTGAAGTGGCAGTAATGTACAGTGGTTTAGCCCGAGACATCCATACATGACCTAAGACGAACCTGAAACTCACCCTGAAGTGGCAGTAATGTACAGTGGTTTAACCCGAGACATCCATACATGACCTAAGACGAACCTGAAACTCACCCTGAAGTGGCAGTAATGTACAGTGGTTTAGCCCGAGACATCCATACATGACATAAAATGAACCTGAAACTCACCCTGAAGTGGCAGTAATGTACAGTGGTTTAACCAGACACATCAATACATGACCTAAGATGAACCTGAAACTCACCCTGAAGTGGCAGTAATGTACAGTGGTTTAGCCCGAGACATCCATACATGACCTAAGACGAACCTGAAACTCACCCTGAAGTGGCAGTAATGTACAGTGGTTTAGCCCGAGATATCATATACGGCCTAAAATGAACCTGAAACTCACCCTGAAGTGGCAGTAATGTACAGTGGTTTAGTCCGAGATATCATATACGGCCTAAAACGAACCTGAAACTCACCCTGAAGTGGCAGTAATGTACAGTGGTTTAACCCGAGACATCCATACATGACCTAAGACGAACCTGAAACTCACCCTGAAGTGGCAGTAATGTACAGTGGTTTAGCCCGAGACATCCATACATGACATAAAATGAACCTGAAACTCACCCTGAAGTGGCAGTAATGTACAGTGGTTTAACCAGAGACATCAATACATGACCTAAGACGAACCTGAAACTCACCCTGAAGTGGCAGTAATGTACAGTGGTTTAGCCCGAGACATCCATACATGACCTAAGACGAACCTGAAACTCACCCTGAAGTGGCAGTAATGTACAGTGGTTTAGCCCGAGACATCCATACATGACCTAAAATGAACCTGAAACTCACCCTGAAGTGGCAGTAATGTACAGTGGTTTAGCCCGAGACATCCATACATGACATAAAATGAACCTGAAACTCACCCTGAAGTGGCAGTAATGTACAGTGGTTTAACCCGAGACATCCATACATGACCTAAGACGAACCTGAAACTCACCCTGAAGTGGAAGTAATGTACAGTGGTTTAGCCCGAGACATCCATACATGACATAAAATGAACCTGAAACTCACCCTGAAGTGGCAGTAATGTACAGTGGTTTAACCAGACACATCAATACATGACCTAAGATGAACCTGAAACTCACCCTGAAGTGGCAGTAATGTACAGTGGTTTAGCCCGAGACATCCATACATGACCTAAGACGAACCTGAAACTCACCCTGAAGTGGCAGTAATGTACAGTGGTTTAGCCCGAGATATCATATACGGCCTAAAATGAACCTGAAACTCACCCTGAAGTGGCAGTAATGTACAGTGGTTTAGTCCGAGATATCATATACGGCCTAAAACGAACCTGAAACTCACCCTGAAGTGGCAGTAATGTACAGTGGTTTAACCCGAGACATCCATACATGACCTAAGACGAACCTGAAACTCACCCTGAAGTGGCAGTAATGTACAGTGGTTTAGCCCGAGACATCATATATGACCTAAAATGAACCTGAAACTCACCCTGAAGTGGCAGTAATGTACAGTGGTTTAGCCCGAGACATCCATACATGACATAAAATGAACCTGAAACTCACCCTGAAGTGGCAGTAATGTACAGTGGTTTAACCCGAGACATCCATACATGACCTAAGACGAACCTGAAACTCACCCTGAAGTGGCAGTAATGTACAGTGGTTTAGCCCGAGACATCCATACATGACATAAAATGAACCTGAAACTCACCCTGAAGTGGCAGTAATGTACAGTGGTTTAGCCCGAGACATCCATACATGACATAAAATGAACCTGAAACTCACCCTGAAGTGGCAGTAATGTACAGTGGTTTAACCCGAGACATCCATACATGACCTAAGACGAACCTGAAACTCACCCTGAAGTGGCAGTAATGTACAGTGGTTTAGCCCGAGACATCAAAAATGAATCACCCTGAAGTGGCAGTAATGTACAGTGGTTTACCCGAGACATCCATACATGACCTAAGACGAACCTGAAACTCACCCTGAAGTGGCAGTAATGTACAGTGGTTTAGCCCGAGACATCCATACATGACATAAAATGAACCTGAAACTCACCCTGAAGTGGCAGTAATGTACAGTGGTTTAGCCGAGACATCAATACATGACCTAAGACGAACCTGAAACTCACCCTGAAGTGGCAGTAATGTACAGTGGTTTAGCCCGAGACATCCATACATGACCTAAAATGAACCTGAAACTCACCCTGAAGTGGCAGTAATGTACAGTGGTTTAACCCGAGACATCCATACATGACCTAAGATGAACCTGAAACTCACCCTGAAGTGGCAGTAATGTACAGTGGTTTAGCCCGAGACATCCATACATGACATAAAATGAACCTGAAACTCACCCTGAAGTGGCAGTAATGTACAGTGGTTTAACCCGAGACATCCATACATGACCTAAGACGAACCTGAAACTCACCCTGAAGTGGCAGTAATGTACAGTGGTTTAGCCCGAGACATCCATACATGACATAAAATGAACCTGAAACTCACCCTGAAGTGGCAGTAATGTACAGCGGTTTAACCAGAGACATCAATACATGACCTAAGACGAACCTGAAACTCACCCTGAAGTGGCAGTAATGTACAGTGGTTTAGCCCGAGACATCCATACATGACCTAAGACGAACCTGAAACTCACCCTGAAGTGGCAGTAATGTACAGTGGTTTAGCCCGAGATATCATATACGGCCTAAAATGAACCTGAAACTCACCCTGAAGTGGCAGTAATGTACAGTGGTTTAGTCCGAGATATCATATACGGCCTAAAACGAACCTGAAACTCACCCTGAAGTGGCAGTAATGTACAGTGGTTTAACCCGAGACATCCATACATGACCTAAGACGAACCTGAAACTCACCCTGAAGTGGCAGTAATGTACAGTGGTTTAGCCCGAGACATCCATACATGACATAAAATGAACCTGAAACTCACCCTGAAGTGGCAGTAATGTACAGTGGTTTAACCAGAGACATCAATACATGACCTAAGACGAACCTGAAACTCACCCTGAAGTGGCAGTAATGTACAGTGGTTTAGCCCGAGACATCCATACATGACCTAAGACGAACCTGAAACTCACCCTGAAGTGGCAGTAATGTACAGTGGTTTAGCCCGAGACATCCATACATGACATAAAATGAACCTGAAACTCACCCTGAAGTGGCAGTAATGTACAGTGGTTTAGCCCGAGACATCCATACATGACATAAAATGAACCTGAAACTCACCCTGAAGTGGCAGTAATGTACAGTGGTTTAACCCGAGACATCCATACATGACCTAAGACGAACCTGAAACTCACCCTGAAGTGGCAGTAATGTACAGTGGTTTAGCCCGAGACATCCATACATGACATAAAATGAACCTGAAACTCACCCTGAAGTGGCAGTAATGTACAGTGGTTTAACCCGAGACATCCATACATGACCTAAAATGAACCTGAAACTCACCCTGAAGTGGCAGTAATGTACAGTGGTTTAACCCGAGACATCCATACATGACCTAAGACGAACCTGAAACTCACCCTGAAGTGGCAGTAATGTACAGTGGTTTAGCCCGAGACATCCATACATGACCTAAGACGAACCTGAAACTCACCCTGAAGTGGCAGTAATGTACAGTGGTTTAGCCCGAGATATCATATACGGCCTAAAATGAACCTGAAACTCACCCTGAAGTGGCAGTAATGTACAGTGGTTTAACCCGAGACATCCATACATGACCTAAGACGAACCTGAAACTCACCCTGAAGTGGCAGTAATGTACAGTGGTTTAGCCCGAGACATCCATACATGACATAAAATGAACCTGAAACTCACCCTGAAGTGGCAGTAATGTACAGCGGTTTAACCAGACACATCAATACATGACCTAAGACGAACCTGAAACTCACCCTGAAGTGGCAGTAATGTACAGTGGTTTAGCCCGAGACATCCATACATGACCTAAGACGAACCTGAAACTCACCCTGAAGTGGCAGTAATGTACAGTGGTTTAGCCCGAGATATCATATACGGCCTAAAATGAACCTGAAACTCACCCTGAAGTGGCAGTAATGTACAGTGGTTTAGCCCGAGATATCATATACGGCCTAAAACGAACCTGAAACTCACCCTGAAGTGGCAGTAATGTACAGTGGTTTAACCCGAGACATCCATACATGACCTAAGACGAACCTGAAACTCACCCTGAAGTGGCAGTAATGTACAGTGGTTTAGCCCGAGACATCCATACATGACATAAAATGAACCTGAAACTCACCCTGAAGTGGCAGTAATGTACAGTGGTTTAACCAGAGACATCAATACATGACCTAAGACGAACCTGAAACTCACCCTGAAGTGGCAGTAATGTACAGTGGTTTAGCCCGAGACATCCATACATGACCTAAGACGAACCTGAAACTCACCCTGAAGTGGCAGTAATGTACAGTGGTTTAGCCCGAGACATCCATACATGACATAAAATGAACCTGAAACTCACCCTGAAGTGGCAGTAATGTACAGTGGTTTAGCCCGAGACATCCATACATGACATAAAATGAACCTGAAACTCACCCTGAAGTGGCAGTAATGTACAGTGGTTTAACCCGAGACATCCATACATGACCTAAGACGAACCTGAAACTCACCCTGAAGTGGCAGTAATGTACAGTGGTTTAGCCCGAGACATCATACATAATAAACGAACCTGAAACTCACCCTGAAGTGGCAGTAATGTACAGTGGTTTAACCCGAGACATCCATACATGACCTAAGACGAACCTGAAACTCACCCTGAAGTGGCAGTAATGTACAGTGGTTTAGCCCGAGACATCCATACATGACATAAAATGAACCTGAAACTCACCCTGAAGTGGCAGTAATGTACAGTGGTTTAACCCGAGACATCCATACATGACCTAAGATGAACCTGAAACTCACCCTGAAGTGGCAGTAATGTACAGTGGTTTAGCCCGAGACATCCATACATGACATAAAATGAACCTGAAACTCACCCTGAAGTGGCAGTAATGTACAGTGGTTTAACCCGAGACATCCATACATGACCTAAGACGAACCTGAAACTCACCCTGAAGTGGAAGTAATGTACAGTGGTTTAGCCCGAGACATCCATACATGACATAAAATGAACCTGAAACTCACCCTGAAGTGGCAGTAATGTACAGCGGTTTAACCAGACACATCAATACATGACCTAAGATGAACCTGAAACTCACCCTGAAGTGGCAGTAATGTACAGTGGTTTAGCCCGAGACATCCATACATGACCTAAGACGAACCTGAAACTCACCCTGAAGTGGCAGTAATGTACAGTGGTTTAGCCCGAGATATCATATACGGCCTAAAATGAACCTGAAACTCACCCTGAAGTGGCAGTAATGTACAGTGGTTTAGTCCGAGATATCATATACGGCCTAAAACGAACCTGAAACTCACCCTGAAGTGGCAGTAATGTACAGTGGTTTAACCCGAGACATCCATACATGACCTAAGACGAACCTGAAACTCACCCTGAAGTGGCAGTAATGTACAGTGGTTTAGCCCGAGACATCCATACATGACATAAAATGAACCTGAAACTCACCCTGAAGTGGCAGTAATGTACAGTGGTTTAACCAGACACATCAATACATGACCTAAGATGAACCTGAAACTCACCCTGAAGTGGCAGTAATGTACAGTGGTTTAGCCCGAGACATCCATACATGACCTAAGACGAACCTGAAACTCACCCTGAAGTGGCAGTAATGTACAGTGGTTTAGCCCGAGACATCCATACATGACATAAAATGAACCTGAAACTCACCCTGAAGTGGCAGTAATGTACAGTGGTTTAGCCCGAGACATCCATACATGACATAAAATGAACCTGAAACTCACCCTGAAGTGGCAGTAATGTACAGTGGTTTAACCCGAGACATCCATACATGACCTAAGACGAACCTGAAACTCACCCTGAAGTGGAAGTAATGTACAGTGGTTTAGCCCGAGACATCATACACATACAGCCTAAGACGAACCTGAAACTCACTCAGAAGTGGCAGTAATGTACTGTTGTACAGTGGTTTAGCTCGATACATCCATACATGCCCTAAAACAACAGGAAACTCATCGCTCACACACTGAACAGTTGAAATGGTGCTGTTTTTTGTACCTTTCTTTGCTAAATTATCTAAATGACAGCGATAGACAGCATATAAACCGATAGTAAACAACTCACTAGAAAACTATCTCCAATTGAAGAGTATTCTACTGTACTTTACTGCCACCTGTTTTTGATGCGGCCGTAGATTACTGCCTCTAAGCCTAACCTCCAAAACGCCGAAGAATTATTACTAACTGATAAAATAACGTTTTTAAAATAAATGATTGATGATGCTCAAATAAATAACTGGACATTATCAACGATGTATCATCAATCATTTATTTTAAAAACGTTATTTTATCAGTTAGTAATAATTCTTCGGCGTTTTGGAAGAGTTTACAAGGGGAGATTATGTCACAATATTTGCCCCCAAATACTTTCGAACTTCATTAATTTCGTCACTGAATCTGAATCACGATCTATCTATATATCTATCTATCTTCCGCTTATGTCGAACCCCTCGCGGGGACGTAGACATGTAGCGCGTCGTATAATTTAAGATTGTAATGAAAATAAGTTGTGGTAAAAGTTTAAAAGCAGCTGCGCAGAACAACTAGGGACTGGCATGATCAATATGGCAAACTGCCGTATTGAATTGCTCTATGGTAGGGAAATGGACAATGTCAGGAGGGAGATGGTTCCAATGGTAGATTGTTCTTGGAAAAAAGGAAAACTTGTAGTTGCTGTAATTAACCTATAGCTTAAGGAATGGCAATGGCGAGCAGGACGGGAGAGGGGAACTAGGTAATTTTCAATGGGAATAGCAACAAGATCATTATGAATTTTATACATAAGGGATAACCTATTGTCAATACGCCATTGATCTAGTCTGCATAGATTTAGGGAATGTAGCATGTCTGTAACACTAGAGGTACGATAGAAGTCAGCCTTTAGCCAACGGGCTGCTCTTCGCTAGACACCTTCAATTTGGTCTATCAATGTGTGGGTATGGGGCGACCAGATCTCGGAGCCATATTCAAGCTGGGGTCTCACTAGTGTCTGGTAAGCCATGGTCTTAAGGGGTTCAGATTTGACCTGGGGGTTTCTACGTAGAAATCCTAATGTTTGGTTTGCTTTCTTTGTTGACCTTTTTATGTGGGTGTCCCACGACAGGTTATTTGAGATATCCACGCCAAGGTAGTTGGCTGAGGTGACCGACTCAAGTAGGACTCCATGGAGTTTATATTTGCTGGGAATAGGATGTTTCCTTCTGGTGACGTGGATAACTTGACATTTGGAGGGGTTAAATTCCATGTCCCATTCCTATGGGTTGTCATCAAAATAAAAGTTGTAGAAAAGTTACTGCTAAGTACGGCGTATACTCCTTTCAACATTTACATGTCGGAGGCAGGGTGCAATCTGCACAACACAGTTCTTCAGAATAATGTTGACTATGTAGCATTGTGTTGTTTTATATTTAGCAGTAACTTTTCAACACCCTTTGTTGTGATGACAACCCATAGATCTGCAACCGTTTCTATTGTTCTTAACTTTTGTACAAATAGACACTTTTATATGTAAAGATATTCTTTTACTTGGTGCCCCTGCCTGCTGCCATATACATGTATAGTATTTCTTAATTACGAATATACTCTTATGAAGAGTGCCCCAATCACGGAACATGTAGGTCTACCTTTAAAAAAGAAAAAGGTATTACCAAAGGCGGTACCATATATAAACACAAATGTGAAGCATGTGTCGTAGGGTTGATTATATGTGTTTATTTTACAATAAACGAGTACAAGTATATAATAAATAAAATAAAGTTATCATGCGTGTTGTTTTCATCACACATTTGAAGCATCCTATATAGCCTACACAAACAAAATGCTATGCAATAAATTCCAAAACAACAAAATATCAAAGAATTGGAAACAAGTTAAACAGTCACACAAGAGGAACTGTAGTATGCTTAGAAAATCCATTACTAGCTATTGTATTGATATATATGTAGATCAAATGAATTCTGGATAAAAATTAACCCATTTTTAACAAATAAAGGTAGGCCTACCTTTGTAAATAAAAATACTGTGTTGTATGAAAAAAACACTAGTCAATAACTAACAAGACGTTTGTACCATCTTTAATGATTATTTAGTGGATGTCGCAAAGGACATTGGCTCTGATTATATACCTGTAAATGAAAATCACCCCAGTTTAGTTAGTATTCAAAATAGGCTACAAATTGTACAACATGTAATGAACAACTTGTCTTTAACTATGTTAGTGAAACATTTGTTAGTAAGCAAATTGATAAATTAAATGTCAAAAAGGCGACTTGACATGGTGGTATTTTCTCCAAGCTCTTGAAACTGGCAAAACCGGTTATTGTTAAACCTATTATAAACCTATTGTAAACAAGACCATTAGTATAGCAGTGTTCCCAGATACCGTGAAACTAGCTAAAGTAGCGCCAATTCATAAAAAGACAGTACCTTAGACAAAGAAAAGTATGGCACTGCTAGTATATTACCAGTCATGGACAGACCTAAGATCATTTTAATATATAATATATATATATATATATATATATGTATCAGCCGTACGATCTAGGTATGGGTGTAAAAGGGCTCTGTAGCAAAAATATTTAAGATTGGAAGATGATGTTTCAATTAATTTATCATCATCTCCGGCTAACCATGTGGGCGAGTGTTCCAAGACGATTAGTGGTACGTGCCTTGCACCGTCGATTATTCGTGTATATGTTGCTGGGTGCTGACTTGTAGAGTAGTGTTTATTGTTGTGTTCGATGATAGTGCGTTAAAAGATGACACCTTCAGACGGCTTCTTCTTTCTTTTCAGGGTGATACATCCTGAGGTGTTGGTAGCTTCTTTCTAAAACGGTCCCCTTTAGGGACACCCTCCTTATCATTGCTCATCCCACAGCAGCATATAAATGGATCTGGCAGTTAAATCCTGTCGTCTAGGTCGTTCCAGGGTCAGTCCATACCTCAACACCTCTGTTGAATGAGCCAGAGCTGCTGGAGTGTGTCCCCTGTAGCAAGGTCGACAACCAGAAGATACCAGTATTCCACGCTGCTGCCTGACCGCGACGTGCACGCCGCCAGATCGGCCGGGAGATTGGAAGAAAGCCATTGGTGAACATAAATACATAGCAGCTATTTCGATGGACATATTAAAGGCATGTGATTGTGCCGCATTACCTTTTATTGCTTAAACTTAGATGGTGTTGTGTTTCAGACTCTGCACTTGATTTAATCAAAAGTTATCTTCACAACAGGCAACAGTGTGTTGAATAGGGGCATGTGATAGTCCTTTGAAGATATTCATATTTCACAACAGGCAACAGTGTGTTATGCTAGGGTAATGCGTTAGCTACTTAAAAGCAGCATTATATCGTAATAAAGGATGTTTTTGGTAAAATATAAATACTAGTGTGTGTGTGTGTGTGCGTGCGTGCGTGCGTGCGTGCGTGCGTGCGTGCGTGCGTGCGTGCGTGCGTGCGTGCGTGCAAAAATCGAAATAGTCGGTCAGAAACGATAACATTCAAATAAATAGAAACCGTCGTATACGCGAATTTGTTTATCAACAAACGAAATGTAAACACTCGCAGCGCGCAATCATGAAACAACAGCGGATATGCCATGTTTGTTTTCATCATTGCCGAAGGAGAACGATGCATTCCGAATGTAAATCAGGTTCCGATTGTAGACAAGTGCGCGTGACCGACCGACTCGGAAAGTCCTACTTTCGGTTTCGAGTTTGTTTTATCGCAAAAACACTGTTTACTAATTGAACATAATTATACAAATTATAATTTAAGAATGTGTATCAGCATTGCTACCCATGCGTAAAATTTGAATTTTTCAAATATCTTTTATTTCATACGATATAGGGCTGCTTTAAGATATGTATAAAGGCTGCTGTTTGATATTTTTATTAATGATATTTTTGATTTTGTTAAAGACAGTAGTGTATATCATTATGCTGATGATAACACACTGTCTTGCTCTGATCATAATATTGAAATGGTGGAATCTACGTTAGAAAGAGTTTATCATTGATTCAATAGTTTTCACAAAATGAAATGAAAGCGAACCCAGATAAATTCCAGGCAATATCTGTTGGAAGGAAGACAAATCATGAACATATTTCTTTTAATCTGGACAACAATATTATTAATGTAGATGACACTGTAAAATTACTTGGTGTGACTTTCAACGAAAATTTGATGTTCATATTTGTAAAAAGGCTATGAAATGTACAGGTAAACATTTGTGTAAATTAGGTAGATAATGCATCAGTCCCACTGGGCTCCCGGTACTCCCCGGTTCACCCCGGCCCATGGACCGGGGTGCACCCGGGAGTTGAACCGTAGTGCCACTGTGATGGACCGGGATGATGCCTGATGGACCTGGATGAACCGGGGGTCTTCCCGGTGGATTTTGACATGTCAAAAACCACCGTGGTGAACCTTGGAGGACCGGGAAGGGGAGCCCGACCTGGGTGAACCGTGTTGAACCGTGTTCATACCTATTGGTGAAGATCCCAATGTAGTTCATACCTTGATGGAAACTATTGGTGAAGAGCCCAGTGTTGTTCATACCTTGATGGAAACTATTGGTGAAGAGGAAGAGCCCAATGTAGTTCATACCTTGATGGAAACTATTGGTGAAGAGGAAGAGCCCAATGTAGTTCATACCTTGATGGAAACTATTGGTGAAGAGGAAGAGCCCAATGTAGTTCATACCTTGATGGAAACTATTGGTGAAGAGGAAGAGCCCAATGTAGTTCATACCTTTATGAAAACTATTGGTGAAGAGGAAGAGCCCAATGTAGTTCATACCTTGATGGAAACTATTGGTGAAGAGGAAGAGCCCAATGTAGTTCATACCTTGATGGAAACTATTGGTGAAGAGGAAGATCCCAATGTTGTTCATACCTTGATGGCAACTATTGGTGAAGAGGAAGATCCCAATGTAGTTCATACCTTGATGGAAACTATTGGAGAAGAGGAAGATCCCAATGTAGTTCATACCTTGATGGAAACTATTGGAGAAGAGGAAGATCCCAATGTAGTTCATACCTTGATGGCAACTATTGGTGAAGAGGAAGATCCCAATGTTGTTCATACCTTGATGGAAACTATTGGAGAAGAGGAAGATCCCAATGTAGTTCATACCTTGATGAAAACTATTGGTGAATAGCCCAATGTTGTTCATACCTGGATGGAAACTATTGGTGAAGAGGAAGATCCCAATGTAGTTCATACCTTGATGGAAACTATTGGAGAAGAGGAAGATCCCAATGTAGTTCATACCTTTATGAAAACTATTGGTGAATAGCCCAATGTTGTTCATACCTGGATGGAAACTATTGGTGAAGAGGAAGATCCCAATGTAGTTCATACCTTGATGGAAACTATTAATTCCTTAATAAGATGCACGTCAGTCATTTGTGGCGAAATCTACGGCGTTTTGTTTAATCATATTTTACTGCATTGATCATGATAGTATAACATAGGTATACTAATATAGCATGATACTACGAATGGTTTGGGCCACACGTTTTAACAACTTGGCATTATCATTTTTAGCGACTTTATTGCTGAGTACATGTGTGCACGTTTCACAGTACAGCAGTGTTTAGTAGACTCCGTCACACTATCGTAGCAGTGTTTAGTATACCCTGGCACACTAGCGTAGCAGTGTTTAGTACACCCTGTCGTAGCAGTGTTTAGTACACCCTGTCATAGCAGTGTTTAGTACACCCTGTCGTAGCAGTGTTTAGTACACCCTGTCACACTATCGTAGCAGTGTTTCGTACACCTGGTCACACTATCGTAGCAGTGTTTAGTACACCCTGTCACACTATCGTAGCAGTGTTTAGTACACCCTGTCACACTATCGTAGCAGTGTTTAGTACACCCTGTCACACTATAGTAGCAGTGTTTAGTACACCCTGTCGTAGCAGTGTTTAGTACACCTGGTCAAACTATCGTAACAGTGTTTAGTACACCCTGTCACACTATCGTAGCAGTGTTTAGTACACCCTGTCACACTATCGTAGCAGTGTTTAGTACACCTGGTCACACTATCGTAGCAGTGTTTAGTACACCCTGTCACACTATCGTAGCAGTGTTTAGTACACCCTGTCACACTATCGTAGCAGTGTTTAGTACACCTGGTCACACTATCGTAGCAGTGTTTAGTACACCCTGTCACACTATCGTAGCAGTGTTTAGTACACCCTGTCACACTATCGTAGCAGTGTTTAGTACACCCTGTCGTAGCAGTGTTTAGTACACCTGGTCACACTATCGTAGCAGTGTTTAGTACACCCTGTCACACTATCGTAGCAGTGTTTAGTACACCCTGTCACACTATCGTAGCAGTGTTTAGTACACCCTGTCACACTATCGTAGCAGTGTTTAGTACACCCTGTCACACTATCGTAGCAGTGTTTAGTACACCCTGTCACACTATCGTAGCAGTGTTTAGTACACCCTGTCACACTATCGTAGCAGTGTTTAGTACACCCTGTCACACTATCGTAGCAGTGTTTAGTACACCCTGTCACACTATCGTAGCAGTGTTTAGTACACCCTGTCACACTATCGTAGCAGTGTTTAGTACACCCTGTCACACTATCGTAGCAGTGTTTAGTACATCCTGTCACACTATCGTAGCAGTGTTTAGTACACCCTGTCACACTATCGTAGCAGTGTTTAGTACACCCTGTCACACTATCGTAGCAGTGTTTAGTACACCCTGTCACACTATCGTAGCAGTGTTTAGTACACCTGGTCACACTATCGTAGCAGTGTTTAGTACACCTGGTCACACTATCGTAGCAGTGTTTAGTACACCCTGTCACACTATCGTAGCAGTGTTTAGTACACCCTGTCACACTATCGTAGCAGTGTTTAGTACACCCTGTCACACTATCGTAGCAGTGTTTAGTACACCCTGTCGTAGCAGTGTTTAGTACACCTGGTCACACTATCGTAGCAGTGTTTAGTACACCCTGTCGTAGCAGTGTTTAGTACACCCTGTCGTAGCAGTGTTTAGTACACCCTGTCACACTATCGTAGCAGTGTTTAGTACACCCTGTCACACTATCGTAGCAGTGTTTAGTACACCCTGTCACACTATCGTAGCAGTGTTTAGTACACCCTGTCGTAGCAGTGTTTAGTACACCCTGTCGTAGCAGTGTTTAGTACACCCTGTCACACTATCGTAGCAGTGTTTAGTACACCCTGTCACACTAACGTAGCAGTGTTTAGTACACCTGGTCACACTATCGTAGCAGTGTTTAGTACACCCGGTCACACTATCGTAGCAGTGTTTAGTACACCCTGTCACACTATCGTAGCAGTGTTTAGTACACCCTGTCACACTATCGTAACAGTGTTTAGTACACCCTGTCACACTATCGTAGCAGTGTTTAGTACACCCTGTCGTAGCAGTGTTTAGTACACCCTGTCACACTGTCGTAGCAGTGTTTAGTACACCCTGTCGTAGCAGTGTTTAGTACACCCTGTCGTAGCAGTGTTTAGTACACCGTCACACTATCGTAGCAGTGTTTAGTACACCCTGTCGTAGCAGTGTTTAGTACACCCTGTCGTAGCAGTGTTTAGTACACACTGTCGTAGCAGTGTTTAGTACACCCTGTCACACTATCGTATCAGTGTTTAGTACACCCTGTCACACTATCGTAGCAGTGTTTAGTACACCCTGTCACACTATCGTAGCAGTATTTAGTACACCCTGTCACACTATCGTAGCAGTGTTAGTACAGTATGTCACACTATCGTAGCAGTGTTTAGTACAGTCTGTCACACTATCGTAGCAGTGTTAGTACAGTCTGTCACACTATCGTAGCAGTGTTTAGTACACCCTGTCACACTATCGTAGCAGTGTTTAGTACACCTTGTCATACTATCGTAGCAGTGTTTAGTACACCCTGTCACACTATCGTAGCAGTATTTAGTACACCCCGTCACACTATCGTAGCAGTGTTAGTACAGTCTGCCACACTATCGTAGCAGTGTTTAGTACACCCTGTTACACTATCGTAGCAGTGTTTAGTACACCCTGTCACACTATCGTAGCAGTGTTTAGTACACCCTGTCACACTATCGTAGCAGTGTTTAGTACACCCTGTCACACTATCGTAGCAGTGTTTAGTACACCCTGTCACACTATCGTAGCAGTGTTTAGTACACCCTGTCACACTATCGTAGCAGTGTTTAGTACACCCTGTCACACTATCGTAGCAGTGTTTAGTACACCCTGTCACACTATCGTAGCAGTGTTTAGTACACCCTGTCACACTATCGTAGCAGTGTTTAGTACACCCTGTCACACTATCGTAGCAGTGTTTAGTACACCCTGTCACACTATCGTAGCAGTGTTTAGTACACCCTGTCACACTATCGTAGCAGTGTTTAGTACACCTGGTCACACTATCGTAGCAGTGTTTAGTACACCCTGTCACACTATCGTAGCAGTGTTTAGTACACCCTGTCACACTATCGTAGCAGTGTTTAGTACACCCTGTCACACTATCGTAGCAGTGTTTAGTACACCCTGTCACACTATCGTAGCAGTGTTTAGTACACCCTGTCGTAGCAGTGTTTAGTACACCTGGTCACACTATCGTAGCAGTGTTTAGTACACCCTGTCGTAGCAGTGTTTAGTACACCCTGTCACACTATCGTAGCAGTGTTTAGTACACCCTGTCACACTATCGTAGCAGTGTTTAGTACACCCTGTCACACTATCGTAGCAGTGTTTAGTACACCCTGTCGTAGCAGTGTTTAGTACACCCTGTCGTAGCAGTGTTTAGTACACCCTGTCACACTATCGTAGCAGTGTTTAGTACACCCTGTCACACTAACGTAGCAGTGTTTAGTACACCTGGTCACACTATCGTAGCAGTGTTTAGTACACCCGGTCACACTATCGTAGCAGTGTTTAGTACACCCTGTCACACTATCGTAGCAGTGTTTAGTACACCCTGTCACACTATCGTAACAGTGTTTAGTACACCCTGTCACACTATCGTAGCAGTGTTTAGTACACCCTGTCGTAGCAGTGTTTAGTACACCCTGTCACACTGTCGTAGCAGTGTTTAGTACACCCTGTCGTAGCAGTGTTTAGTACACCCTGTCGTAGCAGTGTTTAGTACACCGTCACACTATCGTAGCAGTGTTTAGTACACCCTGTCGTAGCAGTGTTTAGTACACCCTGTCGTAGCAGTGTTTAGTACACACTGTCGTAGCAGTGTTTAGTACACCCTGTCACACTATCGTAGCAGTGTTTAGTACACCCTGTCACACTATCGTAGCAGTGTTTAGTACACCCTGTCACACTATCGTAGCAGTATTTAGTACACCCTGTCACACTATCGTAGCAGTGTTAGTACAGTATGTCACACTATCGTAGCAGTGTTTAGTACAGTCTGTCACACTATCGTAGCAGTGTTAGTACAGTCTGTCACACTATCGTAGCAGTGTTTAGTACACCCTGTCACACTATCGTAGCAGTGTTTAGTACACTTGTCATACTATCGTAGCAGTGTTTAGTACACCCTGTCACACTATCGTAGCAGTATTTAGTACACCCCGTCACACTATCGTAGCAGTGTTAGTACAGTCTGTCACACTATCGTAGCAGTGTTTAGTACACCCTGTTACACTATCGTAGCAGTGTTTAGTACACCCTGTCACACTATCGTAGCAGTGTTTAGTACACCTGGTCACACTATCGTAGCAGTGTTTAGTACACCTGGTCACACTATCGTAGCAGTGTTTAGTACACCTGGTCACACTATCGTAGCAGTGTTTAGTACACCCTGTCACACTATCGTAGCAGTGTTTAGTACACCTGGTCACACTATCGTAGCAGTGTTTAGTACACCCTGTCGTAGCAGTGTTTAGTACACCCTGTCACACTATCGTAGCAGTGTTTAGTACACCCTGTCACACTATCGTAGCAGTGTTTAGTACACCCTGTCACACTATCGTAGCAGTGTTTAGTACACCCTGTCACACTATCGTAGCAGTGTTTAGTACAGTCTGTCACACTATCGTAGCA
Organism: Archivesica marissinica; assembly: GCA_014843695.1. Taxonomy (NCBI): domain Eukaryota; kingdom Metazoa; phylum Mollusca; class Bivalvia; order Venerida; family Vesicomyidae; genus Archivesica; species Archivesica marissinica. Next base: position 41,522,371 of record CM026397.1, on the reverse strand, counting down.
GTGTTTAGTACAGTCTGTCACCCTGTCGTAGCAGTGTTTAGTACAGTCTGTCACACTATCGTAGCAGTGTTTAGTACACCCTGTCACACTATCGTAGCAGTGTTAGTACAGTCTGTCACACTATCGTAGCAGTGTTTAGTACACCTGGTCACACTATCGTAGCAGTGTTTAGTACACCTGGTCACACTATCGTAGCAGTGTTTAGTAACCTGGTCACACTATCGTAGCAGTGTTTAGTACACCCTGTCACACTATCGTAGCAGTGTTTAGTACACCCTGTCACAC
>CM026397.1:41499977-41521086 GCA_014843695.1 Archivesica marissinica | reverse complement strand
TTACACAATACGTGTTCCTTAAACACTACGTGTTCCTATAGGTAGTTTGGTCGTATTGTATAGATATAGATAGTATAGGTAGTTTGGTCGTATTGTATAGATATAGATAGTATAGGTAGTTTGGTCGTATTGTATAGATATAGATAGTATAGGTAGTTTGGTCGTATTGTATAGATATAGATAGTATAGGTAGTTTGGTCGTATTGTATAGATATAGATAGTATAGGTAGTTTGGTCGTATTGTATATATATAGATAGTATAGGTAGTTTGGTCGTATTGTATAGATATAGATAGTATAGGTAGTTTGGTCGTATTGTAATTTAGAAAACAATGAACGTGCGGAATAATGCATATAGAGACATATGATGGTGCCTGCATACCAGAGACATTTGTGAACTTTCCTGAAACTCAATTATTAGAATGATACACGACCGCCTCTATTCTCGTATTTTGTATAGATTTACAAGATGGACAAGTCATTTTGTCACACAAATATTTAAAATTATATAAGTAGAACCGATGTTCGGTATAAAATTATACTAAGTAGAACCGATGTTCGGTATATAATTATGCTAAGTAGAACCGATGTTCGGTATATAATTATGCTAAGTAGAACCGATGTTCAGTATATAATTATGCTAAGTAGAACCGATGTTCAGTATATAATTATACTAAGTAGAACCGATGTTCGGTATATAATTTTACTAAGTAGAACCGATGTTCAGTATATAATTATACTAAGTAGAACCGATGTTCAGTATACTAAGTGGAACCGATGTTCAGTATACTAAGTAGAACCGATGTTCAGTATACTAAGTAGAACCGATGATCAGTATACTAAGTAGAACCGATGTTCAGTATACTAAGTAGAACCGATGTTCAGTATATAATTATGCTAAGTAGAACCGATGTTCGGTATATAATTATACTAAGTAGAACCGATGTTCAGTATACTAAGTAGAACCGATGTTCGGTATATAATTATACTAAGTAGAACCGATGTTCAGTATATAATTTTACTAAGTAGAACCGATGTTCAGTATATAATTATACTAAGTAGAACCGATGTTCAGTATATAATTATGCTAAGTAGAACCGATGTTCGGTATATAATTATACTAAGTAGAACCGATGTTCAGTATACTAAGTAGAACCGATGTTCGGTATATAATTATACTAAGTAGAACCGATGTTCAGTATATAATTATGCTAAGTAGAACCGATGTTCGGTATATAATTTTACTAAGTAGAACCGATGTTCAGTATATAATTATACTAAGTAGAACCGATGTTCAGTATATAATTATGCTAAGTAGAACCGATGTTCGGTATATAATTTTACTAAGTAGAACCGATGTTCAGTATATAATTATACTAAGTAGAACCGATGTTCAGTATATAATTATGCTAAGTAGAACCGATGTTCGGTATATAATTTTACTAAGTAGAACCGATGTTCAGTATATAATTATACTAAGTAGAACCGATGTTCAGTATACTAAGTAAAACCGATGTTCAGTATACTAAGTAGAACCGATGTTCAGTATACTAAGTAGAACCGATGTTCAGTATACTAAGTAGAACCGATGTTCAGTATACTAAGTAGAACCGATGTTCAGTATACTAAGTAGAACCGATGTTCGGTATATATTTATGCTCAGTAGAACCGATGTTTAGTATATAATTATACTAAGTAGAACCGATGTTCAGTATACTAAGTAGAACCGATGTTCGGTATATAATTATGCTAAGTAGAACCGATGTTCGGTATATAATTATGCTAAGTAGAACCGATGTTCAGTATATAATTATACTAAGTAGAACCGATGTTCAGTATATAATTATGCTAAGTAGAACCGATGTTCGGTATATAATTATGCTAAGTAGAACCGATGTTCGGTATATAATTATGCTAAGTAGAACCGATGTTCGGTATACTAAGTAGAACCGATGTTCGGTATATAATTATGCTAAGTAGAACCGATGTTCAGTATACAATTATACTAAGTAGAACCGATGTTCAGTATATAATTATACTAAGTAGAACCGATGTTCAGTATACTAAGTAGAACCGATGTTCAGTATATAATTATACTAAGTAGAACCGATGTTCAGTATACTAAGTAGAACCGATGTTCAGTATATAATTATACTAAGTAGAACCGATGTTCGGTATACTAAGTAGAACCGATGTTCGGTATATAATTATACTCTGTAGAACCGATGTTCGGTATATAATTATACTCTGTAGAACCGATGTTCAGTATACTAAGTAGAACCGATGTTCGGTATACTAAGTAGAACCGATGTTCGGTATATAATTATGCTAAGTAGAACCGATGTTCGGTATATAATTGCATATTGGTGGTGGTTGCTTAGTAACTGTTGCTTAGTATTTCAAAGAGATTAAATAAACTTTTTGTCAATAAATTTAGTATTTTCATCAATTTACAAAGTTTTCATTCAAACTGTGGTCGATTTCTTCCAAAACTCCACGTATTCCTTTTATTTTTTATTCAGTTTATATATACTATCAGGCAAGTTAATTAATGGTCCAAAGCCTATTAATAGATGGCGTGTAGCACCGTTAGACGTCAACACTCCGCTAAACGTCATAAACATCCGCTATACGTCAAAAGACCACTAAGCGTCATAAAATCATACACAAGTCTGATAAACGTCTTAAATGCGGTCTTTTGACGTTTAGCGGAGTTGTTGACTGTTAACGGTGTCATAATGGGGTAACACGTGTGCGGCTGCAAGTACATATATGTATTCTGACGGTTTTAAATAAACATGCCCACTTTGTTTCCGTTATACTGGTTGATCCAGGCCATTGATTGCTTGTCTTAGGATGAAAGAAAACTGTTAGGAAAATTACTCAGAAAAGGGGACACGTTTCTCGGCACACATACGTGACGTCACTCACTGGCACACCCTTTTATGGATACAATACTGTACATGAACGTTGCTGCTTATAAAAACAAGCACAGTTTTAACTGAAGATTTCATTTTTATTCATTTGTAACATTGTTAAACTCTGTTTGTATGCATGCATTCCCTATTCTGCATAGTGTGTAGTCCGCCACTGCGTGACTTGCAGTCAAAGATTGATGTGTAGTACATGCAGTATATATAATTACAGTCAAAGATTGATGTGTAGTACATGCAGTATATATAATTACAGTTAAAGATTGATGTGTAGTACATGCAGTATATATAATTACAGTCAACGATTGATGTGTAGCGCATGCAGTATATATAATTACAGTCAAAGATTGATGTGTAGTACATGCAGTATATATAATTACAGTCAAAGATTGATGTGTAGCGCATGCAGTATATATACTTACAGTCAAAGATTGATGTGTAGTACATGCAGTATATATAATTACATTCAAACTTGTATTAAGAAACCACCAAAGGGACTGGCTAAAATGTTTTGAAGCAGCAATGGTCTTTTAATACATGCTAATTTGTTCCTTACTAAGCACAAGCTGGAACTGAGCAAATTGTCTCTTAATACAAGCGGTCTCTTGATACACGCGTTCTCTTGATACTAGCGTTCTCTTAATACTAGCGGTCTCTTAATACTAGCGGTCTCTTGATACAAGCGGTCTCTTAATACTAGCGGTCTCTTGATACAAGCAGTCTCTTGATACAAGCGGTCTCTTAATACTAGCGGTCTCTTGATACACGCGGTCTCTTGATACTAGCGGTCTCTTAATACAAGCAGTCTCTTGATACTAGCGGTCTCTTGATACAAGCGGTCTCTTAATACAAGCGGTCTCTTGATACACGCGGTCTCTTGATACAAGCGGTCTCTTAATACAAGCAGTCTCTTGATACTAGCGGTCTCTTGATACAAGCGGTCTCTTGATACTAGCGGTCTCTTGATTCAAGCGTCTCTTAATACAAGCGGTCTCTTGATACAAGCGGTCTCTTGATACAAGCGATCTCTTGATACAAGCGGTCTCTTGATAGACGTGGCTTTTCAAGCAAGTTTGACTGTATGTATTGCATGCTAGGACTATGCAACCTATTCATTATAGTCTGAAGTTTCAAGTACAGGTTCGGTTTAAAATGTAGTGATCTATTTTCAGAGATAAAAATCTGTATATGCTTTTACTATATATGTGCTTTTAATGCGTTTACATGTCGTCGTATGTGTCGTGGTCACTTGGCTATGATGTCCAGTTCATTGTAAATATAGTTGGTAGACTGGTCAATGGTAGGTGTCATGTAATATACGCTTTAGTATATATAGCTCTTATAATAATGTTAATGCGTGGATTGTAACTAGTATCCGTGTTCGTGGAATCGACACGCATGATAAGTCAGTTGTGCAACTATAACACTTATAATACATATATATATAGTACAGTCTCGTTCTAAGTTCACGATTACACAGCTGATGCAAGAGTTAAAAATAGCATCTAGCACATGATTGCGCAATCTATGTAATCCTGAGCACACTGTGTCAAACACTGGCGGAAGACACCACCTTTGTACTTTCCGTGATGTATCGTGCACGTGAGGTCACAGCTGTGTAACTCCCAATCACAATCCGGGGGACATACCGCTTCGGACTCATCGGACACGGCGGATATCTGGTGTACACGGTATGACGTCACGAGGAGAGCAGACGACAGAATGAGGAACAGGCAGGTGAAATAATGCATCGTTCTGTAAGAGACGGTAAGAAAATAATGTAACATAATGGGGTTATATGTTGATTATGTTAATTAATTACCTCCATAATTAGTTGTATAGCATGATACATATTCATGAGTATTGGTCTATTTCTAACAATGCTGCATACGGTCTTTATAAAAGACAAGTATACATGGAACTGTACATACTGACATGTTGGAAGAGTATACAAGTATACAGTTGGCAGAGAAACAAGTTTATTTGGCATGGACATCCCTTACATGTATGTCTGATCAGCATATTAAAGGTTTTCCCACACATATGTGCTATTACATCAGAAATGTACTTCGATGTTTAAGCTTAAACAGTACAATTCTAAAATGTTAACTTGTTATGGTCCGTACAAGCGGGTGTCTGCACCAAAACAATATATCCGCATTGATATACTGACTGATAGTGACAGTTATACCAAAAATGCTTACTGGAACAACTGTTAGCTTGACATGTTATGGAATACATGTCCAAGCTTGCTTCTCTATAAAAGATGAGATAAATTTAGATTAAGGGGAGACGATATGTGCTATAAATTGGACTTGGAACTTTTACTATACGATTACGGTACAATAGTGATCACGTATACTAGTATAATTATTTTATAACATACAGTCAAACCTGTCTAAGACAGGCAGCCAAGGCAATCGGAGAAAGTGGCTGCTTAACACATGTGTCTGCTTATTAGAGGTCAAATGTATATTTAAGAAACAACACATTGGGAATCTGGAATCTGGCTTCTTAATCGTCGTTACCAATAACACAGGTGTCACTGAATACAAAATACAGAGTTTTTAAAGATGTCATAAAGCCCCGTTTCCAAGAAGCGTGTGTTCGGAGCGTTTTCAGCTTTTGTCTGATATGCTTGCTATTGTTTTGGTTTACATTACGAAGTACAGAGATATGCTTGCTATTGTTTAGGTTTACATTACGAAATACAGAGATATGCTTGCTATTGTTTTGGTTTACATTACGAAGTACAGAGATATGCTTGCTATTGTTTAGGTTTACATTATGAAATACAGAGATATGCTTGCTATTGTTTAGGTTTACATTACGAAATACAGAGATATGCTTGCTATTGTTTAGGTTTACATTACGAAATACAGAGATATGCTTGCTATTGTTTTGGTTTACATTACGAAATACAGAGATATGCTTGCTAGTGTTTAGGTTTACATTACGAAATACAGAGATATGCTTGCTATTGTTTAGGTTTACATTACGAAATACAGAGATATGCTTGCTATTGTTTAGGTTTACATTACGAAATACAGAGATATGCTTGCTATTGTTTAGGTTTACATTACGAAATATGTGTAATATTTTATTTTATGCTTTCCAATGAAATATAGAAATTTATCGATGAAATAAAATGTTATTTCACTAGTTGAAAGCAATTGAATAACATATTTTAATTCGCATGCTGTGCATGTGTGGTACCTAGCCGCTAAATGTTGCAATGTTGTCAACGTGAACGTTGTCGGACTCAAGCTATCAGTGACGTCATCACTTATTATTATTTATGGTCGAATAAACGCCGTTCTAGAGCAACTTAGCGCACGGTTGCATCGTTTTCTATCATAAATCACTAGTCAGTCTATACTATAACAGAATGTATGTTTGCTTAAGTGAATGATCGAATCACATTTCACTCATGGACATCGAAAGCAACATGTAAGTCCGCTTCCGTGGTCGAGTGGTTACAGCGCCGACTTGTAGCCTATCATCACTGATTGCCCCGGATTCGAGCCCCACTCACACCATGTCTATTTATATGAAAAGGTTGGCAGTTTCTTACGGAGGTTAGCGCACCAAGTACTGGTTAACCGCTGGAGCCTGCCCAGGAAAAGTGTTGTTAGGTAAGCTGCCCATCGCTCAGATGTTTAACAGGTAACGACGTTAAACAAACTTAAATAAAAAATTAAATAAAGCAGCATGTACGCTGTTGAGAGTGGAAGTAAGATTGATTAATGTGGAAAGTAACAGTATCATCACTCTACTCTTCACGTGTGTGTCTAACACATCATTCTTGCCAGTTTCCGTTTCACCATTGTCAATATTGAAATAGTTTCACGTGTATTAAGAGCTTGAACATACTGTAAAGGTGGCGATGCGTAAATTAATACTGTAAGCTAATAATCATATTGTAATATTGTAACATTTACATGATGGTGTTACAAATTATTTTGTTTCTATATGTCTTTTTTCACATTATTAATTAGTTATGTTTCTATGTCTTATTTAACATTATCAATTAGTTATGTCTATATGTCTTATTTCACATTATCAATTAGTTATGTTTCTATGTCTTATTTAACATTATGTAAATAAATGGTGTCCTTCACGGTACGAAAATCAAAACAAAAAATGTATTCTTTAAAAACGAATATAAATTAAATTATATAATTTTATCACTCTATTAATCCTGAAACTGCTTACATACACACGATATGTCCTGTTGTCCTGTTGTCCTGTTGTCCTGTTGTTGTTTATTTTAAATATTAAATCACAGCTGTTCGACAGGCTACCTGTTTCTATAACTGCTGATGCTAATATGGAAACAAAGAATGACTATTTCCGGAAAGATAATTTGGTGAAGCTGGGATGACTGATTGACTTCATAAATGAAGCCCCCACCGCTTGTTGTTATTATGGTTGGAAAATAATTGAGGGAATCGAGATGTTCTCAGACTAATCACCGCTATAGATTCACAGGGAAGGAAATGCTACCAAATATGGTCATACCACATTCATTTATATGCATTATATAACAGCATTCTAATGTTTTCCTTATCTATACAGATGGCGGAATATTGTTATAATGCATTTATAGCAGTACTGTAATTACGAAATGTGTAAATGATTTCATTCTACGGCCATGTCGTTATTCCGCAGACAAAACACTATGAATTTTGAACAGAGATCGTCTCGCTATATCATCTAGATGAAGTGGTGAGTATTTAGCTGTGATGAGGGGATCACAATATTGTAAAATATTAACATTACTGACAGACAAACATAATTGCTATCAAACCGTAGATACCATGATGAATATACGACGAGAGATGTCACAGAAAATATCTACGACCTGCGAGAGAGGAGAGAACGGAAGAGATGGCACTAAAATTCTACGACAAGTGAGAGAGAAGAGAATGTGAGAGATGGTACAGGAAATATACGACAAGTGGGAGAGAGAAGATAATGTGAGAGATAGTATAGGAAATATACGACAAGTGAGAGAGAGAAGAGAATGTGAGAGATGGTACAGGAAATATACGACAAGTGGGAGAGAGAAGAGAATGTGAGAGATGGTACAGGAAATATACGACAAGTGAGAGAGAGAAGAGAATGTGAGAGATGGTACAGGAAATATACGACAAGTGGGAGAGAGAAGAGAATATGAGAGATGGTACAGGAAATATACTACAAGTGAGAGAGAAGAGAATGTGAGAGATGGTACAGGAAATATACGACAAGTGAGAGAGAGAAGAGAATGTGAGAGATGGTACAGGAAATATACGACAAGTGAGAGAGAGAAGAGAATGTGAGAGATGGTACAGGAAATATACGACAAGTGAGAGAGAAGAGAAAGGAAGAGATGGTACAGGAAATCTACGACAAGTGAGATAGAAGAGAAAGGAAGAGATGGTACAGGAAATCTACGACCAGCGAGAGAGAAGAGAATGGAAGAGATGGTACAGGAAATCTACGACCAGCGAGAGAGAAGAGAATGGAATATATGGTACAGGAGATCTACGACCAGCGAGAGAGAAGAGAATGGAAGAGATGGTACAGGAAATCTACGACCAGCGAGAGAGAAGAGAATGGAATATATGGTACAGGAAATCTACGACCAGCGAGAGAGAAGAGAATTGGAGAGATGATACAGGAAATCCACGACCAGCGAGAGAGAAGAGAATGGAAGAGATGGTACAGGAAATCTACGACAAGTGAGAGAGGAGAGAATGGGAGAGATGGTACAGGCAATCTACAACCAGCGAGAGAGAAGAGAGAGGAAGAGATGGTACAGGAAATCTACGACCAGTGAGAGAGAAGAGAAAGGAAGAGATTGTACAGGATATCTACGACCAGCGATAGAGAGGAGAATGGGAGAAATGGTACAGGACATCTACGACACGTGAGAGAGAAGAGAATGGGGGAGATGGTACAGGAAATCTACGACAAGTGAGAGAGACTAGAAAGGAAGAGATGGTACGGGACATCTACGACACATAAGAGAGAGAAGAGAATGGGAGAGATGGTACAGGAAATATACGACCAGCGAGAGAGGAGAATGGATGAGGTGGTACAGGAAATCTACGACCAGCGAGAGAGAAGAGAAAGGAAGAGATGGTACAGGAAATATACGACAAGTGAGAGAGAGAAGAGAAAGGAAGAGATGGTACAGGAAATCTACGACCAGCGAGAGAGGAGAGAATGGGAGAGATGGTACAGGACATCTACGACAAGTGAGAGAGAGAGAGAGAAGAGAAAGGAAGAGATGGTACAGGACATCTACGACAAGTCAGAGAGAATAGAATGAGAGAGATGGTACAGGACATCTACGACAAGTGAGAGAGAGAGAAGTGAAAGGAAGAGATGGTACAGGAAATATATGACCTACGAGAGAGGAGAATGGAAGAGGTGGTACAGGAAATCTACGAACAGCGAGAAAGAAGAGAATGTGCGAGATGGTACAGGACATATACGACAAGTGAGAGAGAGAGAGAAGAGAATGAGAGAGATGGTGCAGGAAATCTACGACAAGTGAGAGAGAAGAGAAAGGAAGAGATGGTACAGGACATCTACGACACGTAAGAGAGAGAGGAGAATGGGAATAGTAATATTAAAAAGAGTATTTTGAACCAGGCCTCTAATTGAAGAACTCTTTATGCAGGGAAATCTACGACCAGCGAGAGAGAAGAGAAAGAAAGAGATGGTAATGGAAATCTACGACCAGTGAGAGAGAGAATAGAATGAGAGAGAGAGATTGTACAGGAAATCTATGACACGTGAGAGAGAAGAGAAAGGAAGAGATGGTACTGGAAATCTACGACAAGTGAGAGAGAGAGAGAATAGAATGGAATAGATGGTATAGGAAATCTACGACAAGTAAGAGAGAGAGAGAAGAGAAAGGAAGAGATGGTGCAGGAAATCTACGACAAGTGAGAGAGAAGAGAATGGAAGAGATGGTACAGGAACTCTACGACAAGTAAGAGAGAGAGAGAAGAGAAAGGAAGAGATGGTACAGGAAATCTACGACAAGTAAGAGAGAGAAGAGAATGGGAGAGATGGTACAGGAACTCTACGACAAGTAAGAGAGAGAGAGAGAGGAGAAAGGAAGAGATGGTACAGGAAATCTACGACAAGTAAGAGAGAGAAGAGAATGGGAGAGATGGTACAGGAAATCTACGACACGTGAGAGAGAGAGAAGAGAATGGTAGAGATGGTACAGGAAATATACGACAAGTGAGAGAGAGAGAGAAGAGAATGGTAGAGATGGTACAGGAAATCTACGACAAGTAAGAGAGAGAGAAGAGAAAGAAGAGATGTGCAGGAAATCTACGACAAGTGAGAGAGAAGAGAATGGAAGAGATGGTACAGGAACTCTACGACAAGTAAAGAGAGAGAAGAGAAAGGAAGAGATGGTACAGGAAATCTACGACACGTGAGAGAGAGAAGAGAATGGTAGAGATGGTACAGGAAATCTAGACAAGTAAGAGAGAGAGAAGAGAAAGGAAGAGATGGTACAGGAAATCTACGACACGTAGAGAGAGAAGAGAATGGTAGAGATGGTACAGGAAATCTATGACAAGTAAGAGAGAGAGAAGAGAAAGGAAGAGATGGTGCAGGAAATCTACGACAAGTGAGAGAGAAGAGAATGGAAGAGATGGTACAGGAAATATACGACAAGTGAGAAAGAAGAGAAAGGAAGAGATGGTACAGGAAATCTACGACTATATTAACATGTACTATGCATGCATTATTTACTATATTAACATGTACTATGCATGCATTATTTACTATATTAACATGTACTATGCATGCATTATTTACTATATTTACTTCAGTGTTAAATCACTGTTTTTGTTGTTTTAGTTCTAAATTCTTGTTATCTATATTTTGCTAATTTTCTTCATTATCCTTTTATATATGAGTAATCATCAATTTTAGTATTTGCAGAACTCATATTGACAATTTCTGTGCACAACAATGACATAAATCGTATATGATATGCATAATTATACAAGTGTGTGCATTTGTTTTGTTCTGTACATTGTATATATAGAATGAATGCAATAAAATACGATTAAACTAAACTGTTTATACCATGTAGATATTGTCCGCTTGACTATTTAGCATTAAGGAATTGAAAGCTAAAAACTTGTCAAACCTCGTATCATATTTAATGTAACATATAGATATATTTATTTAATGCCCATCACATACCAATAAATGGTAGTTGATCAAGGTAATGCTGAATTACATACCAACCGTCATTATTGTTTGTTTAGTTATATACAATACAATACAATACAATACAATACAATACAATACAATACAATACAATACAATACAATACAATACAATACAATACAATACAATACAATACAATACAATACAATACAATACAATACAATACAATAAGTTTATTGCATAAAACAGACACATGTTTATAGCAATTAAACAGTAGAAACAGGCAGTGACATGGAATTTTACAAAAGAGCATAATTATAGGTTATTAGTATTCAAATACATGTATATGATATAAAAAGGTGTTAGGTTCGTTGTTTATTTCCAAAATATATAAATTTGGAAAGATCGATAGTGATTTTTTGGGATTTGCATGACAAGAGATTAATAAATTTCTGTATAGTCGGCCAGGTATGGTAATATCTTTTAATAAATTTCGATCTTAAAGTTGCATAATGCAGATTAGTATGAAATGATATTCATTTCCCAAAATTCTCGAATTACAATAAATACATAATCTTTCGTTTCGTGGCAGGTGTAGGTAACGACCACGCTCAATAGCTAAATCATGCGATGATGTTTTAAATCGTGTAAGGGCAATTCTGTATTTGTTTTCTTTAATAAAATCAAGGTAAGTTTCAAAGATAAATTCATTTTTAAACAAACTGTATGTCTCTAGACGTGCATAGTTATTGATAGCAGTATACCAGCGTTGATAATATATGTCTAATATGCGTGATTTTATAGTATTGTAATTAATAAGCATTCTTGACTGGTTTTGCCACAAATAGGACAGTCCGCATGTATCGATACTATTTTTTAACTGATAAGCCCAGTTCATTTTGTTGTGATAATTTTTGTTTTCAACATCAGTTTTCAACAGTTGGTAAGTTTGATAAAGTAAGGAATCTTCTGGTAAAGTCAATAATTTTAAGCAATATTTGACCATTAGTAGTTGTCTGCGTATCGACATGGGAAGACAACCAAGTTCTCCATATAGTGCATTTAGGTTTGTTGAGCGCCTTACGCATAATATTTTTCTGCAAAATTTTGAAAGTATTAATTTAACATCGGGTGCATCATGGTAGCCCCATAATTCTGCTGAATAGTTTAAAATTGGTGCGACAAGAGAATCAAACAAGCTTAACTTTCTCGATGATGGGAAGTCTACTTGATTAAAAGCAATAAATAATTTATGTAAAGAAAAAGAGGCGTGCTTAGCTACAAGTGTTTGTGTTCGATTCCAATTACCGTTCTTGTATAGATGAACACCTAAATATTTAAACGATTCTACAATATCAATACGTGAATTATATATGTAAAAATCATGTCGAGAATGTCGACCATTTTCAAAAATCATAATTTTTGTTTTATTAGTATTAAGGCGTAAGCCCCATGTATTACAATAAGTCTCAATATCGTTCAACATAGATTGTAATGCTTCAGGATCTTGCGCAAACACAACAGCATCGTCAGCAAATAATAGTAAGAATATGTGTAGGTCACCAATGTTCATTATTCCATTCAGATCTGCATTAATATTATTTAATATATCATTCAAAAAAATAAACACAACATGCTACTGGACGGGTCTCCTTGCTTTACGCCAATATTCGATGTGATACAATCAGACGCGTTTGACCATAACAGATAATGTGTTCCGACTATCCGTCATCTATCTTGTGGTGGGCGGTGATCTGTCATTTAGTCCAACGTTCCTTTTCCCTGTTAGGTGTGCCAATGTCTATTCGTACTGGTGATAAAACTGTCTATCGACGGTTAGTTGTGTTTTACGTTTATTCATCGTCTCTATGGTTTTAAGTCCATATGAAAGGTTAGGGTCAGCCGAAAGGTTTGTGTCAGACAGTTGGCTACTATGTTTTATCGCTTTTTTGATAGTTGGTTTACCAACCACTAAGATGAACTCACTAAGAAAATCGAAGGATTTCTCAATACCAAATGCATATATATTAAAACTGCACACCGATCAGCCTAAACAGTCACAATACGCAGACCGATCAACCTAAACAGTCACAATACGCACACCGATCAACCTACATGGTCACAATACGCACGCCCGTCAACCTAACCGGTCACAATACGCACACCCGTCAACCTAAACAGTCACAATACGCACACCGATCAACCTACATGGTCACAATACGCAGGCCCGTCAACCTAACCGGTCACAATACGCACGCCCGTCAACCTAACCGGTCACAATACGCACACCGATCAGCCTAAGCAGTCACAATACGCACGCCCGTCAACACAATACGCACACCCGTCAACCTAACCGGTCACAATACGCACACCCGTCAACCCTAACCGGTCACAATACGCACGCCCGTCAACGTAAACGGTCACAATACGCACACCCGTCAACCTAACCGGTCACAATACGCACACCAATCAACCTAACCGGTCACAATACGCACACCCGTCAACACAATACGCACACCCGTCAACCTAACCGGTCACAATACGCACACCGATCAACCTAACCGGTCACAATACGCACACCCGTCAACCTAACCGGTCACAATACGCACACCGGTCAACGTAAACGGTCACAATACGCACGCCCGTCAACCTAACCGGTCACAATACGCACACCGATCAACCTAACCGGTCACAATACGCACGCCCGTCAACCTAACCGGTCACAATATGCACACCGATCAACCTAAACGGTCACAATACGCACGCTCGTCAACCAGTCAAGTATGTCAGTTCTGCATTTACCAGTTAAGTGTATCAGTTCTGCATTTACCAGTCAAGTGTATCAGTTCTTCATTTACCAGTCAAGTATGTCAGTTCTGCATTTACCAGTCAAGTGTATCAGTTCTGCATTTACCAGTCAAGTGTGTCAGTTCTGTATTTACCAGTCAAGTGTATCAGTTCTTCATTTACCAGTCAAGTATGACAGTTCTGCATTTACCAGTCAAGTATATCAGTTCTGCATTTACCAGTCAAGTGTATCAGTTCTGCATTTACCAGTCAAGTGTGTCAGTTCTGCATTGACCAGTCAAGTGTATCAGTTCTGCATTTACCAGTCAAGTATGTCAGTTCTGCATTTACCAGTCAAGTATGTCAGTTCTGCATTTACCAGTCAAGTATGTCAGGTCTGCATTTACCAGTCACGAGTATCAGTTCTGCATTTACCATTCAAGTATGTCCGTTCTGCATTTACCAGTCAAGTATGTCAGTTCTGTATTTACCAGTCAAGTGTGTCAGTTCTTCATTTACCAGTCAAGTATGTCAGTTCTGTATTTACCAGTCAAGTATGTCAGTTCTGTATTTACCAGTCAAGTGTATCAGTTCTGTATTTACCAGTCAAGTGTATCAGTTCTGCATTTACCAGTCAAGTGTATCAGTTCTTCATTTACCAGTCAAGTATGTCAGTTCTGCATTTACCAGTCAAGTATGTCAGTTCTGCATTTACCAGTCACGTGTATCAGTTCTGCATTTACCATTCAAGTATGTCAGTTCTGTATTTACCAGTCAAGTATGTCAGTTCTGCATTTACCAGTCAAGTATGTCAGTTCTGTATTTACCAGTCAAGTGTATCAGTTCTGCATTTACCAGTCAAGTGTGTCAGTTCTGCATTTACCAGTCAAGTGTATCAGTTCTGCATTTACCAGTCAAGTGTATCAGTTCTTCATTTACCAGTCAAGTATGTCAGTTCTGCATTTACCAGTCAAGTATGTCAGTTCTGCATTTACCAGTCATGTGTATCAGTTCTCCATTTACCAGTCAAGTGTGTCAGTTCTGCATTTATCAGTCAAGTGTATCAGTTCTTCATTTACCAGTCAAGTATGTCAGTTCTGCATTTACCAGTCAAGTATGTCAGTTCTTCATTTACCAGTCAAGTGTATCAATTCTGCATTTACCAGTCAAGTATATCAGTTCTGCATTTACCAGTCAAGTGTATCAGTTCTGCATTTACCAGTCAAGTGTATCAGTTCTGCATTTACCAGTCAAGTATGACCGTTCTGCATTTACCAGTCAAGTATGTCAGTTCTGTATTTACCAGTCAAGTGTGTCAGTTCTTCATTTACCATTCAAGTATGTCAGTTCTGTATTTACCAGTCAAGTATGTCAGTTCTGTATTTACCAGTCAAGTGTATCAGTTCTGCATTTACCAGTCAAGTGTATCAGTTCTGTATTTACCAGTCAATTGTATCAGGTCTTCAATTACCAGTCAAGTATGTCAATTCGGTATTTACCAGTCAAGTGTATCAGTTCTGTATTTACCAGTCAAGTGCATCAGTTCTGTATTTACCAGTCAAGTATGTCAGTTCTGTATTTACCAGTCAAGTGTATCAGTTCTGCATTTACCAGTCAAGTATGACCGTTCTGCATTTACCAGTCAAGTATGTCAGTTCTGTATTTACCAGTCAAGTGTGTCAGTTCTTCATTTACCATTCAAGTATGTCAGTTCTGTATTTACCAGTCAAGTATGTCAGTTCTGTATTTACCAGTCAAGTGTATCAGTTTTGTATTTACCAGTCAAGTATGTCAGTTCTGTATTTACCAGTCAAGTAAGTCAGTTCTGTATTTACCAGTCAAGTGTATCAGTTCTGCATTTACCAGTTCTGCATTTACCAGTCAAGTGTATCAGTTCTGCATTTACCAGTCAAGTGTGTCAGTTCTGCATTTACCAGTCAAGTGTATCAGTTCTGCATTTACCAGTCAAGTGTATCAGTTCTGCATTTACCAGTCAAGTATGTCAGTTCTGCATTTACCAGTCAAGTGTATCAGTTCTGCATGTACCAGTCAAGTGTATCAGTTCTGCATTTACCAGTCAAGTGTATCAGGTCTGCATTTACCAGTCAGGTATGTCAGTTCTGCATTTACCAGTCAAGTGTATCAGTTCTGCATTTGTTTATTTGGATTTATATGAAATCTACTTATTTCCAACAATGCATTCTCCTGCATTCTTTATAAGTTTTGAGTAATAAAGTTATCACTGTCCTGTTCTGTAACATAGACATCACGAATTAACTCGCCCATGGAAATGAATTTATATCAGCTTTGTATAAAGCTTGTTTTCAGATCCTTTTTGTATTACAATTATTTTATGACATTTGCATATGTATACATAAATATGTAATAGAACAAATAAATACTGTTTAAACTAACTCGCCCATATGTTCTGTGGTGGCGCGTATTTCCCAAAATATTGGATTGGATCGTGTCCTCTATTCAAGCCTAGCAATCATTCACGTCATTTATCAGGATGGAGCCGAGAGCTGCTATAATGTTCAAAATGGCTTTTACACAAATATCTGCGCACAGCAAAGTGCACACAGTATGTTCCACTGCGCACAGCAAAGTGCACGTGCACCCAGTATATTCCACTGTGCACAGCAAAGTGCACGTGCACCCATTATGTTCAAACTATGTTCCACTGCGCATAGCAAAGTGCACGTGCACCCAGTATGTTCCACTGTGCACAGCAAAGTGCACGTGCACCCATTATGTTCAAACTATGTTCCACTGCGCACAGCAAAGTGCACGTGCACCCAGTATATTCCACTGTGCACAGCAAAGTGCTCGTGCACCTAATATGTTCAAACTATGTTCCACTGCGCATAGCAAAGTGCACGTGCACCCAGTATGTTCCACTGTACACAGCAAAGTACACGTGCACCCAGTATGATCCACTGCGTACAGCAAAGTACACGTGCACCCAGTATGTTCCACTGCGCACAGCAAAGTGCACGTGCACCCAGTATGTTCCACTGCGCACAGCAAAGTGCACGTGCACCCAGTATGTTCCACTGCGCACAGCAAAGTACACGTGCACCCAGTATGTTCCACTGCGCACAGCAAAGAGCACGTGCACCCAGTATGTTCAAAGTATGTTCCACTGCGCACAGCAAAGAGCACGTGCACCCAGTATGTTCAAAGTATGTTCAACTGCGCACAGCAAAGTACACGTGCACCCAGTATGTTTACTGCGCACAGCAAAGTACACGTGCACCCAGTATGTTCCACTGCGCACAGCAAAGTACACGTGCACCCAGTATGTTCAAAGTATGTTCCACTGCGCACAGCAAAGAGCACGTACACCCAGTATGTTCAAACAATGTTCAACTGGGCACAACAAAGTGCACGTGCACCCAGTATGTTCAAAGTATGTTCAACTGCGCACAGCAAAGTACACGTGCACCCAGTATGTTCCACTGCGCACAGCAAAGTACACGTGCACCCAGTATGTTCCACTGCGCACAGCAAAGTGCACGTGCACCCAGTATATTCCACTGTGCACAGCAAAGTGGACGTGCACCCAGTATGTTGCACGGCGCACAGCAACGTGCTCGTGCACCTAATATGTTCAAACTATGTTCCACTGCGCATAGCAAAGTGCACGTGCACCCAGTATGTTCCACTGTACACAGCAAAGTACACGTGCACCCAGTATGTTCCACTGCGCACAGCAAAGTGCACGTGCACCCAGTATGTTCCACTGCGCACAGCAAAGTACACGTGCACCCAGTATGTTCCACTGCGCACAGCAAAGTACACGTGCACCCAGTATGTTCCACTGCACACAGCAAAGTACACGTGCACCCAGTATGTTCCACTGCGCACAGCAAAGTGCACGTGCACCCAGTATGTTCCACTGCGCACAGCAAAGTACACGTGCACCCAGTATGTTCCACTGCGCACAGCAAAGTGCACGTGCACCCAGTATGTTCAAAGTATGTTCCACTGCGCACAGCAAAGAGCACGTGCACCCAGTATGTTCAAAGTATGTTCAACTGCGCACAGCAAAGTACACGTGCACCCAGTATGTTCCACTGCGCACAGCAAAGTACACGTGCACCCAGTATGTTCCACTGCGCACAGCAATGTACACGTGCACCCAGTATGTTCAAAGTATGTTCCACTGCGCACAGCAAAGAGCACGTACACCCAGTATGTTCAAACAATGTTCAACTGCGCACAGCAAAGTACACGTGCACCCAGTATGTTCCACTGCGCACAGCAAAGTACACATGCACCCAGTATGTTCCACTGCGCACAGCAAAGTACACGTGCACCCAGTATGTTCAAAGTATGTTCCACTGCGCACAGCAAAGAGCACGTACACCCAGTATGTTCAAACAATGTTCCACGGGGCACAACAAAGTGCACGTGCACCCAGTATGTTCAAAGTATGTTCAACTGCGCACAGCAAAGTACACGTGCACCCAGTATGTTCCACTGCGCACAACAAAGTACACGTGCACCCAGTATGTTCCACTGCGCACAGCAAAGTACACGTGCACCCAGTATGTTCAAAGTATGTTCCACTGCGCACAGCAAAGAGCACGTACACCCAGTATGTTCAAACAATGTTCCACTGGGCACAACAAAGTGCACGTGCACACAGTATGTTCAAAGTATGTTCAACTGCGCACAGCAAAGTACACGTGCACCCAGTATGTTCCACTGCGCACAGCAAAGTACACGTGCACCCAGTATGTTCAAACAATGTTCCACTGCGCACAGCTATGTGCACGTGCACCCAGTATGTTCAAACAATGTTCCACTGCGCACAGCAAAGTGCACGTGCACCCAGTATGTTCAAAGTATGTTCCACTGCGCAGAGCAAAGTGCACGTGCAGCCAGTATGTTCAAACAATGTTCCACTGCGCACAGCTAAGTACACGTGCACCCAGTATGTTCAAACTATGTTACACTGCGCACAGCAAAGTGCACGTGCACCCAGTATGTTCAAACAATGTTCCACTGCGCACAGCAAAATACACGTGCACCCAGTATGTTCAAACAATGTTGCACGGCGCACAGCAAAGTGCACGTGCAGCCAGTATGTTCAAACTATGTTCCACTGCGCACAGCTAAGTGCACGTGCAGCCAGTATGTTCAAACTATGTTCCACTGAGCACAGCTAAGTGCACGTGCAGCCAGTATGTTCAAACTATGTTCCACTGCGTACCGCAAAGTGCACGTGCACTCAGTATGTTCAAACTATGTTCCACTGCGCACAGCTAAGTGCACGTGCACCCAGTATGTTCAAACAATGTTCCACTGCGCACAGCTAAGTGCACCTGCACCCAGTATGTTCAAACAATGTTCCACTGCACACAGAAAGGTGCACGTGCAACCAGTATGTTCAAACAATGTTCCACTGCGCACAGCTAAGTGCACGTGCACCCAGTATGTTAAAACAATGTTCCACTGCGCACAGCTAAGTGCACGTGCACCAGTATGTTCAAACATGTTCCACTGCACGCAAAGTGCACGTGCACCAGTATGTTCAAACTATGTTCCACTGCGCACAGCTAAGTGCACGTGCACCCAGTATGTTCCTGCACCAGTATGTTCAAACATGTTCCACTGCACACAAAGTGCACGTGCCCAGTATGTTAAATGTTCCACTGCGCACAGCTAAGTGCACGTGCACCCAGTATGTTAAAACAATGTTCCACTGCGCACAGCAAAGTGCACGTGCAACCAGTATGTTCAAACAATGTTCCACTGCACACAACAAAGTGCACGTGCTCCCAGTATGTTCAAAGTATGTTCCACTGTGCACAGCAAAGTGCACGTGCAGCCAGTATGTTCAAACAATGTTCCACTGCGCACAGCAAAGTGCGCGTGCAACCAGTATGTTCAAACAATGTTCCACTGCACACAGCAAAGTGCACGTGCAGCCAGTATGTTCAAACAATGTTCCACTGCGCACAGCAAAGTACACGTGCACCCAGTATGTTCAAACTATGTTCCACTGCACACAGGAAAGTACACGTGCAACCAGTATGTTCAAACAATGTTCCACTGCACACAGCAAAGTACACGTGCACCCAGTATGTTCAAACAATGTTCCACTGCACACAGGAAAGTACACGTGCAACCAGTATGTTCAAACTATGTTCCACTGCGCACAGCAAAGTGCACGTGCACCCAGTATGTTCAAACAATTTTCCACTGCACACAGCAATGTACACGTGCACCCAGTATGTTCAAACTATGTTCCACTGCGCACAGCAAAGTACACGTGTACCCAGTATGTTCAAACTCTGTTCCACTGCGCACAGCAAAGTACACGTGCACCCAGTATGTTCAAACAATGTTCCACTGCACACAGCAAAGTACACGTGCAACCAGTATGTTCAAAGTATGTTCCATTGCGCCGTGCAAATTATTAAAATCCCAGACAATAAATGCTACATGAAGAAAGATTTACTGACAATTCGTCAAGCATAAATATTAAGGTGGCGTGTTGTTTCATTGTCATATTAGGTCTCGTAGTAGCGATAAATTCATTGATCAAAGAAATAATGACGAACAAAAGTGGCATGTGTTATGAATTAATGTAAGTTTAACAATTTCTTTTATTTATATCTTTCAGATATAAACGTTTCCTTGATCTGGTAATCAAAAATTGTGAAATTAGGCGACGATATCTGTTTAAGGTCAACATGAAAGAGTAGTTGTTACTAGTTCATTCAAATTTATTATCAGCTCGATTGCGAAACAAGTTTTACAACATTATATTAATCGCTTTCGAGAACTCATTCCTGATGGAATCCACCACCATGAGGGAGATAAAAGAGGCAATGTGGAAGTACCTTGCCTAAGGGCACAATCGTAAGGGCTATATAAAGGTACCAGTTCTAGCTGTTTTGTATATGCAGCTGCCAAAGTCCAGGCACAATAAAGTGGTCATATAAACTATGTGCTCCCTATCCCATCTCTTAATTGTCATTACATTTCATGATTATTATTATTATCATCATCATCATCATCATCGTCGTCGTCATCATCATCATCATTATTATCATTATTATCATTATCATTATTATTATTATTAGTAGCGGTAGCGGCAGCGGCAGCGGCAGCGGCAGCGGCAGCGGCAGCGGCAGCGGCAGCGGCAGCGGCAGCGGCAGCGGCAGCGGCAGCGGCAGCGGC
>CM026397.1:41438038-41498977 GCA_014843695.1 Archivesica marissinica | reverse complement strand
GTTCTATACTGGAGTGATGCTAAACAAGTACCCGTAAGTCAGAGCGTTCTATACTGGAGTGATGCTAAACAAGTAGTCCGTAAGTCAGAGCGTTCTATACTGGAGTGATGCTAAACAAGTAGTCCGTAAGTCAGAGCGTTCTATACTGGAGTGATGCTAAACAAGTAGTCCGTAAGTCAGAGCGTTCTATACTGGAGCGATGCTAAACAAGTAGTCCGTAAGTCAGAGCGTTCTATACTGGAGTGATGCTAAACAAGTAGTCCGTAAGTCAGAGCGTTCTATACTGGAGTGATGCTAAACAAGTATTCCGTAAGTCAGAGCGTTCTATACTGGAGCAATGCTAAACAAGTAGTCCGTAAGTCAGAGCGTTCTATACTGGAGTGATGCTAAACAAGTAGCCCGTAAGTCAGAGCGTTCTATACTGGAGTGATGCTAAACAAGTAGTCCGTAAGTCAGCGTGTTCTATACTGGAGTGATGCTAAACAAGTAGCTCGTAAGTCAGTGTTCTATACCGGAGTGATGCTAAACAAGTAGTCCGTAAGTCAGAGCGTTCTATACTGGAGTGATGCTAAACAAGTAGTCCGTAGGTCAGAGCGTTCTATACTGGAGTGATGCTAAACAAGTAGTCCGTAAGTCAGAGCGTTCTATACTGGAGTGATGCTAAACAAGTAGCCCGTAAGTCAGAGCGTTCTATACTGGAGTGATGCTAAACAAGTAGTCCGTAAGTCAGCGTGTTCTATACTGGAGTGATGCTAAACAAGTAGCTCGTAAGTCAGTGTTCTATACTGGAGTGATGCTAAACAAGTAGTCCGTAAGTCAGAGCGTTCTATACTGGAGCGATGCTAAACAAGTAGTCCGTAAGTCAGGGCGTTCTATACTGGAGTGATGCTAAACAAGTAGTCCGTAAGTCAGAGCGTTCTATACTGGAGTGATGCTAAACAAGTATTCCGTAAGTCAGAGCGTTCTATACTGGAGCAATGCTAAACAAGTAGTCCGTAAGTCAGAGCGTTCTATACTGGAGTGATGCTAAACAAGTAGCCCGTAAGTCAGAGCGTTCTATACTGGAGTGATGCTAAACAAGTAGTCCGTAAGTCAGCGTGTTCTATACTGGAGTGATGCTAAACAAGTAGCTCGTAAGTCAGTGTTCTATACCGGAGTGATGCTAAACAAGTAGTCCGTAAGTCAGAGCGTTCTATACTGGAGTGATGCTAAACAAGTAGTCCGTAGGTCAGAGCGTTCTATACTGGAGTGATGCTAAACAAGTAGTCCGTAAGTCAGAGCGTTCTATACTGGAGTGATGCTAAACAAGTAGCCCGTAAGTCAGAGCGTTCTATACTGGAGTGATGCTAAACAAGTAGTCCGTAAGTCAGCGTGTTCTATACTGGAGTGATGCTAAACAAGTAGTCGTAAGTCAGTGTTCTATACTGGAGTGATGCTAAACAAGTAGTCCGTAAGTCAGAGCGTTCTATACTGGAGTGATGCTAAACAAGTAGTCCGTAAGTCAGAGCGTTCTATACTGGAGTGATGCTAAACAAGTAGTCCGTAAGTCAGAGCGTTCTATACTGGAGTGATGCTAAACAAGTAGTCCGTAAGTCAGAGCGTTCTATACTGGAGTGATGCTAAACAAGTAGTCCGTAAGTCAGAGCGTTCTATACTGGAGTGATGCTAAACAAGTAGTCCGAAGTCAGAGCGTTCTATACTGGAGTGATGCTAAACAAGTAGTCCGTAAGTCAGAGTGTTCTATACTGGAGTGATGCTAAACAAGTAGTCCGTAAGTCAGAGCATTCTATACTGGAGTGATGCTAAACAAGTAGTCCGTAAGTCAGAGCGTTCTATACTGGAGTGATGCTAAACAAGATGTCCGTAAGTCAGAGTGTTCTATACTGGAGTGATGCTAAACAAGTAGTCCGTAAGTCAGAGCATTCTATACTGGAGTGATGCTAAACAAGTAGTCCGTAAGTCAGAGCGTTCTATACTGGAGTGATGCTAAACAAGATGTCCGTAAGTCAGAGTGTTCTATACTGGAGTGATGCTAAACAAGTAGTCCGTAAGTCAGAGCATTCTATACTGGAGTGATGCTAAACAAGTAGTCCGTAAGTCAGAGCGTTCTATACTGGAGTGATGCTAAACAAGATGTCCGTAAGTCAGAGTGTTCTATACTGGAGTGATGCTAAACAAGTAGTCCGTAAGTCAGAGCATTCTATACTGGAGTGATGCTAAACAAGTAGTCCGTAAGTCAGAGCGTTCTATACTGGAGTGATGCTAAACAAGAAGTCCGTAAGTCAGAGCGTTCTATACTGGAGTGATGCTAAACAAGTAGTCCGTAGGTCAGAGCGTTCTATACTGGAGTGATGCTAAACAAGTAGTCCGTAAGTCAGCGTGTTCTATACTGGAGTGATGCTAAACAAGTAGCCCGTAAGTCAGTGTTCTATACTGGAGTGATGCTAAAAAAGTAGTCCGTAAGTCAGAGCGTTCTTTACTGGAGTGATGCTAAACAAGTAGTCCGTAGGTCAGAGCGTTCTATACTGGAGTGATGCTAAACAAGTAGTCCGTAAGTCAGAGCGTTCTATACTGGAGTGATGCTAAACAAGTAGCCCGTAAGTCAGAGTGTTCTATACTGGAGAGATGCTAAACAAGTAGTCCATAAGTCAGAGCGTTCTATACTGGAGTGATGCTAAACAAGTAGTCCGTAAGTCAGCGTGTTCTATACTGGAGTGATGCTAAACAAGTAGCTCGTAAGTCAGTGTTCTATACTGGAGTGATGCTAAACAAGTAGTCCGTAAGTCAGAGCGTTCTATACTGGAGTGATGCTAAACAAGTAGTCCGTAAGTCAGAGCGTTCTATACTGGAGTGATGCTAAACAAGTAGTCCGTAAGTCAGAGCGTTCTATACTGGAGTGATGCTAAACAAGTAGTCCGTAAGTCAGAGCGTTCTATACTGGAGTGATGCTAAACAAGTAGTCCGTAAGTCAGAGCGTTCTATACTGGAGTGATGCTAAACAAGTAGTCCGTAAGTCAGAGCGTTCTATACTGGAGTGATGCTAAACAAGTAGTCCGTAAGTCAGAGCGTTCTATACTGGAGTGATGCTAAACAAGTAGTCCGTAAGTCAGCGTGTTCTATACTGGAGTGATGCTAAACAAGTAGTCCGTAAGTCAGCGTTCTATACTGGAGTGATGCTAAACAAGTAGTCCGTAAGTCAGAGCGTTCTATACTGGAGTGATGCTAAACAAGTAGTCCGTAAGTCAGAGCGTTCTATACTGGAGTGATGCTAAACAAGTAGTCCGTAAGTCAGAGCGTTCTATACTGGAGTGATGCTAAACAAGTAGTCCGTAAGTCAGAGCGTTCTATACTGGAGTGATGCTAAACAAGTAGTCCGTAAGTCAGAGTGTTCTATACTGGAGTGATGCTAAACAAGTAGTCCGTAAGTCAGAGCGTTCTATACTGGAGTGATGCTAAACAAGTAGTCCGTAAGTCAGAGCGTTCTATACTGGAGTGATGCTAAACAAGTAGTCCGTAAGTCAGAGTGTTCTATACTGGAGTGATGCTAAACAAGTAGTCCGTAAGTCAGAGCGTTCTATACTGGAGTGATGCTAAACAAGTAGTCCGTAAGTCAGAGCGTTCTATACTGGAGTGATGCTAAACAAGTAGTCCGTAAGTCAGAGCGTTCTATACTGGAGTGATGCTAAACAAGTAGTCCGTAAGTCAGAGCGTTCTATACTGGAGTGATGCTAAACAAGTAGTCCGTAAGTCAGAGTGTTCTATACTGGAGTGATGCTAAACAAGTAGTCCGTAAGTCAGAGCGTTCTATACTGGAGTGATGCTAAACAAGTAGTCCGTAAGTCAGAGCGTTCTATACTGGAGTGATGCTAAACAAGTAGTCCGTAAGTCAGAGCGTTCTATACTGGAGTGATGCTAAACAAGTAGTCCGTAAGTCAGAGCGTTCTATACTGGAGTGATGCTAAACAAGTAGTCCGTAAGTCAGAGCGTTCTATACTGGAGTGATGCTAAACAAGTAGTCCGTAAGTCAGAGCGTTCTATACTGGAGTGATGCTAAACAAGTAGTCCGTAAGTCAGAGCGTTCTATACTGGAGTGATGCTAAACAAGTAGTCCGTAAGTCAGAGCGTTCTATACTGGAGTGATGCTAAACAAGTAGTCCGTAAGTCAGAGCGTTCTATACTGGAGTGATGCTAAACAAGTAGTCCGTAAGTCAGAGCGTTCTATACTGGAGTGATGCTAAACAAGTAGTCCGTAAGTCAGAGCGTTCTATACTGGAGTGATGCTAAACAAGTAGCCCGTAAGTCAGAGTGTTCTATACTGGAGTGATGCTAAACAAGTAGTCCGTAAGTCAGAGCGTTCTATACTGGAGTGATGCTAAACAAGTAGTCCGTAAGTCAGAGCGTTCTATACTGGAGTGATGCTAAACAAGTAGTCCGTAAGTCAGAGCGTTCTATACTGGAGTGATGCTAAACAAGTAGTCCGTAAGTCAGAGCGTTCTATACTGGAGTGATGCTAAACAAGTAGTCCGTAAGTCAGAGCGTTCTATACTGGAGTGATGCTAAACAAGTAGTCCGTAAGTCAGCGTGTTCTATACTGGAGTGATGCTAAACAAGTAGCCCGTAAGTCAGTGTTCTATACTGGAGTGATGCTAAACAAGTAGTCCGTAAGTCAGAGCGTTCTATACTGGAGTGATGCTAAACAAGTAGTCCGTAGGTCAGAGCGTTCTATACTGGAGTGATGCTAAACAAGTAGTCCGTAAGTCAGAGCGTTCTATACTGGAGTGATGCTAAACAAGTAGCCCGTAAGTCAGAGTGTTCTATACTGGAGAGATGCTAAACAAGTAGTCCATAAGTCAGAGCGTTCTATACTGGAGTGATGCTAAACAAGTAGTCCGTAAGTCAGCGTGTTCTATACTGGAGTGATGCTAAACAAGTAGCTCGTAAGTCAGTGTTCTATACTGGAGTGATGCTAAACAAGTAGTCCGTAAGTCAGAGCGTTCTATACTGGAGTGATGCTAAACAAGTAGTCCGTAAGTCAGAGCGTTCTATACTGGAGTGATGCTAAACAAGTAGTCCGTAAGTCAGAGCGTTCTATACTGGAGTGATGCTAAACAAGTACCCGTAAGTCAGAGCGTTCTATACTGGAGTGATGCTAAACAAGTAGTCCGTAAGTCAGAGCGTTCTATACTGGAGTGATGCTAAACAAGTAGTCCGTAAGTCAGAGCGTTCTATACTGGAGCGATGCTAAACAAGAGTCCGTAAGTCAGGGCGTTCTATACTGGAGTGATGCTAAACAAGTAGTCCGTAAGTCAGAGCGTTCTATACTGGAGTGATGCTAAACAAGTAGTCCGTAAGTCAGAGCGTTCTATACTGGAGAGATGCTAAACAAGTAGTCCGTAAGTCAGAGCGTTCTATACTGGAGTGATGCTAAACAAGTAGTCCGTAAGTCAGAGCGTTCTATACTGGAGTGATGCTAAACAAGTAGTCCGTAAGTCAGAGCGTTCTATACTGGAGTGATGCTAAACAAGTAGTCCGTAAGTCAGAGCGTTCTATACTGGAGTGATGCTAAACAAGTAGTCCGTAAGTCAGAGCGTTCTATACTGGAGTGATGCTAAACAAGTAGTCCGTAAGTCAGAGCGTTCTATACTGGAGTGATGCTAAACAAGTAGCCCGTAAGTCAGCGTTCTATACTGGAGTGATGCTAAACAAGTAGTCCGTAAGTCAGAGCGTTCTATACTGGAGTGATGCTAAACAAGTAGTCCGTAAGTCAGAGCGTTCTATACTGGAGTGATGCTAAACAAGTAGTCCGTAAGTCAGAGCGTTCTATACTGGAGTGATGCTAAACAAGTAGCCCGTAAGTCAGTGTTCTATACTGGAGTGATGCTAAACAAGTAGTCCGTAAGTCAGAGCGTTCTATACTGGAGTGATGCTAAACAAGTAGTCCGTAAGTCAGAGCGTTCTATACTGGAGTGATGCTAAACAAGTAGTCCGTAAGTCAGGCGTTCTATACTGGAGTGATGCTAAACAAGTAGTCCGTAAGTCAGAGCGTTCTATACTGGAGTGATGCTAAACAAGTAGTCCGTAAGTCAGAGCGTTCTATACTGGAGTGATGCTAAAAAAGTCCGTAAGTCAGAGCGTTCTATACTGGAGTGATGCTAAACAAGTAGTCCGTAAGTCAGAGCGTTCTATACTGGAGTGATGCTAAACAAGTAGTCCGTAAGTCAGAGCGTTCTATACTGGAGTGATGCTAAACAAGTAGTCCGTAAGTCAGAGCGTTCTATACTGGAGTGATGCTAAACAAGTAGTCCGTAAGTCAGAGCATTCTATACTGGAGTGATGCTAAACAAGTAGTCCGTAAGTCAGAGCGTTCTATACTGGAGTGATGCTAAACAAGATGTCCGTAAGTCAGAGTGTTCTATACTGGAGTGATGCTAAACAAGTAGTCCGTAAGTCAGAGCATTCTATACTGGAGTGATGCTAAACAAGTAGTCCGTAAGTCAGAGCGTTCTATACTGGAGTGATGCTAAACAAGATGTCCGTAAGTCAGAGTGTTCTATACTGGAGTGATGCTAAACAAGTAGTCCGTAAGTCAGAGCATTCTATACTGGAGTGATGCTAAACAAGTAGTCCGTAAGTCAGAGCGTTCTATACTGGAGTGATGCTAAACAAGATGTCCGTAAGTCAGAGTGTTCTATACTGGAGTGATGCTAAACAAGTAGTCTGTAAGTTAGAGCGTTCTATACTGGAGCAAGAACAACAACCACAACAAGAAAGACTTTATTTAATGAGGAAACTTATTTTGACATGGTCAATCTTTGCGTCTCTCATATGGACAACCGGCAGCGACGATAAATAAAAGTAAAACACGCATCGACAAGAAGGTCAACATATTTACATACACACAATTATATACATGTAAGCAACATATTTACATACACACAATTATATACATGTAAGCAACATATTTACATACACACAATTATATACATGTAAGCAACATATTTACATACACACAATTATATACATGTAAGCAACATATTTACATACACACAATTATATACATGTATGCAACATATTTACATACACACAATTATATACATGTAAGCAACATATTTACATACACACAATTATATACATGTATGCAACATATTTACATACACACAATTATATATATGTAAGCAACATATTTACATACACACAATTATATACATGTAGCAACATATTTACATACACACAATTATATACATATATGCAACATATTTACATACACACAATTATATACATGTATGCAACATATTTACATACACACAATTATATACATGTAAGCAACATATTTACATACACACAATTATATACATGTAGCAACATATTTACATACACACAATTATATACATATATGCAACATATTTACATACACACAATTATATACATGTAAGCAACATATTTACATACACACAATTAAACACACTACATGCTATTATTGGACTTCTAGACATAGATGGCAACATACATGTATGTGTCCGATACGATCGTTAATAGGAGAATTGGTGATAAGGAGAACACAATTATTATCATACGGTGACGTCATAATACATGTACTGATATTTGACATCGTTACCAAAGTAAACAGCGAACTGTTTCTACTTTATGCAGCAGCACATTTTAAGCTTCTATACATAATAATAAAACACACATGTTTAAAGGGTTCAGAAATAATCCAGCACCGATTGGAATAACTGAAGGTGGGTTACTGTTTCTTGCAGTCGATGTTTCGTGTTCCGTTATATGAACGTCTTCGCGGTGAAGACGGATTGATGTGGCAAGTTGTATAGGGTGGATGCGAAGCCCGTGAATTGGTACGAAAGGTATACGCTAACAAATATGCTAACCATGCTATATCCTACATTCAGTTTAAATGCCTTTCCCTAGATGCTCATAGACTCCTCTTCGCTCGTAACTACCTAATTAAAGGAGGTTAGATTCTTACAGAAGATGCATATTAGTGGGAATAACTTTCATTAGTCTAATGCTGGTTCAAAATTATAATTGGGTAAGATGGTATCGCTTGATTTCGTTTCGACAAAGGCTGCTATTGCTTGAACTCTTCATGTTGATTTTTTAAATACAATTTGGAATCATCATAAGTGAATGAATAGCATTTGTTTGTGTTTCACCGATAGTTGGGCTAGTGTGCAGAAGGCCGAAAAGATGTTTTCGTCGGTTGTAATCCTCTTTTAATCAAGTCATGGCCGCTAAGTACATATCTCGTGCTAAAAACCAAATTAACCAGCATATGCTGGGAGGTCTTTGAGAGATATATAAATGTATGAATTATAAAACGATAATATTGTCATTATAGCAAAGTTTATTTTTCAATTATAAATACACCTCGTATGGAAAAAAACAGCAATCTATTTTTATATACAAGACAAAAATACATGTTATGTACAACTCCATTTTTTATAAAACTACATGACTGTATATATAAATATATATTGAAACGGAAAAACACATAGTATATGTATATTGTAAAAAAAAAACCCAGACCAATTTAAAATAATTATACATTATACTGTAGGTCAGTGGGGAAAAGAATGGGGACAAAATGTTTTCTTAGTGGCAATAGCACGAACAGTAAAGGAGTAGGTATTTTTAAAAAAAAGATCATTTCAAATAAACGACTATAAAGAAATAATTGAAGGTCATCTCTGCAATGTTTGTCGATTACAATAAATGATTCAGACCTCATATTAATAAATATATATGCACCAAATAATAATGATCCAGTATTTTTTGATACTCTTAACGAATTTCTATGTAACAATGATGACAAAACTTTTAACATTGGCGGAGATTTTAACTGTTCTTGATACTGATGTTGATACTGATGTTGATACTGATGTTGATACTGATGTTGATACTGATGTTGATACTGATGTTGATACTGATGTTGATACTGATGTTGATACTGATGTTGATACTGTTCTTGATACTGATGTTGATACTGATGTTGATACTGATGTTGATACTGATGTTGATACTGATGTTGATACTGATGTTGATACTGATGTTGATACTGTTCTTGATACTGATGTTGATACTGATGTTGATACTGTTCTTGATACTGATGTTGATACTGATGTTGATACTGATGTTGATACTGATGTTGATACTGATGTTGATACTGATGTTGATACTGATGTTGATACTGTTCTTGATACTGATGTTGATACTGATGTTGATACTGTTCTTGATACTGATGTTGATACTGATGTTGATACTGATGTTGATACTGATGTTGATACTGATGTTGATACTGATGTTGATACTGATGTTGCTGATGTTGATACTGATGTTGATACTGATGTTGATACTGATGTTGATACTGATGTTGATACTGTTCTTGATACTGATGTTGATACTGATGTTGATACTGATGTTGATACTGATGTTGATACTGATGTTGATACTGATGTTGATACTGATGTTGATACTGATGTTGATACTGATGTTGATACTGATGTTGATACTGATGTTGATACTGATGTTGATACTGATGTTGATAAGAAAAACGGTAATCAAGATACACATAAAAGAAGTACAATTTACATGGCATTCAAATAACAAACCAACAATCTTCGTCAGGCTTGATTACTTCCTGGTATCAACAAATATTTTAGATAACACAGTAAAAGCGTGGTCCAGGGTATTTTTAATTGAATAATTCCATATTAGATGAAAAAATCAAACTGACATAAGACAATGCATTTTGGAAATAACTCCGAATAATCTGAATGCTAACCCAAATACACATTTTGGGAATTGATAAAAGGATCAATAAGGAATACATCAATTCAATATAGTTGTTATAAAAAGAAAAATGAAATGAAAACAGAAAAGACGTTAATAGAAGAAATAGATAAATTAGAAAAGGAATTTATTGGTCAGAACAAGTATGAAATGAGAAAAAAGATGAACTTGAAACAATATTAGCAAACGTGCAAAGGCCAATACGTTGGAGCCAAATGTCAATTTATAGCTGGAATGGATAAGAATTCAAAATATTTTTCAAATTTACAAAAAAAGAACTTCAAAAAAAGTTATATCTCGATTAATAGTATAAGACCATGAAATCAAATGAAACACAAACCATTTTAGAAGAAACAAAAGGAAAGCATTTATATGAAAAAGAAAACCGTTCAGAGAGTACATGTAATTATGACTTCTTTCCTGAAAACGATGTAGTAAAGTTAAACAATGTACACAAAGAATCATGTGAAGGTGATCTTACAGAGAGTGAATGTGCAAAGGCCCTACTAAGTATGCAAAATAATAAAATCCCGGGGTCAGATGGTTTAACAACAGAATTTTATAAAATATTTTGGATTGATATAAAAATAAAATATTACATCGCATCAATAAATTATTCTTATGAAATTGGCTCTTTAACACAATTACAAAAACAAGGAATTATAACGCTACTCCCCAAAAAAGACAAAGAATTGCCATAATTAAATAATTGGAGACCAATATCACTACAAAATAGCCACCAAAGCAATTGCAAACAGAATTAAAAATGTGATTTCGTCTATCGTACATAATTCACAAACAGGCTTCCTAAAAGGTAGGTATATTGGTGAGAATATTAGACTTATTTATGACGTTATTGAAACATTAAATGAAACAAATAAGCCTGCCTTGCTCTTCTTCGCAGATCTTGAAAAAGCATTTGACAGTATTCAATAAACTTGAATATTTTAACTTCGGCGAATCATTGAAAAACAGTGGATATTTACAATTTATAATGACATGCAAGGTTGTGTGTGTATCAAATAATGGATTTTTATATGATTATTTTAAAATTGAACGATGTGTTCGCCAGGGATGTCCCCTCTCTCCGTATCTGTTTATTTTAGGTATTGGAATTCTGTCATTAGCTGTTAGAAAGGAAAATGATATAAAAGAAATTACTTTGACAACTGAAATAAAAAAAACTCACTTTATGCTGACGATGCATCATTTAAAACACTGATTAACCTTATAGATGAATTTAAGAATAGTTCTGGACTGAAATTACATTAAAAAAATGTACCATCCCTAGGGCTTTAAGAACACTGCTAAAATATTCTGTAAAATGAAGAAGTTTAACTGGACATCAGATCAAGCCACCACACTGGGAATAATTTTTACTAATAATAAGAAAACAAAATTTGATCTTAATTTAAAACAAAACATAGATGAATAATTTTCTTGTTTAAACAAATGGAAGAAACACAACTTAACACTTATTGGGAAAATTACAGTAATTAAAACATTTGCAATCCCAAAAATAATATATCCACTTACAGTCCTTGAAAACCCTCCAGACAACACCATTATGGAAATAAACCAAACATTATTTTCTTTTCTGTGGAATGGGAAACCAGATAAAATTGAAAGAAACAAGATAACGCTAGATTATCAAGAAGGCAGTTTAAAAATGCTCGACATTAACGCATACATCACATCAGTAAAAGCGGCTACTAAACAGGGAAAACAAAGGTAACTGGAAAGATTTGTATTTTGCAGAAATAAATTAATTTGGTGAACAACTACTATTTGAATGTAATATATCAGAAAATAGACATAAAAATGAAAATAAAAAACAAATTCCTAAATGATGTCCTCTGCAGCTGGTCAAAAATCAACTACAATCATAGCATTGAGAGAAATACTATGGAACAACTCCTCTAGTAAAATAGAAAACAGGTCTACATGTATGTTTTATAAATCATGGTTTGACAAGGGTATCAAAAACATTGAGATATATATGATTTTCAAAAGCATACATTTTATGATTTAATTACTCTGAAAAATATATACATGTACGCCATTGCGAATGGAAACTTCCTGAAACATCATAAAATAATCTCTAATAGTCCTAATCAAATGAAACAGAAGCTATTCCTGGAAACAGGGATGGAGGAAACATTAGAATCATTACTACGAAGCATTACAAAACTTAAAAAACCAAATAAACTTCTATATAAAAAACTGTTACGAAAATTTAAACTGGAAGAACATTTACATGGTTTCCAACATATCGACTATTGATACAAAAATGGTTCCCAACCTATCAACTATTGAAACAAAAATAAGAACCTTTCAGTACAATTATATAATGAGAATTGTTCCTACACATAAACACATACATGTACATAAATGTAAAATAGTTAACTTAAGTCTAAGTGACCTATGTGATAGACATATTGAAACCGTGGAACATCTCTTCTGGGAATGTAGTCAAAGTCAACATTTCTGGTCAAATATGAATACGTTGCTCAATCAAAATAAAATAGATATACCTCTAAATTTTAAAACAATATCCTTCGGTTATGATGGGAATATCAGCTCCAAACATCTTATTTTGATACTAGGCAAATACTACATAGGTATATAAATTAAATAAAAGTGCTCCTGTCTACTCAAATTATAAATTATCTGAAAGAGAGAAAAGAAATAGAGACAAATATAACAATGATAAAAGACAAAATATGTATCCATACCAAAAAATGTGATCAGTTTATATCTTGATACATTGACGGCAGTAAAATATATGAACAATTATGACAATATTTTTGCATGGAGTGGCTGGAATTGTCCTCTATTTTCACTTCTCTACTTATCCTCCTCTATGTTGCTGTATATAAACTGTGATCTAAATTTATATATCTTTTACTTATGTGCTATCCTCTATATTCTACTCTGGTTCTCATCCTCCTATGTTTACATAAACAGATATATCTCTATAATGTTAGAACTCTGTAGCTGTGTTTCAAGAGTATAATATCAAATGTTAAACTGTAATACGGTGAAATTGTATTTATGTTTCTGTGTATATAAATATGAAAAAACAAATAAACGGGTTGCTCCATGGCAACTCAAAAATGAAAAAAGAAGAATAATTCCAGAGTCAGAACAGTTTTCATTGTTTGACAACCATAATGCTTTTCATTGGGGTTGAGTTGGACACAAGCATTGACTGTTCAAGTATGAAATATGGACATTGCTTTATTTCAGGTTTTTCTTCAGCTACAGTGGACAAAGTACCAAGCTAACAAATACCGTACTGTATCCCCAACAGCTGGACATTCGTCCTTATATGTCGCAAAAACAAGTAAGTAGTGTTCAAAGATTTTAGTATTCACCTGAAAATGAACAACGCTGCCAGTTTAATTTTACTGGGTTACCCTATCGTACATCATCCAGATCTTATACTTGTGTATTGCAGAAGTTTGTTATATTTACTGGGTTACCCTATGGTACAGCATCCAGATCTTATACTTGTGTATTGCAGAAGTTTGTTATATTTACTGGGTTCCCCATATCTTATAGCGAACTGTAAGCAAGGGGGCCTCATAAAAAGCTTTATGGTGACGCAAGTTGAGAAGTATCCATATCTAGATATAAAAATATTTTATTTTCAATAATTGCGTTTTAATTTTTCGAATGCAGACATTTTTTACAACTTTTATTTTGTTTACTGAACGAACGCTTAGCAACCTGCAAATATTTATGTTATATTCAATTTACCTACGGATTCGGAGGACACATGATAGAATCCCAGTATGGGCATTTTTTCAATATGTGTATACATGTAATTCTATTCTATTATCTTTACGGAAATCAAATGTAGAACCGTGGATGCATTCAGATAAGTTGGAGGGCATTGATCAAAGAGATAAGGTTGTTTAACAATTATAGAAAAGACACGAGTGTTGACAATTTTAATTCAAGTTATTGCGAAACAGTACTCAATACTTAATTGATACAGCAAAAGAAATGTTTTTTCACAGAATCGCTCAAAGCAAATAAAAATTATTCTAAGTCACTTTAGTCTGTTCTAAAAAATCTTGGTTTGCCATCTAAAAAAGGGTTGTCTACTTCAGGTTCTAATATTTGTCTCAATATTGATGGCAATATATGTTTTGATAAGGAGACTATTGCTTATTCTTTGTTTATAATTTAAGTGTTTGGTGAAAACTCTTACAATACACAAAGCGCCAGGCGTCCTTACTCTATAGTTGAAAAGGTATAGTGTACCATCTCTAGTAGTAAATATAACGTATAAAGTGTTTGGTGTATGAAGGTATAGTGTGCCATCTCTAGTAGTAAATATAATGTATAAAGTGTTTGGTGTATGAAGGTATAGTGTACCATCTCTAGTAGTAAATATAACGTATAAAGTGTTTGGTGTATGAAGGTATAGTATACCATCTCTAGTAGTAAATATAACGTATAAAGTGTTTGGTGTATGAAGGTATAGTATACCATCTCTAGTAGTAAATATAACGTATAAAGTGTTTGGTGTATGAAGCAATATTTCAGATGCCAGCAAAGTCACGGCATTCAAAACGCTTACTATAAACAGAGCACCAAACATCCTGACGTTGCAATTGAAAAGGTATAGTGTACTATCTCTAGTAGTAAATATACCGTATTGAAATAATATACAGTTGATATCTTACCAATATTTCAGGTGCCAGCAAAAAGATGTGCTCTGAAAACGCTTACAATACACAAAGCGACAGGCGTCCTTACTCTACAGTTGAAAAGGTATAGTGTACCATCTCTAGTAGTAAATATACCGTATTGAAATAATATACAGTTGATATCTTACCAATATTTCAGGTGCCAGCAAAAAGTGAGTGCTCTGAAAACTCTTACAATACACAAAGCGCCAGGCGTCCTTACTCTACAGTTGAAAAGGTATAGTGTAGCATCTCTAGTAGTAAATATACCGTATTGAAATAATATACAGTTGATATCTTACCAATATTTCAGGTGCCAGCAAAAAGTGAGTGCTCTGAAAACGCTTACAATACACAAAGCGCCAGGCGTCCTTACATTGCAATTGAAAAGGTATAGTGTACCATCTCTAGTAGTAAATATACCGTATTGAAATAATATACAGTTGATATCTTACCAATATTTCAGGTGCCAGCAAAAAGTGAGTGCTCTGAAAACGCTTACAATACACAAAGCGCCAGGCGTCCTTACATTGCAATTGAAAAGGTATAGTGTACCATCTCTAGTAGTAAATATAACGTATAAAGTGTTTGGTGTATGAAGCAATATTTCAGATGCCAGCAAAAAGTCACAGCATTCAAAACGCTTACTATAAACAGAGCACCAAACATCCTGACGCTGCAATTGAAAAGGTATAGTGTACCATCTCTAGTAGTAAATATACCGTATTGAAATAATATACAGTTGATATCTTACCAATATTTCAGGTGCCAGCAAAAAGTGAGTGCTCTGAAAACTCTTACAATACACAAAGTGCCAGGCGTCTTTACTCTACAGTTGAAAAGGTATAGTGTACCATCTCTAGTAGTAAATATACCGCATTGAAATAATATACAGTTGATATCTTACCAATATTTCAGGTGCCAGCAAAATGTGAGTGCTCTGAAAACGCTTACAATACACAAAGCGCCAGGCGTCCTTACTCTACAGTTGAAAAGGTATAGTGTACCATCTCTAGTAGTAAATATAACGTATAAAGTGTTTGGTGTATGAAGCAATATTTCAGATGCCAGCAAAGTCACGGCATTCAAAACGCTTACTATAAACAGAGCACCAAGCATCCTGACGCTGCAGTTGAAAAGGTATAGTGTACCATCTCTAGTAGTAAATATACCGTATTGAAATAATATACAGTTGATATCGTACCAATATTTCAGGTGCCAGCAAAAAGTGAGTGCTCTGAAAACGCTTACAATACACAAAGCGCCAGGCGTCCTTACTCTACAGTTGAAAAGGTATAGTGTACCATCTCTAGTAGTAAATATACCGTATTGAAATAATATACAGTTGATATCTTACCAATATTTCAGGTGCCAGCAAAAAGTGAGTGCTCTGAAAACGCTTACAATACACAAAGCGCCAGGCGTCCTTACATTGCAATTGAAAAGGTATAGTGTACCATCTCTAGTAGTAAATATAACGTATAGTGTTTGGTGTATGAAGCAATATTTCAGATGCCAGCAAAAAGTCACAGCATTCAAAACGTTTACTATAAACAGAGCACCAAACATCCTGACGCTGCAATTGAAAAGGTATAGTGTACTATCTCTAGTAGTAAATATACCGTATTGAAATAATATACAGTTGATATCTTACCAATATTTCAGGTGCCAGCAAAAAGTGAGTGCTCTGAAAACTCTTACAATACGCAAAGCGCCAGGCGTCCTTACTCTACAGTTGAAAAGGTATAGTGTAGCATCTCTAGTAGTAAATATACCGTATTGAAATAATATACAGTTGATATCTTACCAATATTTCAGGTGCCAGCAAAAATTGAGTGCTCTGAAAACTCTTACAATACACAAAGCGCCAGGCGTCCTTACTCTACAGTTGAAAAGGTATAGTGTAGCATCTCTAGTAGTAAATATACCGTATTGAAATAATATACAGTCGATATCTTACCAATATTTCAGGTGCCAGCAAAAAGTGAGTGCTCTGAAAAGGCTTACAATACACAAAGCGCCAGGCGTCCTTACATTGCAATTGAAAAGGTATAGTGTACCATCTCTAGTAGTAAATATACCGTATTGAAATAATATACAGTTGATATCTTACCAATATTTCAGGTGCCAGCAAAAAGTGAGTGCTCTGAAAACGCTTACAATACACAAAGCGACAGGCGTCCTTACTCTACAGTTGAAAAGGTATAGTGTACCATCTCTAGTAGTAAATATACCGTATTGAAATAATATACAGTCGATATCTTACCAATATTTCAGGTGCCAGCAAAAAGTGAGTGCTCTGAAAACGCTTACAATACACAAAGCGCCAGGCATCCTTACATTGCAATTGAAAAGGTATAGTGTACCATCTCTAGTAGTAAATATAACGTATAGTGTTTGGTGTATGAAGCAATATTTCAGATGCCAGCAAAAAGTCACAGCATTCAAAACGCTTACTATAAACAGAGCACCAAACATCCTGACGCTGCAATTGAAAAGGTATAGTGTACCATCTCTAGTAGTAAATATACCGTATTGAAATAATATACAGTTGATATCTTACCAATATTTCAGGTGCCAGCAAAAAGTGAGTGCTCTGAAAACGCTTACAATACACAAAGCGCCAGGCGTCCTTACTCTACAGTTGAAAAGGTATAGTGTACCATCTCTAGTAGTAAATATAACGTATAAAGTGTTTGGTGTATGAAGCAATATTTCAGATGCCAGCAAAAAGTCACGGCATTCAAAACGCTTACTATAAACAGAGCACCAAGCATCCTGACGCTGCAGTTGAAAAGGTATAGTGTACCATCTCTAGTAGTAAATATACCGTATTGAAATAATATACAGTTGATATCTTACCAATATTTCAGGTGCCAGCAAAAAGTGAGTGCTCTGAAAACGCTTACAATACACAAAGCGCCAGGCGTCCTTACTCTACAGTTGAAAAGGTATAGTGTACCATCTCTAGTAGTAAATATACCGTATTGAAATAATATACAGTTGATATCTTACCAATATTTCAGGTGCCAGCAAAAAGTGAGTGCTCTGAAAACTCTTACAATACACAAAGCGCCAGGCGTCCTTACTCTACAGTTGAAAAGGTATAGTGTACCATCTCTAGTAGTAAATATACCGTATTGAAATAATATACAGTTGATATCTTACCAATATTTCAGGTGCCAGCAAAAAGTGAGTGCTCTGAAAACGCTTACAATACACAAAGCGCCAGGCGTCCTTACATTGCAATTGAAAAGGTATAGTGTACCATCTCTAGTAGTAAATATAACGTATAAGTGTTTGGTGTATGAAGCAATATTTCAGATGCCAGCAAAAAGTCACAGCATTCAAAACGCTTACTATAAACAGAGCACCAAACATCCTGACGCTGCAATTGAAAAGGTATAGTGTACCATCTCTAGTAGTAAATATACCGTATTGAAATAATATACAGTTGATATCTTACCAATATTTCAGGTGCCAGCAAAAAGTGAGTGCTCTGAAAACTCTTACAATACACAAAGCGCCAGGCGTCCTTACTCTACAGTTGAAAAGGTATAGTGTAGCATCTCTAGTAGTAAATATACCGTATTGAAATAATATACAGTTGATATCTTACCAATATTTCAGGTGCCAGCAAAAAGTGAGTGCTCTGAAAACTCTTACAATACACAAAGCGCCAGGCGTCCTTACTCTACAGTTGAAAAGGTATAGTGTAGCATCTCTAGTAGTAAATATACCGTATTGAAATAATATACAGTTGATATCTTACCAATATTTCAGGTGCCAGCAAAAAGTGAGTGCTCTGAAAACTCTTACAATACACAAAGCGCCAGGCGTCCTTACTCTACAGTTGAAAAGGTATAGTGTAGCATCTCTAGTAGTAAATATACCGTATTGAAATAATATACAGTTGATATCTTACCAATATTTCAGGTGCCAGCAAAAAGTGAGTGCTCTGAAAACGCTTACAATACACAAAGCGCCAGGCGTCCTTACTCTACAGTTGAAAAGGTATAGTGTACCATCTCTAGTAGTAAATATACCGTATTGAAATAATATACAGTTGATATCTTACCAATATTTCAGGTGCCAGCAAA
The DNA here is from genome assembly GCA_014843695.1 of Archivesica marissinica. Taxonomy (NCBI): domain Eukaryota; kingdom Metazoa; phylum Mollusca; class Bivalvia; order Venerida; family Vesicomyidae; genus Archivesica; species Archivesica marissinica. The sequence continues at coordinate 41,480,370 of CM026397.1, read as the reverse complement.
AAGTGAGTGCTCTGAAAACGCTTACAATACACAAAGCGCCAGGCGTCCTTACTCTACAGTTGAAAAGGTATAGTGTACCATCTCTAGTAGTAAATATACCGTATTGAAATAATATACAGTTGATATCTTACCAATATTTCAGGTGCCAGCAAAAAGTGAGTGCTCTGAAAACGCTTACAATACACAAAGCGCCAGGCGTCCTTACATTGCAATTGAAAAGGTATAGTGTACCATCTCTAGTAGTAAATATAACGTATAAAGTGTTTGGTGTATGAAGCAATATTTCAGATGCCAGCAAAAAGTCACAGCATTCAAAACGCTTACTATAAACAGAGCACCAAACATCCTGACGCTGCAATTGAAAAGGTATAGTGTACCATCTCTAGTAGTAAATATACCGTATTGAAATAATATACAGTTGATATCTTACCAATATTTCAGGTGCCAGCAAAAAGTGAGTGCTCTGAAAACGCTTACAATACACAAAGCGCCAGGCGTCCTTACTCTACAGTTGAAAAGGTATAGTGTACCATCTCTAGTAGTAAATATAACGTATAAAGTGTTTGGTGTATGAAGCAATATTTCAGATGCCAGCAAAAAGTCACGGCATTCAAAACGCTTACTATAAACAGAGCACCAAGCATCCTGACGCTGCAGTTGAAAAGGTATAGTGTACCATCTCTAGTAGTAAATATACCGTATTGAAATAATATACAGTTGATATCTTACCAATATTTCAGGTGCCAGCAAAAAGTGAGTGCTCTGAAAACGCTTACAATACACAAAGCGCCAGGCGTCCTTACTCTACAGTTGAAAAGGTATAGTGTACCATCTCTAGTAGTAAATATACCGTATTGAAATAATATACAGTTGATATCTTACCAATATTTCAGGTGCCAGCAAAAAGTGAGTGCTCTGAAAACTCTTACAATACACAAAGCGCCAGGCGTCCTTACTCTACAGTTGAAAAGGTATAGTGTACCATCTCTAGTAGTAAATATACCGTATTGAAATAATATACAGTTGATATCTTACCAATATTTCAGGTGCCAGCAAAAAGTGAGTGCTCTGAAAACGCTTACAATACACAAAGCGCCAGGCGTCCTTACATTGCAATTGAAAAGGTATAGTGTACCATCTCTAGTAGTAAATATAACGTATAAAGTGTTTGGTGTATGAAGCAATATTTCAGATGCCAGCAAAAAGTCACAGCATTCAAAACGCTTACTATAAACAGAGCACCAAACATCCTGACGCTGCAATTGAAAAGGTATAGTGTACCATCTCTAGTAGTAAATATACCGTATTGAAATAATATACAGTTGATATCTTACCAATATTTCAGGTGCCAGCAAAAAGTGAGTGCTCTGAAAACTCTTACAATACACAAAGCGCCAGGCGTCCTTACTCTACAGTTGAAAAGGTATAGTGTACCATCTCTAGTAGTAAATATACCGTATTGAAATAATATACAGTTGATATCTTACCAATATTTCAGGTGCCAGCAAAAAGTGAGTGCTCTGAAAACGCTTACAATACACAAAGCGCCAGGCGTCCTTACTCTACAGTTGAAAAGGTATAGTGTACCATCTCTAGTAGTAAATATAACGTATAAAGTGTTTGGTGTATGTACCAATATTTCAGGTGCCAGCAAAAAGTCACGGCATTCAAAACGCTTACTATAAACAGAGCACCAAGCATCCTGACGCTGCAGTTGAAAAGGTATAGTGTACCATCTCTAGTAGTAAATATACCGTATTGAAATAATATACAGTTGATATCTTACCAATATTTCAGGTGCCAGCAAAAAGTGAGTGCTCTGAAAACGCTTACAATACACAAAGCGCCAGGCGTCCTTACATTGCAATTGAAAAGGTATAGTGTACCATCTCTAGTAGTAAATATACCGTATTGAAATAATATACAGTTGATATCTTACCAATATTTCAGGTGCCAGCAAAAAGTGAGTGCTCTGAAAACTCTTACAATACACAAAGCGCCAGGCGTCCTTACTCTACAGTTGAAAAGGTATAGTGTACCATCTCTAGTAGTAAATATACCGTATTGAAATAATATACAGTTGATATCTTACCAATATTTCAGGTGCCAGCAAAAAGTGAGTGCTCTGAAAACGCTTACAATACACAAAGCGCCAGGCGTCCTTACTCTACAGTTGAAAAGGTATAGTGTACCATCTCTAGTAGTAAATATAACGTATAAAGTGTTTGGTGTATGAAGCAATATTTCAGATGCCAGCAAAGTCACGGCATTCAAAACGCTTACTATAAACAGAGCACCAAGCATCCTGACGCTGCAGTTGAAAAGGTATAGTGTACCATCTCTAGTAGTAAATATACCGTATTGAAATAATATACAGTTGATATCTTACCAATATTTCAGGTGCCAGCAAAAAGTGAGTGCTCTGAAAACTCTTACAATACACAAAGCGCCAGGCGTCCTTACTCTACAGTTGAAAAGGTATAGTGTACCATCTCTAGTAGTAAATATACCGTATTGAAATAATATACAGTTGATATCTTACCAATATTTCAGGTGCCAGCAAAAAGTGAGTGCTCTGAAAACTCTTACAATACACAAAGCGCCAGGCGTCCTTACTCTACAGTTGAAAAGGTATAGTGTACCATCTCTAGTAGTAAATATAACGTATAAAGTGTTTGGTGTATGAAGCAATATTTCAGATGCCAGCAAAAAGTCACGGCATTCAAAACGCTTACTATAAACAGAGCACCAAGCATCCTGACGCTGCAGTTGAAAAGGTATAGTGTACCATCTCTAGTAGTAAATATACCGTATTGAAATAATATACAGTTGATATCTTACCAATATTTCAGGTGCCAGCAAAAAGTGAGTGCTCTGAAAACGCTTACAATACACAAAGCGCCAGGCGTCCTTACTCTACAGTTGAAAAGGTATAGTGTACCATCTCTAGTAGTAAATATACCGTATTGAAATAATATACAGTTGATATCTTACCAATATTTCAGGTGCCAGCAAAAAGTGAGTGCTCTGAAAACTCTTACAATACACAAAGCGCCAGGCGTCCTTACTCTACAGTTGAAAAGGTATAGTGTACCATCTCTAGTAGTAAATATAACGTATAAAGTGTTTGGTGTATGAAGCAATATTTCAGATGCCAGCAAAAAGTCACGGCATTCAAAACGCTTACTATAAACAGAGCACCAAGCATCCTGACGCTGCAGTTGAAAAGGTATAGTGTACCATCTCTAGTAGTAAATATACCGTATTGAAATAATATACAGTTGATATCTTACCAATATTTCAGGTGCCAGCAAAAAGTGAGTGCTCTGAAAACTCTTACAATACACAAAGCGCCAGGCGTCCTTACATTGCAATTGAAAAGGTATAGTGTACCATCTCTAGTAGTAAATATACCGTATTGAAATAATATACAGTTGATATCTTACCAATATTTCAGGTGCCAGCAAAAAGTGAGTGCTCTGAAAACTCTTACAATACACAAAGCGCCAGGCGTCCTTACTCTACAGTTGAAAAGGTATAGTGTAGCATCTCTAGTAGTAAATATACCGTATTGAAATAATATACAGTTGATATCTTACCAATATTTCAGGTGCCAGCAAAAAGTGAGTGCTCTGAAAACTCTTACAATACACAAAGCGCCAGGCGTCCTTACTCTACAGTTGAAAAGGTATAGTGTACCATCTCTAGTAGTAAATATACCGTATTGAAATAATATACAGTTGATATCTTACCAATATTTCAGGTGCCAGCAAAAAGTGAGTGCTCTGAAAACGCTTACAATACACAAAGCGCCAGGCGTCCTTACATTGCAATGAAAAGGTATAGTGTACCATCTCTAGTAGTAAATATAACGTATAAAGTGTTTGGTGTATGAAGCAATATTTCAGATGCCAGCAAAAAGTCACGGCATTCAAAACGCTTACTATAAACAGAGCACCAAGCATCCTGACGCTGCAGTTGAAAAGGTATAGTGTACCATCTCTAGTAGTAAATATACCGTATTGAAATAATATACAGTTGATATCTTACCAATATTTCAGGTGCCAGCAAAAAGTGAGTGCTCTGAAAACGCTTACAATACACAAAGCGCCAGGCGTCCTTACTCTACAGTTGAAAAGGTATAGTGTACCATCTCTAGTAGTAAATATACCGTATTGAAATAATATACAGTTGATATCTTACCAATATTTCAGGTGCCAGCAAAAAGTGAGTGCTCTGAAAACTCTTACAATACACAAAGCGCCAGGCGTCCTTACTCTACAGTTGAAAAGGTATAGTGTACCATCTCTAGTAGTAAATATACCGTATTGAAATAATATACAGTTGATATCTTACCAATATTTCAGGTGCCAGCAAAAAGTGAGTGCTCTGAAAACGCTTACAATACACAAAGCGCCAGGCGTCCTTACTCTACAGTTGAAAAGGTATAGTGTACCATCTCTAGTAGTAAATATACCGTATTGAAATAATATACAGTTGATATCTTACCAATATTTCAGGTGCCAGCAAAAAGTGAGTGCTCTGAAAACTCTTACAATACACAAAGCGCCAGGCGTCCTTACTCTACAGTTGAAAAGGTATAGTGTACCATCTCTAGTAGTAAATATAACGTATAAAGTGTTTGGTGTATGAAGCAATATTTCAGATGCCAGCAAAGTCACGGCATTCAAAACGCTTACTATAAACAGAGCACCAAGCATCCTGACGCTGCAGTTGAAAAGGTATAGTGTACCATCTCTAGTAGTAAATATACCGTATTGAAATAATATACAGTTGATATCTTACCAATATTTCAGGTGCCAGCAAAAAGTGAGTGCTCTGAAAACTCTTACAATACACAAAGCGCCAGGCATCCTTACATTGCAATTGAAAAGGTATAGTGTACCATCTCTAGTAGTAAATATACCGTATTGAAATAATATACAGTTGATATCTTACCAATATTTCAGGTGCCAGCAAAAAGTGAGTGCTCTGAAAACTCTTACAATACACAAAGCGCCAGGCGTCCTTACTCTACAGTTGAAAAGGTATAGTGTACCATCTCTAGTAGTAAATATACCGTATTGAAATAATATACAGTTGATATCTTACCAATATTTCAGGTGCCAGCAAAAAGTGAGTGCTCTGAAAACGCTTACAATACACAAAGCGCCAGGCGTCCTTACATTGCAATTGAAAAGGTATAGTGTACCATCTCTAGTAGTAAATATAACGTATAAAGTGTTTGGTGTATGAAGCAATATTTCAGATGCCAGCAAAAAGTCACAGCATTCAAAACGCTTACTATAAACAGAGCACCAAACATCCTGACGCTGCAATTGAAAAGGTATAGTGTACCATCTCTAGTAGTAAATATACCGTATTGAAATAATATACAGTTGATATCGTACCAATATTTCAGGTGCCAGCAAAAAGTGAGTGCTCTGAAAACGCTTACAATACACAAAGCGCCAGGCGTCCTTACATTGCAATTGAAAAGGTATAGTGTACCATCTCTAGTAGTAAATATACCGTATTGAAATAATATACAGTTGATATCTTACCAATATTTCAGGTGCCAGCAAAAAGTGAGTGCTCTGAAAACTCTTACAATACACAAAGCGCCAGGCGTCCTTACTCTACAGTTGAAAAGGTATAGTGTAGCATCTCTAGTAGTAAATATACCGTATTGAAATAATATACAGTTGATATCTTACCAATATTTCAGGTGCCAGCAAAAAGTGAGTGCTCTGAAAACGCTTACAATACACAAAGCGCCAGGCGTCCTTACTCTACAGTTGAAAAGGTATAGTGTACCATCTCTAGTAGTAAATATACCGTATTGAAATAATATACAGTTGATATCTTACCAATATTTCAGGTGCCAGCAAAAAGTGAGTGCTCTGAAAACGCTTACAATACACAAAGCGCCAGGCGTCCTTACTCTACAGTTGAAAAGGTATAGTGTACCATCTCTAGTAGTAAATATACCGTATTGAAATAATATACAGTTGATATCTTACCAATATTTCAGGTGCCAGCAAAAAGTGAGTGCTCTGAAAACGCTTACAATACACAAAGCGCCAGGCGTCCTTACTCTACAGTTGAAAAGGTATAGTGTACCATCTCTAGTAGTAAATATACCGTATTGAAATAATATACAGTTGATATCTTACCAATATTTCAGGTGCCAGCAAAAAGTGAGTGCTCTGAAAACTCTTACAATACACAAAGCACCAGGCGTCCTTACTCTACAGTTGAAAAGGTATAGTGTACCATCTCTAGTAGTAAATATAACGTATAAAGTGTTTGGTGTATGAAGCAATATTTCAGATGCCAGCAAAAAGTCACGGCATTCAAAACGCTTACTATAAACAGAGCACCAAGCATCCTGACGCTGCAGTTGAAAAGGTATAGTGTACCATCTCTAGTAGTAAATATACCGTATTGAAATAATATACAGTTGATATCTTACCAATATTTCAGGTGCCAGCAAAAAGTGAGTGCTCTGAAAACGCTTACAATACACAAAGCGCCAGGCGTCCTTACTCTACAGTTGAAAAGGTATAGTGTACCATCTCTAGTAGTAAAATACCGTATTGAACTAATATACAGTTGATATCTTACCAATATTTCAGGTGCCAGCAAAAAGTGAGTGCTCTGAAAACTCTTACAATACACAAAGCGCCAGGCGTCCTTACTCTACAGTTGAAAAGGTATAGTGTACCATCTCTAGTAGTAAATATACCGAATAAAGTGTTTGGTGTATGAAGCATTATTTGTGAGTCAAAATTGATAAAAGTGTATAACAAATAAAAGGTCGGTGTTGACTATTGCTATAACCGCCCAGCATCGGCGGATGTATTGTGTAACTAGTTTCTGTGAAATAAACTCGAGTTAAACTGTAATAAGGTGCAATTGTATTTATGTTTCTATGTATATAAATATGAAAAAACAAATAAACGGATTGCTCCATGGCAACTCAAAAATGAAAAAAGAAGAATAATTCCAGTGTCAGAACAGTTTTCATTGTTTGACAACCATAATGCTTTTCATTGGGGTTGAGTTGGACACAAGCATTGACTGATGAAATATGGACATTGCTTTATTTCAGGTTTCTCTTCAGCTACAGTGGACAAAGTACCAAGCTAACAAATACCGTACTGTATCCCCAACAGCTGGACATTCGTCCTTATATGTCGCAAAAACAAGTAAGTAGTGTTCAAAGATTTTAGTATTCACCTGAAAATGAACAACGCTGCCAGTTTAATTTTACTGGGTTACCCTATCGTACATCATCCAGATCTTATACTTGTGTATTGCAGAAGTTTATTATATTTACTGGGTTACCCTATCATACACCATCCAGATCTTATACTTGTGTATTGCACAAGTTTGTTATATTTACTGGTTTCCCATACCAGCTCCATATCTTATAGCGAATTATAAATGAGAAGTATCCATATCTAGATATAAAAATATTTTCAAAAATTGCGATTTAATTTTTCAAATGGAGATTTTTACAATTTTTATTTTGTTTACAGAAGGAACGCTTAGCAAATATATAGATGTCAAATTGTATTTATGTTTCTGTGTATGTAAATATATAAAAAAACTGTCCTGCTGGACCAGACATGTTCGGCAATATCCAGGAACAAAATAGACAATTGATACAGCTGATTGTTGATGACATGAAACATGTGCAGAAAAACAACGTTAGAAGTGCGAAGGAACATGTGCAGAAAAACAACGTTAGAAGTGCGAAGGAACATGTGCAGAAAAACAACGTTAGAAGTGCGAAGGAACATGTGCAGAAAAACACCGTTAGAAGTGCGAAGGAACATGTGCAGAAAAACACCGTTAGAAGTGCGAAGGAACATGTGCAGAAAAACAATGCTAGAAGTGCGAAGGAACATGAGCAGAAAAACACGATAGAGAAGCGGTGGAATGCCTCATTAATGACGGGGACGGAGATCATCCACCTGAACTACATGAAATTGTATACTTATTCTTCACTGTCCTGGTGGACAAGATTTCACCAGGTGTGTTCGGCAATATATAGGAACAAAGAAGAGACTTGGCACATCTGATAATGGATGACATGAAGACGAAACAGACAACCCACGTTAGAGAAGCGGGCGAACTCATTGATGACAGGGACGGATTTCACCCAGAACTTTCTGAAATGGTACTATTATTCTTGACAGTCATGATGGGTCTGCTTTCACCAAACGTGTTCAGAAATATACAGGAAAAAAAGAGACAGTTAAGATAACTGATTGTGGATGACATAAACAGTAAACATGAGAAGGTAAATCACATTAGAGAAGACGTAGAGGATAAATTCACCAGTGATTACGAGGAAGAAGATCACCCAGAACTACGAGAAAGAACACTCTTATTCATGACTGTCTTGATGGACCAGGTTGCTCCAGAAGTGATAGGCGATATATAGGAAGAAAAGATATAATTGAAACAACTAGTTGCGGATGTATATGCATATGTATCTGTGGTTTAAAATGGATATATGTACAGTTTGTTTGGACACACACATGGATATGTATCTGTTGTTTAACTTTGAACCGAAATCAAAATGGCTAATTGGCTAAGCCTATCAATCAAGTGCCCATTTCTATCATTGGTCAATAACGCTTATCACTCTACGCATTGTTCAAAATGACAATATCCATGAGGTCAACACTTTTCCTCTAATCCGACGTAACGAAGTATTAATGTATACAGGCAAACCTGTGTTAGTGGTTGTCTCTATTAAGCACCCAACCTGAATTAAGCAGCCAGTTTCCAGATATGTTGTTTTATTATATATTTGACCTCTATATAATTATGTTGTTTTATTATATATTTGACCTCTATAAAGCAGCCACCTGTGCTAAACAACCACTTTCTGTGATTCCCTTGGCTGGCTGCTAACATAGGTTTGACTGTATACAACATTGTATATACAGAGCATGCTTATATCTTATTTCCTATGAAAGTTTTACTAGTTACTGTTTACATGTTTCATTATGCTATTTCATGTTTTAATTTGTTGAGGGCCTCATGGTAGATTGACTTAATTGTTCAAATGAGTTCTCTCATTAAATAAGTCTTTATTTTATGCTAATTGATGAAATACAGTGTTCTATCAGTGAGATATAATCTATATCACTCACTGTATATCACTCGCTGTGTTTTGCCAGACTACTTTTTTATTGTCTCCCTTGCAATACACTATTCTTGCACTATTACTCTCCCTTTAAATGCTTAGACAACAACAACAAACAACAAATCAACCGTCTGCTATTGAATAATAATATATAAACAATTAATAGCTTTTAACAAAATTGAAATAAATAAAATATGGAATACAACTGACAATGTCTCGAATTTTGTCATTGCAAATTGTAACAATAAATCCAAAAAATGTTTTCATGTATTTTTCCTCGATTCAACTTTAAATTCAAGATGGCGGCATATTTGTGTATCGACTCACGACGTATAGTCATCAATGTATTCATCCGTGCAAAAACACGGCGGCCAGCTATTTTAATTTCTAAATTTTGTGTTTGTTTGCTGGAGTGACATCCACAATACTCCTGTCATTGCGACCAGCTTACACACTGTGGAGAAGTCTTACTTCATGACGGCTGTCGAGACGGGGACCAATAAGAAGACGGCGGACTACTGCACCTCAATAGCGCAGGAAGCCATCCACGAGGCCAATGAGAAGTACGGCTGTAATGTCACGGCTGTCGTTACCGACAATGAGAAGAAGATGGAGGCCATGCGGAGAAACCTGAAGGACAACGATCCCTCCCTTACCGTCTATGGCTGCTCCGCCCACTGGCTAAATCTACTGGGACAAGACATCACACCGACCCAGGTTATCAACCAAGTCGTCGAGATCAACACATACTTTCACAATCATCACATTCCTGGTGCCCTACTCGCGGAGATAACCGGCTCGGTGAAACCCCAACTACCAGCGACACGAGATGGAATAGTCAGCTAGCATGTACTGAGACCTTCATAAGAAACCGGCCATTCATACTGCTGATGGCCCAGAATGAAGACGTCATCGACACACGGATCAGAAGTCTCATCCACCACGTCGGACTGTTCAGCGAAGTGAAACATCTCCAGACACAACTACAGCCCATCTCCAGAGCCTTAGATTCCTTCCAGTCAGATACAGCTACAATCGCGGACGCATGTGAGCAGTGGAATGATCTACTTCAGAACCCCGACTTGGAGCCCTACCGGAAGAACGTTGACACGCGATTTAGACAGGCTATGACATCAAACCACTACCTCGCCAACCTTGTACATCCGATCTACAGGGGAAGAAAACTTCGACCAGAACACGTCACCAGTGCCCAGGAGCTTCTTCATGAGACCAAGCCGGAACTTGTACCTGAACTACATGTCCGAGACACTGCCAATTCCTAAGGTGATACAACAGGAATCCTCCGTCAACAACTCGAAGCCAGCTGTATGGTGGTCATGTGTGGAAAGGTCGGGCGTGATCACCAAAGACTTCAGTCAGCGCGCCAGGAAACTGATGGTACTGCCAGCAAGTTCAGTTGCCATTGAATGCGTGTTCGCCAACTTCGGCATCATCCAGATGGAAACTACGCAACAGACTGGGCCTTGAGAAAGCAGCGAAGCTGGTGCTATGCTACTGCTCCTGAGAGGTAGCGAGGAAATCGACTGGTGAAGAAACATTCCAAGAAGAAAAATGAAAAAATAAATGGAAAAAAAAACAATAAAATAAAAAAACACAAAACAAAACAATAAACCAAAAAAAAACTGTTGTGGTTGCCAATGATGCCACCTGATGAGTACCCCTGGCAGGGACGAAACAGTTTAAGCACTGATAGAGTGGTAGCAATGCATAAAAATGAGCAAAAACCGTGTTTGGAAGACATATAATCTTATTTCCCGGTATTTCCCACTTCTGATCTTATTTCCCAGGGCGGGAAATATTTCCCCCCCCGGTATTTCCCGGCCAACCCTGCCAGTAATGTCTGCATTAAAGATGGACAATTCTCTGGAAATACAGAAACTAAAGATGGACAATTCTCCGGAAATACAGAAACCAAAGATGGACAATTCTCCGGAAATACAGAAACTAAAGATGGACAATTCTCCGGAAATACAGAAACTAAAGATGACAATTCTCCGGAAATACAGAAACTAAAGATGGACAATTCTCCGGAAATACAGAAACTAAAGAATGGACACCGTGATGGAAATTTCGCTATTAAAATGGGACAATGCACTGGAAAATGTCGAAACCAAAGAGTGACAATGCGCTGGAAATGCTGACATTATGACTTTTCGTGTTACCGTGGCCAATAGGGATAACCTCTCAAGTGTTTTTTTATACAAAGAATGACACGACAAAAGACTATAATTTCGGTTCTGTTCTCCAACTGTTATTCACGGAATTTTCCTCGATTTCCGCCATGCCCTATTCGAGGGAAGTCACTCTTCCAAATGTAATAAACAAAAGGATCCTAGAACGGTCAGAAACCACCAAATTATTTGAGTACCACCAATATCCTATGCTTCTTCACAACATTCTCCCCCTCATGATATGTCATACATTTCAGTACAACTTGCATACTAAACATCATATGTGCCGATAATGCAATATATCTCGATATATATGAAATTAGCAAGTGGGACTCTTTTGCAATCTCGATTCTTAACAGTTGTTCATACAGTAATGATAACATTTACATTCTATAATTGAAACAATTAGCTACTTATCTCTTTCAAGATACCAATACAGAATACTTTTTGTATCATATTACAATACATATAACTCTTAATTTCAAGACTGGTTCCTAGTAGCTTGGTATGTATAGATGCTTCTAAAATGCTATTCTTTAGCAGTTCAATAGATTAGTTACAACAGTACAACTATTATCATCTCGAGTACCATTGACAAAGTCGACCTGTGTACATTACATTTTCACGCTCGTAACCTGAGCAAATACTGAAACTGATCTAATATGCTTGAAAAAAATAGCATAGACAATTGCTATTTTTACTGTAATTTAAATATCTATTTGCCTCTATTCCACGGCGGGTCTTGTCGTTAGGACTTAAAACATGAATATACAATGTACAACATTTGTAACAAGGAAACAAAGTAGGAAACCCAATTATATACATGTACCAGATGAACATTATTTTGTTTTCGAAAACGATCTCCATATTGTGTAAAAATAATGAATTGTCATGCAACATAGTTACACTACATCTCTATATTTCTAGAGTGATAACAAAGTTTACTATAATGTCTTATTTTTCACTGATAAATCAATGTATAGCTGATTATTATTATACATTTTGTAGCTGTAACTTTTCAACACATTTCTTAAAAACTGTAGACAAAATGTAGGCTGAAGCAAAGTCCTTACGGGTAGTCTACTAAAATGATTAGATAGACGAGTCACTTTGTCCAAGAAACATACATGAAATATACATGGTACAAAGTCAACTCGATACTACTCGACAAACAACAGTGAACAACAGCACTCAACAAACAACAGCGTCACCAACTATCTCGGTCGATAAGGTATTCAATTGAATGAACTGTGAATCTGTGACACATACATGTACCAAAAACAAAAATTTGAAAACAATCATCATATACCTATTATACAAAAATGTGCATGCACTCCATAAACTTCAGTGAAGCCATTTTTCTTGATCGATGGTAAATTGATTGAAGTATGATTCAACATTCATGAATATATACAGCCATGTAGATGCTGTACACATTTTTACTAAAATTATGTAAGCACTATTTATATACATGTAATTGTAAATGGTATTAAATCTCGTTAAAAACACTGTTAATTTACAGTGGAATTTAACTTGTCTCTAGTCTATATATACATGTATCTCAGGTTTCAATAATATTAATATCAGGGTTCCCGCTGTCCATTGCCAAAGGCGGCAAAAAATAAATATTGGGGCTAAATTTTGTGAATTGGCGAAAATATTTGGCGCAACTTTTTTTTGGGCACATGTTTTGTCAAATACATGGCTTCAAATATAGTTGGCTCCAAGTTATTTTAATTGGCTCCAGTGTTTTCCAATTGGCGACAGAAGTGGCGCAGATAAACATTCAGACAGAGGGAACCCGGAATATATGCAATATACAAATGATCATATACATGTAGATCATCATAGTTTGTAGATAGCGGCTCCTATATCACTGTACATTGTTGGAATGAATATGTGATTGTTGCACGAGGGATTATTCTGCCCTTTAAACACAGTGCAATTTAACCTTAATAAAGTTAATTTAAGCGTCTTTGTGATAGTTCTTGCAATTAGCGATCTGTAGCTCTTCATTGCGTCTCATGAACTTGGAGTGAATAATTGAAATTTGTACTAGGGATTATTATGCCCTTTAAATTCAACCTAAATTTAAATGTTTCTCCAAAGTACATGTAATTCGTGAGTCGCGTGCTACAGGCTCACCTGGGTTTCCCCGTATTTCATGTAAACACACATGCAAATCTGCGTAGTCTATACCTATCAGCATATCTACATGCTCTCTCTGGTTGATTGTAGGACATTTCAAGGCTTTCAGATGTTTCCAATTGTTAGTGTATTTGTTCCAGTCTACAGTTGCAAGATATCCTGTAACTTGATCAATAGTATTTATATCCGACCATGGAAAGTTTTACGGTACTATTTAAACTTTCTACATTTATCGACACTGGCATAGTTTCAAAAGTTTCTGTCTTTCCATTCAACACATTAATGCGAACTGTTTCCACTTTTTCTTGCCATCTTAATTTTTCAGCAATGTTTGTGTTTATGTACCAGGTTGGGTTCAAAATATTTATTTGCAATGTCTAACAACTAACGCAAGGAACAAAGGGAACGCATTCTGTAAATGGCAAACAAACATTATCATTATATTTTTATATATAACCAATTGCGTCAACTGACATTATGATATCGCCCAGTTACACAACTAAAATAATATCTGATATACAATACTAGATCTACAATGTAGCAACACCAACTTTACAATTAAAAATACATGAAACACTAATACGACTTACATTTATATTGAAGTTTGCTAGACATATAATGTGCATATATTTAAAACAATACAGATTTACATGATTAACGTCCAGTTCTGGTCCGAGTGGCTTAGTCCTATTTCATACATTACAAACATATTTTTAATGAAATACAATATACACATATCACAATGCTTACCGGTCTATGGGACCTTATGTCTCCATCCCCACAAGCATTGTCACTCACACTCTCGGTCTATGGGACCTTATGTCTCCATCCCCACAAGCATTGTCACTCACACTCTCGGTCTATGGGACCTTATGCCTCCATCCCCACAAGCATTGTCACTCACACTCTCGGTCTATGGGACCTTATGTCTCCATCCCCACAAGCATTGTCACTCACACTCTCGGTCTATGGGACCTTATGTCTCCATCCCCACAAGCATTGTCACTCACACTGTATGTTGTTAGTGCTGTAAATTAAGAACATGTTGTTGGTTAAGAAACCCTATCACAATTAGGACTAATTAATTACTGCCATTTCAAATGTCGCGGAAATATGTTACATAATTTCAATGTTCCATAAATAGAATCACCAAACGTTATGCATATATGGAATAACTTGTCGCAACCGAATGGAATACAAGAGAATATCATAAGCTTCAATACTAACCATATAATGTTTAGCTTATTATTATAAATTTATGTTATTTTGATTATTTAAATCATTGTAATATTTTCTTCCTTGTTACGTGATATTTTTCAAATCCACTGACAAAACAAATAATGAACGGAAAGTTTAAGATTGAAAACAACTAAATTTCTAGAACGAAATCAACCTGGCTACATTTATGTATGATGTCGTACTTCCATCATCTAGTAGCTGAATGCATGAATAACTAGTTTCTTGTCTCCAGATGATGCAACGACTGGTACAGTTCTAAGTGCTATTTTACCCGTGCGCGCTTGTTTGCTCTTTTCAAATGTAGTATGTGTCCATTGGTCACCCTGTGTGGATTGCTTCGAGTGTGCATTGAATTCTGGAGAATTTGGATTAAATGCTAGTGACTGATTTATTTTGAAATTCATGTTGGTGACTATATTTACAATTATTAATGCCGCATGGTCTACTTCGGCGACAGAACTTTCCCGAATGTGTACACAGCCAAATCTAGTAAGTCTACAAACCTTTCTATTTCTTTGACATCCTCATTTTTCATAGGATTGAAACGTTCTAATTCATCCAGAAACTGTGTAACTTACCGCCTCCCACCTCCAAACTTCCTCTTTAGTCTCTCCTTTGCTGCAACGTACGCTTCTGGAGAATGTTCCAATTCTTCGACACATTTTTAGAGCACTACCGCATAGATGCTGCTTAAGTTGTAACAATTTATATTCCGACGTTGCTGCTGCTGTGTCTACGCAGGCTGTAAACGCTGCATGCCACGATGAATACTTTCTTTTGTCGCCATCAAACATGGGCATTCTCACTCTTTGTAACCGTTTCCACATGTCTTTACCTACTGACACATCTTTTTCCAGATTTTTATAGCTATATTTACTAGTATTACTATTGGTGGATTTAACTCTTCATGGTACTCTTTCATAGCCTCTTCATATTTTGTTTCACATTCATCCAACTCTGTTGTCATTTTGACTAATTCTGCCGTTTTTTCTAGCACTTTCAAGAATTCCAAAATAACATTAGAGTGGTGGAACCTATGCTTGGCATATTCCTATGCTTGGCGTATTTTCCATCCATATTAAAAATATTTATATAATTCTAGGCTAATTTCGCCGACAGAGCTGAAGCATGGTTCAATAGCATTCCGTTGAGTGTATCGGTAGGCTGGTGCAACTGTCATGTGATTTGTCCAGCAGACGAATATAAACAAGCAAATCATTGGGAGAATATTTCCACAGAAACTGTTACGGTGGTTGAGCAATTCGGGTAGCTATCCGAATTTAACAAATCTACACATAACCCGAAAAATAGTTTCTATACCATTTCAGTGTTTTTATTCAATGATGTACTATATCAAAATAATTTATTTAACACGTTATAAATAAAAAATAACAAGTACACCGTGCATATGTGCCCTGAAGTCTTGAGTTTCCCATATAAACGGGTGTCGACCGACACCGTTACGATAGCTATATTGAGCAGCAAGGTCACGTGATGAAGCTAAAACTGTCGATAAGAATGTTTTGAAAGTTGTTTTCACAACTTAAGAAATAATAATATACGGCATGTGCAATTAACATTTTATACTGGTCATTATATGTGGGATTTACGCCAAGCATATATCACTCTTAATTGATTCTACAAATGTACATAGCATCTTCAAGCTCATGCATACCTCTTTTTAGTTAACCACTGGTTGCTGTATTATCATTACATAGGTCCTGAAGTTGATTCTTTCTCCTGGTGAACACTGCTTTATATCTTGATTTATTTTGCTTTAATGTTGCGATATATCGATATACCAAATTTGGTCCTGCGACGTATACATCCACAGGCACCAGACACAAAAAAAAATTATTTTTGGCCTATGGTCATATAGTAAGTAATATATAATAAAGGCAACCAACGAAATTGAAACATGCATGCAGAAACATCGACGAGAAACTAGGTAAAAACGACCAGATCACTGATTTGCCCTCGTGGTCCCGACCGGAAGACCTTTTTATTTCATCGAGATCGATCAAATAACACCTGAACGGCGCATTGTTTCATCGGGAACAGCAGGAAACGAAAAGTTGTCGTTTTGGCTGGGCGATCGGTTTTTGGCAACATACGATGTGAATGAATGCTTTTTTCTCATTGGTCAAAAATGAAACATGTAAATACATATATAAACAGCAGCCAATGAAATGCCGCTGTATATTCACCGCGGATCTTATCCAAAATGGAACAATTATTGAATTTTACTTTTGTTTTGTATTTGATTCCTGTATTGCTGTTGGATCTGCACGCCGAGGCTGCAAACAACATGATTCGCGAGAGAAAGATTCCATTTAACGAAGTATGAGTGATTTTTAGATGTTATGAGTATTACACTGGGTAAAACGTCGAGAAAACATTCCGCCAAATCAAAAACCGAACACCCAGCCAAAACGACAACATTTCATGCCCTGCTGTTCACGATGAAACAATGTGCCATTCTGGTGTTATCTGACCGATCTCCATGAAATAAAAAGTATTTGTTGATAGAATAAGGTCTTCCGGTCGGGACCACGAGGGCAAATCAGTGATCTGGTCGTTTTTACCTAGTTTCTCATCGATGTTTCTGCATGCATGTTTCAATTTCGTTGGTTGCCTTTATTATATATTACTTACTATATGACCATAGGCAAAAAATAAAAATTTTTTTTGTGTCTGGTGCCTGTGTATACATCCAAATCCAGATGCTACCAATTCTGATTCATTTATATAAATGGCGGATCTGATATCGAACCTTCTCCACACTGGGAATACTCTACTTACTCAATTGGCTGAGACATTGTCCAATTTTGTAACGCATCGTCAATATCTATGATATCGGCCTATTTTCGGCCTTTGTTTATTCACATGATTTTTGTTTACATCCGGAACGCGAATGACGTCATTGTTATTTAACAGCTGCTTTGATACTTATCAGTGTATGTTATTTTGAACATTTGTTATGCAATCTCAGTTTAGACAATTGCATTAAATGCAGAAATGATCATTTTACTTAGTACTATTAGTCCACTTGCCATAAAAGAGACTGACTAAAAAAGCATTAGACGGCCGATTACCGGTCCGCCAATGGTATATACGAAACTTACTTGGTATCCGGCTACTATGCTAGTTGCTACTACGCAGTTCGGCATTCGATTATTCGTGGCCTTTCTACCTAATTAATAACTTCGCTCTGCTACCATTATGTTACCGTGGCCAATAGGGATAAGACTGGCACGACAAAAGACTATAATTTCCATTCTGTTCTCTATCTTTTATTCACGTAATTTTCTTCGATTCCCGCCATGCAATATTCAAGGGAAGTCACTCTTCCAACTGTTTTAAACAAAATGATCCTATAACGGTCAGAAACCACCAATATCCTATGCTTCTTCACAACAATTCGGCTGCAAGTCGCGTAATTCCAGTTGATCACCCTCAATTTTAACATTAAATTTATTTCATTTGATTATAACTATGTGCTATATTCTCTTTATCTTGCACAAATCCTACTAGGCCTAATATAAGTTAATCATTTAAATTCATATTCATGTTAAAAATGACTGTTTCAATTTGTGGCGTTCATTGTCTAGTGGTAGAGCGTCAGATTTGGAATCGAACGATGCCGGGTTCGATACTCGGTCAGCCCACGTATGTAGTGTCATTGAGCAAGGCCTCACACACATTGCTTAGTACTGGTTAACCACTTAGGTCGGCTAAGCCTGCGCATGAAAACATGTATAGGTCCCCGCAAGGGGTTTGACATTAATGGAACATACATTAAATAGGTATGTATATATATATTATACATTTGTGTATAATGTAGTTGTATTCGTTACAATACCAGCTCTTACCTAATGGTGTCCACACAGAAAACATACCCAAGAGTTTTTAATGAACTTGAAAACTGTACATCAAACCTGTATTAGTGGCCACCTCTCTTAAGCAGCCAATTTCCGGATTCCCAATATGATGTTTTATTATATATCTGTCCTCCATTAAGCAGCAACATGTGCTAAGCAGCCACTTTCTGTGATTCCCTTGGTTGACTGCTTAACCCATTTCATTCTGGATACCGTTCAAACAGTATTTGCAAAGAACATAGAGCCAGATTAGCTGCCATGGAACGTGCCGTCTGATCAGGCTATATGCTGATTGCTATTCAGATGCTCTTGCTAAGACACTTGGCTATGTAGCAAACAACATAGATCCTGATCAGCATGCAGCGTCACACTGCGGCTGATCTGGATCTATGTTGTTTGCAAAAGCCTTTAAATGTATCCAAAATGAAATGGGTTAAGAGAGGTTTGAATATATAATACTTCATTTAACGAGGAAACTTCATAATGGCAAAGAAATTAATGTGCATGCTCAAATGAAATTGCTGGAATAAAACACCGAACACTGACATACAACGGGCACGTGACATTGATATACAGAGGACACGTGACACTGACATACAGAGGGCACGTGACACTGACATACAGCGAGCACGGGACACTGACATACAGCGGGAGACGGGACACTGATATACAGCGGGACAAGTGACACTGACATACAACGGACACGGGACCCTGGTGTACAGATGGCACGTGACACTGACATACAGCGGGCACGTGACACTGGTATACAGAGGGCACGTGACACTGACATACAACGGGCACGGGACCCTGACATACAGAGGGCACGTGCCACTGACATACAACGGGCACGGGACCCTGGCATACAGAGGGCACGTGACACTGACACACAGCGGACACGTGACACAGACATACAGAGGGCACGTGACACTGACATACAGCGGGACACGGGACACTAATATACAACGGGACAAGTGACACTGACATACAGCGAGCACGTGAAACTGACAAACAGAGGGCACGTGACACTGACATACAGCGAGCACGGGGCACTGATATACAGCGGGACACGGGACACTGATATACAGCGGGACAAGTGACACTGATATACAGCGAGCACGTGATACTGACAAACAGCGGGCACGGGAGAGTGACATTACAGAGGACACGTGACACTGACATACAGCGGGTACGGGACACTGACATACAGCGGGCACGTGACACTGACATACAGCGGGTACGGGACATTAACATACAGCGGACACGGGACACTGACACACAGCGGGTACGGGACACTGACATACAGCGGGCACGGGACAATGACATACAACGGACACGGGACACTGACATACAGCGGGCACGTGACACTGGCATACAGCGGGCACGGGACACTGACATACAGCGGACAGACACGGGGCACTAACACACAGCGGGCACGTGACACTGACATACAGCGGGCACGGAACACTGACATACAGCGGGACACGGGACACGTATGTGACAGTTCGTATCACCCGCTATCTATGTACACTATTATTGACAGTTCGTATCACCCACTATATGTGTACACTGTTAGTGACAGCTCGTATCACCCACTATATATGTACACTGTTAGTGACAGCTCGTATCACCCACTATATATGTACACTATTAGTGACAGTTCGTATCACCCACTATATGTGTACACTGTTAGTGACAGCTCGTATCACCCACTATATATGTACACTTTAAGTGACAGTTCGTATCACCCACTATATGTGTACACTATTATTGACAGTTCGTATCACCCGCTATATGTGTACACTGTTAGTGACAGTTCGTATCACCCGCTATATGTGTACACTATTAGTGACAGTTCGTATCACCCACTATATGTGTATACTGTTAGTGACAGTTCATATCACCCACTATATATGTACACTATTAGTAACAGTTCGTATCACCCACTATATGTGTACACTGTTAGTGACAGTTCGTATCACCCACTATATGTGTACACTGTAAGTGACAGTTCGTATCACCCATTATATATGTACACTATTAGTATCAGTTCGTATCACCCACTATATGTGTACACTGTTAGTGACAGTTCGTATCACCCGCTATATGTGTACACTTTAAGTGACAGTTCGTATCACCCACTATATGTGTACACTGTAAGTGACAGTTCGTATCACCCACTATATGTGTACACTGTAAGTGACAGTTCGTATCACCCACTATATGTGTACACTTTAAGTGACAGTTCGTATTACCCACTATATGTGTACACTATTAGTGACAGTTCGTATCACCCGCTATATGTGTACACTATTAGTGACAGTTCGTATCACCCGCTATATGTGTACACTGTTAGTGACAGTTCGTATCACCCACTATATGTGTACACTGTTAGTGACAGTTCGTATCACCCGCTATATGTGTACACTATTAGTGACAGTTCGTATCACCCACTATATGTGTACACTTTAAGTGACAGTTCGTATCACCCACTATATGTGTACACTATTAGTGACAGTTCGTATTACCCGCTATATGTGTACACTTTAAGTGACAGTTCGTATCACCCACTATATGTGTACACTGTAAGTGACAGTTCGTATCACCCACTATATGTGTACACTGTTAGTGACAGTTCGTATCACCCATTATATATGTACGCTGTTAGTGACAGTTCGTATCACCCGCTATATGTGTACACTGTAAGTGACAGTTCGTATCACCCACTATATGTGTACACTGTTAGTGACAGTTCGTATCACCCACTATATATGTACACTGTTAGTGACAGTTCGTATCACCCACTATATATGTACACTATTAGTGACAGTTCGTATCACCCACTATATGTGTACACTGTAAGTGACAGTTCGTATCACCCACTATATTTGTACACTGTTAGTGACAGTTCGTATCACCCACTATATGTGTACACTGTTAGTGACAGTTAGTATCACCCACTATATATGTACACTGTTAGTGAAAGGTCGTATCACCCGCTATATATGTGCACTGTAGGTGACAGTACGTATCACCCGCTATATGTGTACACTATTAGTGACAGTTCGTATATCCCACTATATATGTACACTGTAAGTGACAGTTCGTATCACCCGCTATATGTGTACACTATTAGTGACAGTTCGTATCACCCACTATATGTGTATACTGTTAGTGACAGTTCATATCACCCACTATATATGTACACTATTAGTAACAGTTCGTATCACCCACTATATGTGTACACTGTTAGTGACAGTTCGTATCACCCACTATATGTGTACACTATTAGTGACAGTTCGTATCACCCACTATATGTGTACACTGTTAGTGACAGTTCGTATCACCCACTATATGTGTACACTGTAAGTGACAGTTCGTATCACCCATTATATATGTACACTATTAGTAACAGTTCATATCACCCACTATATGTGTACACTGTTAGTGACAGTTCGTATCACCCACTATATGTGTACACTGTTAGTGACAGTTCGTATCACCCGCTATATGTGTACACTATTAGTGACAGTTCGTATCACCCGCTATATGTGTACACTTTAAGTGACAGTTCGTATCACTCACTATATGTGTACACTGTTAGTGACAGTTCGTATCACCCGCTATATGTGTACACTTTAAGTGACAGTTCGTATCACCCACTATATGTGTACACTGTAAGTGACAGTTCGTATCACCCACTATATGTGTACACTTTAAGTGACAGTTCGTATCACCCACTATATGTGTACACTATTAGTGACAGTTCGTATCACCAGCTATATGTGTACACTATTAGTGACAGTTCGTATCACCCGCTATATGTGTACACTGTTAGTGACAGTTCGTATCACCCACTATATGTGTACACTGTTAGTGACAGTTCGTATCACCCGCTATATGTGTACACTATTAGTGACAGTTCGTATCACCCGCTATATGTGTACACTATTAGTGACAGTTCGTATCACCCGCTATATGTGTACACTTTAAGTGACAGTTCGTATCACCCGCTATATGTGTACACTATTAGTGACAGTTCGTATCACCCGCTATATGTGTACACTATTAGTGACAGTTCGTATCACCCACTATATGTGTACACTGTAAATGACAGTTCGTATCACCCACTATATGTGTACACTGTTAGTGACAGTTCGTATCACCCACTATATATGTACACTGTTAGTGACAGTTCGTATCACCCGCTATATGTGTACACTGTAAGTGACAGTTCGTATCACCCACTATATGTGTACACTGTTAGTGACAGTTCGTATCACCCACTATATATGTACACTGTTAGTGACAGTTCGTATCACCCACTATATATGTACACTATTAGTGACAGTTCGTATCACCCACTATATGTGTACACTGTAAGTGACAGTTCGTATCACCCACTATATCTGTACACTGTTAGTGACAGTTCGTATCACCCACTATATGTGTACACTGTTAATGACAGTTCGTATCACCCACTATATATGTACACTATTAGTGAAAGGTCGTATCACCCGCTATATATGTACACTGTAGGTGACAGTTCGTATCACCCGCTATATGTGTACACTATTAGTGACAGTTCGTATCTCCCACTATATATGTACACTGTAAGTGACAGTTCGTATCACCCGCTATATGTGTACACTATTAGTGACAGTTCGTATCACCCACTATATGTGTATACTGTAAGTGACAGTTCATATCACCCACTATATATGTACACTATTAGTAACAGTTCGTATCACCCACTATATGTGTACACTGTTAGTGACAGTTCGTATCACCCACTATATGTGTACACTACTAGTAACAGTTCGTATCACCCACTATATGTGTACACTGTTAGTGACAGTTCGTATCACCCACTATATGTGTACACTGTAAGTGACAGTTCGTATCACCCATTATATATGTACACTAGTAGTAACAGTTCGTATTCACCCACTATATGTGTACACTGTTAGTGACAGTTCGTATCACCCACTATATGTGTACACTGTTAGTGACAGTTCGTATCACCCGCTATATGTGTACACTATTAGTGACAGTTCGTATCACCCGCTATATGTGTACACTTTAAGTGACAGTTCGTATCACTCACTATATGTGTACACTGTTAGTGACAGTTCGTATCACCCACTATATGTGTACACTACTAGTAACAGTTCGTATCACCCACTATATGTGTACACTGTTAGTGACAGTTCGTATCACCCACTATATGTGTACACTGTAAGTGACAGTTCGTATCACCCATTATATATGTACACTAGTAGTAACAGTTCGTATTCACCCACTATATGTGTACACTGTTAGTGACAGTTCGTATCACCCACTATATGTGTACACTGTTAGTGACAGTTCGTATCACCCGCTATATGTGTACACTATTAGTGACAGTTCGTATCACCCGCTATATGTGTACACTTTAAGTGACAGTTCGTATCACTCACTATATGTGTACACTGTTAGTGACAGTTCGTATCACCCGCTATATGTGTAAACTTTAAGTGACAGTTCGTATCACCCACTATATGTGTACACTGTAAGTGACAGTTCGTATCACCCACTATATGTGTACACTTTAAGTGACAGTTCGTATCACCCACTATATGTGTACACTATTAGTGACAGTTCGTATCACCAGCTATATGTGTACACTATTAGTGACAGTTCGTATCACCCGCTATATGTGTACACTGTTAGTGACAGTTCGTATCACCCACTATATGTGTACACTGTTAGTGACAGTTCGTATCACCCACTATATGTGTACACTGTAAGTGACAGTTCGTATCACCCACTATATGTGTACACTGTTAGTGACAGTTCGTATCACCCACTATATATGTACACTGTTAGTGACAGTTCGTATTACCCGCTATATGTGTACACTGTAAGTGACAGTTCGTATCACCCACTATATGTGTACACTGTTAGTGACAGTTCGTATCACCCACTATATATGTACACTGTTAGTGACAGTTCGTATCACCCACTATATATGTACACTATTAGTGACAGTTCGTATCACCCACTATATGTGTACACTGTAAGTGACAGTTCGTATCACCCACTATATTTGTACACTGTTAGTGACAGTTCGTATCACCCACTATATGTGTACACTGTTAGTGACAGTTCGTATCACCCACTATATATGTACACTATTAGTGAAAGGTCGTATCACCCGCTATATATGTACACTGTAGGTGACAGTTCGTATCACCCGCTATATGTGTACACTATTAGTGACAG
This sequence comes from Archivesica marissinica, assembly GCA_014843695.1. Taxonomy (NCBI): domain Eukaryota; kingdom Metazoa; phylum Mollusca; class Bivalvia; order Venerida; family Vesicomyidae; genus Archivesica; species Archivesica marissinica. The sequence continues at coordinate 41,455,483 of CM026397.1, read as the reverse complement.
TTCGTATCTCCCATTATATATGTACACTGTAAGTGACAGTTCGTATCACCCTCTATATGTGTACACTATTAGTGACAGTTCGTATCACCCACTATATGTGTACACTGTTAGTGACAGTTCGTATCACCCACTATATGTGTACACTATTAGTGACAGTTCGTAGCACCCACTATATGTGTACACTGTTAGTGACAGTTCGTATCACCCACTCTATGTGTACACTGTTAGTGACAGTTCGTATCACCCACTATATGTGTACACTATTAGTGACAGTTCGTATCACCCACTATATGTGTACTGTTAGTGACAGTTCGTATCTCCCACTATATATGTACACTGTTAGTGACAGTTCGTATCACCCACTATATGTGTACACTATTAGTGACAGTTCGTATCACCCACTATGTGTGTACACTGTTAGTGACAGTTCGTATCACCCACAATATGTGTACACTATTAGTGACAGTTCGTATCACCCACTATATGTGTACACTATTAGTGACAGTTCGTATCACCCACTATATATGTACACTATTAGTGACAGTTCGTATCACCCACTATATGTGTACACTATTAGTGACAGTTAGTATCACCCGCTATATGTGTACACTATTAGTGACAGTTCGTATCACCCGCTTTATGTGTACACTGTTAGTGACAGTTCGTATCACCCACTATATGTGTACACTGTTAGTGACAGTTCGTATCACCCGCTATATGTGTACACTATTAGTGACAGTTCGTATCACCCGCTATATGTGTACACTATTAGTGACAGTTCATATCACCCGCTATATGTGTACACTTTAAGTGACAGTTCGTATCACCCACTATATGTGTACACTATTAGTGACAGTTCGTATCACCCGCTATATGTGTACACTTTAAGTGACAGTTCGTATCACCCACTATATGTGTACACTGTAAGTGACATTTCGTATCACCCATTATAAGTGTACACTGTTAGTGACAGTTCGTATCACCCACTATATATGTACACTGTTAGTGACAGTTCGTATCACCCGCTATATGTGTACACTGTAAGTGACAGTTCGTATCACCCACTATATGTGTACACTGTTAGTGACAGTTCGTATCACCCACTATATATGTACACTGTTAGTGACAGTTCGTATCACCCACTATATATGTACACTATTAGTGACAGTTCGTATCACCCACTATATGTGTACACTGTAAGTGACAGTTCGTATCACCCACTATATTTGTACACTGTTAGTGTTAGTGACAGTTCGTATCACCCACTATATGTGTACACTGTTAGTGACAGTTCGTATCACCCACTATATATGTACACTATTAGTGAAAGGTCGTATCACCCACTATATATGTACACTGTAGGTGACAGTTCGTATCACCCGCTATATGTGTACACTATTAGTGACAGTTCGTATCTCCCACTATATATGTACACTTTAAGTGACAGTTCGTATCACCTGCTATATGTGTACACTATTAGTGACAGTTCGTATCACCCACTATATGTGTACACTGTTAGTGACAGTTCGTATCACCCACTATATGTGTACACTATTAGTGACAGTTCGTATCATCCACTATATGTGTACACTGTTAGTGACAGTTCGTATCACCCACTATATGTGTACACTGTTAGTGACAGTTCGTATCACCCACTATATGTGTACACTATTAGTGACAGTTCGTATCACCCACTATATGTGTACTGTTAGTGACAGTTCGTATCTCCCACTATATATGTACACTGTTAGTGACAGTTCGTATCACCCACTATATGTGTACACTATTAGTGACAGTTCCTATCACCCACTATATGTGTACACTGTTAGTGACAGATCGTATCACCCACTATATGTGTACACTATTAGTGACAGTTCGTATCACCCACTATATGTGTACACTGTTAGTTACAGTTCGTATCACCCACTATATGTGTACACTATTAGTGACAGTTCGTATCACCCACTATATGTGTACACTATTAGTGACAGTTCGTATCACCCACTATATGTGTACTGTTAGTGACAGTTCGTATCACCCGCTATCTATGTACACTATTAGTGACAGTTCGTATCACCCACTATATGTTTACACTGTATGTGACAGTTCGTATCTCCCACTATATATGTACACTGTTAGTGACAGCTCGTATTACCTACTATATGTGTACTGTTAGTGACAGTTCGTATCACCCACTATATTGTACACTGTTAGTGACAGTTCGTATCACCCACTATATTGTACACTGTAGTGACAGTCGTATCACCCACTATATTGTAACACAACCACAAACTAAGTGACAGTTCGTATCACCCACTATATTTGTACACTGTTAGTGACAGTTCGTATCACCCACTATATATGTACACTGTTAGTGACAGCTCGTATTACCTACTATATGTGTACTGTTAGTGACAGTTCGTATCACCCACTATATGTGTACACTGTTAGTGACAGTTCGTATCACCCACTATATGTGTACACTGTAAGTGACAGTTCGTATCACCCACTATATGTGTACACTGTTAGTGACAGTTCGTATCACCCACTATATATGTACACTGTTAGTGACAGTTCGTATTACCCACTATATATGTACACTATTAGTGACAGTTCGTATCACCCACTATATGTGTACACTGTAAGTGACAGTTCGTATCACCCACTATATTTGTACACTGTTAGTGACAGTTCGTACCACCCACTATATGTGTACACTGTTAGTGACAGTTCGTATCACCCACTATATATTTACACTATTAGTGAAAGGTCGTATCACCCGCTATATATGTACACTGTAGGTGACAGTTCGTATCACCCGCTATATGTGTACACTATTAGTGACAGTTCGTATCTCCCACTATATATGTACACTGTAAGTGACAGTTCGTATCACCCGCTATATGTGTACACTATTAGTGACAGTTCGTATCACCCACTATATGTGTACACTGTTAGTGACAGTTCGTATCACCCACTATATGTGTACACTATTAGTGACAGTTCGTATCACCCACTATATGTGTACACTGTTGGTGACAGTTCGTATCACCCACTATATGTGTACACTGTTAATGACAGTTCGTATCACCCACTATATGTGTACTGTTAGTGACAGTTCGTATCTCCCACTATATATGTACACTGTTAGTGACAGTTAGTATCACCCACTATATGTGTACACTATTAGTGACAGTTCGTATCACCCACTATATGTGTACACTGTTAGTGACAGATCGTATCACCCACTATATGTGTACACTATTAGTGACAGTTCGTATCACCCACTATATGTGTACATTATTAGTGACAGTTCGTATCACCCACTATATATGTACACTATTAGTGACAGTTCGTATCACCCACTATATGTGTACACTATTAGTGACAGTTCGTATCACTCACTATATGTGTACTGTTAGTGACAGTTCGTATCACCCGCTATCTATGTACACTATTAGTGACAGTTCGTATCACCCACTATATGTTTACACTGTAAGTGACAGTTCGTATCTCCCACTATATATGTACACTGTTAGTGACAGCTCGTATTACCTACTATATGTGTACTGTTAGTGACAGTTCGTATCACCCACTATATGTGTACACTGTTAGTGACAGTTCGTATCACCCACTATATGTGTACACTGTTAGTGACAGTTCGTATCACCCACTATATATGTACACTATTAATGACAGTTCGTATCACCCGCTATATGTGTACACTGTTAGTGACAGTTCGTATCACCCACTATATGTGTACACTGTTAGTGACAGCTCGTATCTCCCACTATATGTGTACTGTTAGTGACAGTTCGTATCACCCACTATATGTGTACACTGTTAGTGACAGTTCGTATCACCCACTATATGTGTACACTGTTAGTGACAGTTCGTATCACCCACTATATGTGTACACTGTTAGTGACAGTTCGTATCACCTACTATATGTGTACACTGTTAGTGACAGGTCGTATCACCCACTATATGTGTACACTGTTAGTGACAGTTCGTATCACCTACTATATGTGTACACTGTTAGTGACAGTTCGTATCACCCACTATATATGTACACTGTTAGTGACAGTTCGTATCAATAACAACACATAGAGAGCTTTATAAGATTTTATTTCAATTTATACACTCAAAAACACATGCTTACTATAAGACTATATAATTTGTATGATATGAATGAAAGATTACATAACCATCAAACCTCCTACAAACCGCATACTTAGTATATGTGTCGTGTTTATAGAATGAGAGAGAAATTGTCTGAGCACGTATTCAGATCTCCAACCTTACCCCCAAACCTTACCCCCAAACCTTACCCCCAAACCTTACCCTCCCAAACCTTACCCTCCCAAACCGTACCCTCCCAAACTTTACCCTCCCAAACCGTACCCTCCCAAACCGTACCCTCCCAAACCTTACCCTCCCAAACCGTACCCTCCCAAACCTTACCCTCCCAAACCTTACTCTCCCAAACCATACCCTCCCAAACCTTACCCTCCCAAACCTTACCCTCCCAGACCTTACCCTCCCAAACCTTACCCTCCCAAACCTTACCCTCCCAAACCTTACCCTCCCAAACCGTACCCTCCAAACCATACCCTCCCAAACCTTACCCTCCCAAACCGTACCCTCCCAAACCGTACCCTCCAAACCTTACCCCCCAAACCTTACCCTCCCAAACCTTACCCTCCCAAACCTTACCCTCCCAAACCTTACCCTCCCAAACCTTACCCTCCCAAATCCCCAAACCGTACCCTCCAAACCATACCCTCCCAAACCTTACCCTCCCAAACCTTACCCTCCCAAACCGTATCCTCCCAAACCTTACCCTCCCAAACCTTACCCTCCCTAACCTTACCCTCACATACCTTACCCTCCCAGACCTTACCCTCCCAGACCTTACCCTCCCAAACCTTATCCTCCCAAACATTACCCTCCCAAACATTACCCTCCCAAACCGTACCCTAGGTTGATCAATTATGTGTTTGTTCTTATAGTTTATAGCTCATTTCTCATGCTAGTCTGTGTTGTGTTTGTCTACATCCGGTTCAATGTGATGTTTCATATTTTAATGTGTGTTTTACGTTTATTTATCGTCGCTACATGTTGCCCATATGAGCGACGCCTCCTGAAGAGATTAGTCATTTTAGATTGTTGGAGGATAGTGCAATGATGCAGACAGAGACCCATTCCAGAGTCTCCTCTGGTTCTTTTACGTGCACGGTGTACAGCACAGACACGAGACCTCGGGTTAATATCCCATCTGAAAGACTTAATTTTATTAGGGTTTATTAGGTATCGAACCAGCGATCCCTGGAATACTAGTCAAACGTGTTACCACTGGACTACAGATCCGTATGTCATATTTTAATTTATTGACCGTCTCCTCTAAACTGACTTAATGTTAGGTTCAATTGAGTTCACTCAAAACTTGTGGCAAACCATTTGTATGTTAATGCTAGTATTGTATCTTTCTGTGTATGCCATATTTACTATTGATGTGCAATACAATATGATTAAATGAAACAACTCGTTAAATAAAATATATATTGTTATTATTATATGGGCTGGTGAACTGTTTGCCTGGTATTTCAGTGTTACTGGAAGGGGGAGAAGCAGATGTATATGTATGCAGCAGTTGGCGGTAGGGTTATGTCTCTTTCACTCTCTATCTAAGTACTAGGGGTATATGCTAAGTACTAGGGGTATATGCTAAGTACTAGGGGTATATGCTAAGTACTAGGGGTATATGCTAAGTACTAGGGGTATATGCTAAGTACTAGGGGTATATGCTAAGTACTAGGGGTATATGCTAAGTACTAGGGGTATATGCTAAGTACTAGGGGTATATGCTAAGTACTAGGGGTATATGCTAAGTACTAGGGGTATATGCTAAGTACTAGGGGTATATGCTAAGTACTAGGGGTATATGCTAAGTACTAGGGGTATATGCTAAGTACTAGGGGTATATGGCTATACTAGGGGTATATGCTAAGTACTAGGGGTATATGCTAAGTACTAGGGGTATATGCTAAGTACTAGGGGTATATGCTAAGTACTAGGGGTATATGCTAAGTACTAGGGGTATATGCTAAGTACTAGGGGTATATGCTAAGTACTAGGGGTATATGCTAAGTACTAGGGGTATATGCTAAGTACTAGGGGTATATGCTAAGTACTAGGGGTATATGCTAAGTACTAGGGGTATATGCTAAGTACTAGGGGTATATGCTAAGTACTAGGGGTATATGCTAAGGGCAACAATATGCTACCCATTAATACAATGTATATATGTATTCTATATTTGCAGACAAAAATACATCACGATGTTCAAACTATACAAGATAAACAGGTCTATAACCAAGCATGTCATTGTTCCGGTCTACAATGTGATCAAATGTGTCACTGGCTTACCTAAAGTACAGAGTACCAATCCGTCTAGCATGTTTACATATGTCAAAATGGCGTGTAAACATGTTGAGAAACTACGTATCAATTAGCGATTCATTATTACACGAACCTGTCATTTCTGACAGCCGGCCCCGCACTCATTATAATTATACCATAGCGACGCAATATAACCATGTTTATAAACCATATCGAGAACTACAAAGAAACACTGTTACAAACAAAAAACGATGTTCAACTTTAAAGCGACACTACATCTGTGAAAACGTAAATTTCTACAGAATGTAATTTCCTACTATATGGTATAATTTTGTCCAAATATTTGCTTCAAAAATGAGTATTTCTACTAATAAAAAAACGTCGTATACGCGGTTTGTTGACATGACAAAATAATGTAAACAGGGTCGACATCCATGCGTGTAATCCTGAATAACACCATTTATAATACAGATTTACCGTTATGTCTCACATTTGTGCCGATGCATATTTATTTGTAGTTAAATTATCTCTAAACGACAGTATCACGCGTTTAATGTTGACTCCAATGACAATCATGTGTCAATTTAGGAGCGTGGATGGCCGTCATATGAAATCCTACTTTCACTTTTGAAAGTTTGTAGATCACAACACACTGTTTATTGATTCAATGTTAGTGTTCGAATGTATTCGGAAGAATTAGTAATAGCAATGCATTAATACGTGAACAAATGCATGCTTTGGCCTTTTGCGATGTAATGTCGCTTTAAGGGCATAAATGTCAAATGAGTTCATCTGGTTGGTGTAAGGATGTTTAGGACCTGTGATGAGTAGGAAGGATGTGTAATTTCGTTTTTACTTGACATTTGTGGTAAAACAGCAAATTGAATACAGTATTACAGTATTATGTTTCTCAAGTTGTGCTTGTTAGTTGGGGGGGGGGGGGTTAAAGTCGCCACCAGTAGCCTAGGCGGCTCTCCAGCTAGTATTGGTATATAGAGGAAGACCCAGGATGCCACTCCGAGCAGTACTAGTTGTTCTGTCATGGACGTGCTCCCGAGTAGAACCACTGATCTTCCGCAAGCCTGCATGCCGGATAGTATCCTCAAATGGAATAATTAGACACTCCAGTGGGTTTCGTACCTACAACGGTGCACCCGACCACGGAGGCCCCCATGTTATCGAGCAACGCGAGTAACGGCATGCATGATGTTAATGAATAAAGTGATCCTGTCATGAAGGCGTGTCAAGCTGCTTATCACAGTACAGGGAAATCATCAGCTGCATTAGTTCTCGCCTATAGACAGGTGTTTGATGCCGTGTTTGGGCTGTGAGATAAATCTGTCTAACCGGGTAGACAAGGGACAACTTTATGCTAATTAGATATCATGAACAAGTCCGCTAGTTTTCGTTTATTTCCGCGCACAAATGTGTATCACTGCATAGGATGACGGTAAAAGTGAGCATTGCCGTGAAGTTAACTTTTTACTTTTATTGTGACAAGCAACATCAATATGTATGTGTTTTACGTTTATTTATCGTCGCTACCGGTTACTCATATAAACGACGCCTCCTGAAGAGATTTGTAATTTTAGATGTTTGAAGGATAGTGCAATGATGCAAGACAGAGACCCATTCCAGAGTCTCCTCTGGTTCTTTTACGTGCACGATGTAAAACACCGACACGAGACATCGGTTTAAAGTCCCATCTGAAAGACTGTTTTATTAGGGTCAGACGGGGATCGAACCTACGACCCCTGGATTACCAGTCCAACGTGTTAACCACTGGACTACAGATCCGTCTGTCAATGTGATGCAATTGCCATATATAAATGGCCTCATCACATTATAGTTAATTCATACGACATTGAATCGTGCGTAGTAGGCTGGCGTAATTTGCAAAGTGCATCAAAAACCTAGGAAAGGTGAGACTATAAATCTACGAGTTGCAGATGAAGAAATCCCACCATCGGGCTGAAGATGCGTGCACATAACCAGACAGAACCTCGCTCTCTGCACGCACCGATCATAGTAGCACCACTCTCTGGCTCTAGTTACCTCCCTTGACGCTACATTTATATATCCGGAGAACGGGATAATAACGTCCACATGTTTGCACTACGCTCATAACTCCTGCTGACATAAATATAAAGTCAAAAAGAACTCAGTGTGTCCATTTATAAATTACTCTCCAAACAGCCGATGATTGTTGAGAATTCGGATTGGGCATGGTGTTTGTGTCATTCACTGTTTCCGTATAAGTAACAGACGTTTCTTGCTGTGCTTCGAGATTGTCATAGTAGCTTTCTCCAGTATTTGTGGAAATTGCATTTGTTACAGAGTTTACATTTGCTATTGAATTTACATTTGCTACTGAGTTTCCATTGGCTACTAAATTTACATTTGCTTCGACATTTACATTTGCTACTGCATTTGCAATTACTGGTTTGGAACACAATCCGCCGTTGCATGTTTCACCGACACCACATTGTGTGCATTGCTCTCCCAGCGTGTAAGGATATCTTCCCACGAAGTTGCCTCTGCAGAAAGGAAAACAGAAAAGAAATGTTCATGTTATCCTAAATATGGAGCATTAACTAAGCATTAATCATTTAAATCAAATATAATCCTGGATTGTGACAAGCTGCATGCATATCTTGTTCTCAACCGAGAATTAAAATATGTGTGGGGATTGTAAAGGTGCACTACTGTTCAAAATCACTGTCATAATTTCTAAGAATCTTGTTTCCTTGTAATTGTATTCATTATTAAGCAAATTATTACCAAACTGTCTCAGTAAACAAATGTAGTTAAACCCATTTTAAATGTACATGTATTCGAAAATAATAAAATCGTGTTTGACTATCCTTGTCTGTTTTAGAAAAATAAAATCCCGAAGTTGGCCGAAAATAGTCCGGCCTTTTCCGTAATACGTGACGACGAAGTTCGTACTTACTGTGGGTCATAAAAGCAGACGAAATAGTCGGCGTTATTGAATGTCCGCCCAGAAGGTGTCCTTAAGCTCGAACATTTGCTGAGAGCACAGCCTATCCTCTCTGTGTTTCCCCAAACCATCTGTGGATAAATCGAAAAAAGACATAAATATCTAAAACGTTATGCTAAAATAATGTTTATGCTAAATATGAAGTGTAACAAACACCAGACAGGTAAGGGTTCAACATCTATTGAATACGATTACGAATACTCCAACAATGTACAGTCTACATCCGTTATGTCGAAGTATTTTGTTCGGTCCGACTGAATTCTGAATAACCGAAGTTTGAATTAACGAAATTCGATATAAACAAATCCAGTTATATGTAAAATGATAGTGTCTGAAATGGGACATTGATCTGACTTCGAGATACCAGGATAATTCGACATAACCGACTTTGAGTTATTCAAATACAGTTTACATACGTCACGTATATATGCACACGCATGTGCACACTCAGTTGACCAGTGTATGTGTACATGTGTATAGTGGTACGTCTGTCCACAGCCAGTTGACCAGTGTGTGCATGGGTACCTGTGTATAGTGACACGCCTGTCCGCAATCAGTTGACCAGTGTGTGTACCTGTGTATAGTGACCAGCCTGTCCGCAATCAGTTGACCAGTGAGTGTATGTGTACCTGTGTATAGTGACACGCCTGTCCGCAATCAGTTGACCAGTGTGTGTACCTGTGTATAGTGACCAGCCTGTCCGCAATCAGTTGACCAGTGTGTGTATGTGTACCTGTGTATAGTGACACGCCTGTCCGCAATCAGTTGACCAGTGTGTGTACCTGTGTATAGTGACCAGCCTGTCCGCAATCAGTTGACCAGTGTGTGTATGTGTACCTGTGTATAGTGACACGCCTGTCCGCAATCAGTTGACCATTCCCAATCATTGACTTCCTTCCACCAGTTCTGGCACGACTTGACTATAACCTCAAACGTAGTTAGCCCTGCTCCATTCGACCAGAAGTACGCCAGATTCTCACCCAAGCCGTCCCGCTGGTGATCCCAGTAACAGTTCTCTGACCACTTCTCAGCTCGCCTCTGCAGGGTCGTATCCCACTGCTATGGGTATAAGAAATACATTATAGTTGCAGGGTACACAGCTAAACATGTGTCCTACAGCTATACATATCCTGTCCGATTAGCGCAGTGGTTAGCGCGCTCGCTTCTCACCAATGCAACCCGGGTTCGATCCTCGGACCGGGAAGTATGTGAGATGGTACGGTGGTCGTCAGATCGGACATGTGGGTTTTCTCCGGGTACTCCGGTTTCCTCCCACACGAATGATCACACATACGCTTCCATCCGCGCCAACGAGAGTGATTAATATAAGTTGTTAGAACTTGCTTCGCAATCGTTGTAAAATAAATAAAGTTTAAACTTATCTGTATACAACCACGAACCTTCCCACATATTAGTTTCTACACATTTATTTGAGCTCGTTGCGAAGATCTTACAACTAATATTAATCGCTTTCGATACCTCATTCCTGATGGAATCCATCGCCACGAGGGAGAGGGAAGAGGCAACGTTGAATTTAAATGCCTTGACTAAAGGCACAATCGTAATGGCTCCAACAATGCTCGGACTTCGGATGTTTCGCACACAGACGGATCTGTAGTACAGTGGTAACATGTCCAGTGTTAACACGCTGGACTGGTAATCCAGGGATCGCAGGTTCGATCCCTCGTCTGACCATAATAAAATTAACAGTCTTTCAGATGGGACGTTAAACCGATGTCTGGTGTCGGTGCTTTACACCGTGTACGTAAAAGAACAAGAGGAGATTCTGGAATGTGTCTCTGTATTGCACTATCCTCCAACAATCTAAAATGACTAATCTCTTCAGGAGGCGTCGCTCATATGGGTAACCAGTAGCGACGATAAATAAACGTAAAACCACCACCACGTTTCGCACCTGAAGCGAACGTGCTACTACTGCTCTATCACGACTTTCAACTTGCCATTATATTGTTTTCGATTATTATATAATCAGCATATTTTGTCATCATACAAAGCTAGTCTCGCATTCAAAATAGCCGTTTATAAAAATTACTTTCATATATTCATAGTATGCTAGCGGCAACTTGCGCCAGTTTATACATGTTTAGCTTGGATGCGTAGGCCTGCATGTTTTTCCTTAATAGATATGCTAATTAGGCACTTTGCAATAACAACTCAACATTAACAATGCTTTAAAGCTATATATCTAGTAGAGGGGAAATCATGTTGGAAATCCGCCGAAGTTGCGCAACACAATGTTAGCTATACACCATTGTTACCATTGCTTGACAGACGGATCTGTAGTCCAGTGGTTAACAAGTTGGACTCATATCCAGGGATCGCAGGTTCGATCCCCCGGCTGACCCTAATAAAATTAACAGTCTTTCAGTTGGGACTTTAAGCGGTGCTTTACACCGTGTACGTAAAAGAAGCAGATGAGACTCTATAATGGGTCTATGTGTGTACCATTGCACTATATAAATAACCAGAGGAGACTCTATAATGGGTCTATGTGTGTACCATTGCACTATATAAATAACCAGAGGAGACTCTATAATGGGTCTATGTCTGTACCATTGCACTATATAAATAAACGTAAAACACACACGCCATTGCTTATGCAATTGTTCTGTTCATGGTACATTATACATGCAGTCTAGTGCGTGGGTAGCTCTTAGTTTATATACATTTATTTTAGCTCGATTGCGAAACAAGTTCTTACAACTTATATGAATCACAATCGAGACCTCATTCCTGATGGAACCCATCGCCACGAGGGAGAGAGAAGAGGCAATGTGGAATTTAAATGCCTTGCCTAACGGAACACTCGTAACGGCTCCAGCAGGGCTCGAACTCCTGGCCTTTCGCACCTGAAGCGAACGCGCGACCACTGTGCTATCACGTTGGTAACTCTATCAACCGAGACTGAAACTAATAGCTAATGACAAAATGTTCCTTTACATGAACAGTGCTGCACAATGAGATACCTTAGCGGTTATTACAGATGGTGAATATGATATGTTTGAAGATTAAACTCATCCAACATGCCTCACTTTACATGAACTGTGCTTCACATTGAGATATTCTAAGGGTTATTACATATCGTGAATATTATAGTTTTGATCTCGTGTTTTGATGCGTTAATGCATTATATAAATGTCAAGTAAAAACGCACGCATTCAATAACACCCTGGCCATTGTTGTCTTAAATTTCCATCTTTTAATAATAAATTATTCAGAATTTTAAACAGACTTTTGAAGTTCTGAAATGAACTGGTGACATTTTGCGACATAGCAAACAATAAATTACGTCCCATTATGTATCGTAATTCCCACAGACACCAACAACGCTGTACGTCATTCCCACATACACCAACAACGCTGTTACTGGTGGGTGTATAGATACACTGGCATGTTGTTTATAGTTTGGACAAAGGCAAGGCATTTAAATTCCACGTTGCCTCTTCTCTCTTCCTCGTGGCGATGGATTCCATAAGGAATGAGGTCTCGATAGTGATTAATATAAGTTGTAAGAACTTGTTTCGCAATCGAGCTAAAATGAATTTGTATAAACTAAACTAAACTAAGAGAGGTAGGCGTGTTAGTTAGAACGGAAGATTCAAAGAATTCAGAGCTGAGATAATAAATGCAACATTCTTGTAAAAGAACAGCTTTTATACGCGTATCGTCAACGTATTCTTACAGGAAACTGCCGGGCACACTAGTTGGCAATAACCGGTGTGTTGATCATTAGTTACCGATAAAACAGTTGGTTACCATAGGTATGAGTTGGAATATATCTCATAGCAACCAATATTGTATGAGTACAATGGATTTACTTGCTAATGGGCAACCGATCTGATCTGCCTGTATAAATAGAGTCACTGTTTCAAGCCCACACAACAACCAATCACGCATCCATATAGAAACATCGTTCAATAAATGTAATTAATAGTGGGTCCATGTGGACGTCATTTCTGAAGTAAATGAAATCGATGGCCTTTTCCACGTATATACATGGGCTTACTATCAGGAGTATACTATAGTAAATGTATTTCCACGTATATCCATGGACTTACTATCAGGAGTATACCATAGTAAATGTATTTCCACGTATATCCATGGACTTACTATCAGGAGTATACTATAGTAAATGTATTTCCACGTATATCCATGGACTTACTATCAGGAGTATACTATAGTAAATGTATTTCCACGTATATCCATGGACTTACTATCAGGAGTATACCATAGTAAATGTATTTCCACGTATATCCATGGACTTACTATCAGGAGTATACTAGTAAATGTATTTCCACGTATATCCATCATGATAACCAGGAATATAATATACAGAGATGTCACTTTTCATTTTTTCGATTGATCTCATTTCGAAAATACAGCTGTTTAAAGTGACGTGACGTACTACGATGGCATATGTAGTACGGCATATAGTCCCGGTCCCACCGCTGTAGGTTCGAATCCCTCACCCCACCGCTGTAGGTTCGAATCCCTTACCCCCACCGCTGTAGGTTCAAATCCCTCACCCCCACCGCTGTAGGTTCAAATCCCTCACCCCCACCGCTGTAGGTTCGAATCCCTCACCCCCACCGCTGTAGGTTCAAATCCCTCACCCCCACCGCTGTAGGTTCAAATCCCTCACCCCCACCGCTGTAGGTTCAAATCCCTCACCCCCACCGCTGTAGGTTCACATCCCTCACCCCCACCGCTGTAGGTTCAAATCCCACACCCTCACCGCTGTAGGTTCAAATCCCACTGGGGATGTCGAATTCTTTTATGTGAGACAGCTATCCAGATGGCTTGCAGACGGTCGGCGGTTCCACCCGGGAACCCGTCCGATATACGTCTCTGAGGGGCATCCGAGATAAACTGTGTCTGAGACTTTAAACCACAAACAAACAAACAAACAAACAAACAAACAAACAAAGCAACTCACTAATTGTTTCATATCCGCCGCTCGTTCATTGCTTCTGTAGAGATTATGCACAGATGTAATAAAATCCTTGTACGTGTCTACGTCCTTGAGCAGCCCCTCGACCAGTGTGATAGTCACCAATAAACACGAAACGCACACAACATTCTCCAGCTTCATCTGAAACATTTAACAAATTCATAGTTTGAATTCAGAGCTTAACTTATACACATTTCTATTAGCTAGATTGCGAAACAGAGTTTTACAACATTAGATTGATCGGTCTCCAGACGTCATTCCTGATGGAGTCCATCTTCACGAGGGAGACGGAAGATGCAATGTGGATTTAAGCATCATTGTTAAGGATACTACCATCGTGGTTCTGGTGAGTTCTGGCGGGCTTCGACACCGTATCCAGTAAGCTACGGAGGCGTCACCTTCCACACCAGGATTTATACGAAGTGTAGAAAGAAATGGAAACAATTCAAACGGAAGGAGGCGTCTCGGCTAATTGCAACCAATTAAAAACATAGGATGTGGATGCGCGTTCGCTTCAGCTGCGAAATGTCCGGAGTTCGAGCCCCGCTGGAGCCGTTACGATTGTGCCCTTAGGCAAGGCATTTAATTTCCACGTTGCCTCCTCTCTCCTTCGTGGCGATGGATTCCATCAGGAATGAGGTCTAGAGAGTGATTAATATAAGTTGTAAGAACTTGTTTCGCAATCGAGCTATAAATAATAAATTTGTATAAACTAAAAACAAAGGCAGGTAGTGTTCACCTTCATAGTCTGATTAGAATTAGTATTCCAGTATACTTCAAATATTAAATATATTAACCATTAAAATGCAGAATAAATTGGAAGGAATGTGCAAACAACATAGATCCAGATCAGCTGAGGTGCAACGCTCTTTGCAAAAGCAACTTTAGTTGTGATTAGGATTTTAAGTGATAAGATAAACTAGACACGATAATTAAAACAAATGAACAATTTCAGTATCTTACCGTATTGTATTACTCGTCTGATATATAATGACAATAGGGACGAATAGGTTTGATCACACCTTAGCAATTAAATGTCACGCAACGACTTAATTGTTGCTTATATATCCTGTCCTTGAAATATTCTAATTAGGCCAAGTTGGATCAAATTATGCAAACGTCTGTGTTATCCGTCCCCTTAGCGCACCTTGCAAACGTGGCAAAAGCAAAAGTATTCCGATTGAGTTACTTCCACAATGGATGCACCGGTGATATACTTATTACTAAATAAATGAGCTATAAATCCATTCCTGGCTTAATGGTTACGGCGCCCGCCGTGGATCGGTAGGTTGTATGTTCGTATGTGGTCAGGGGTCCATTGCCTGTTGTTGAGTCAGCTAGTTAAATAAATGGTTACCGATTGTCTATCAGCATGGCGTTTGGAATGCAAGGCTATGGTTCGGAAGTACTGATGCTCATAAGAGGTGGAGAAGAACACTTAATACGCGGTTGTCTTTTGTTCACATCCTACAATTGTATTATCTGCGTATACTTGACAAATGTCAACTTTATATGTAATAAAATATGTTTAAGCCAAGAACTTGCTGTTTCTCCTTTAAAGGAACGAATTACGATAACGATTGACAGCATTGAACACATCGCGAAATGCAATGATACTTAGTCAGTTGCTGCTCCCAGAATGCTGCTATGTTATTGTCCTTTACTCTGCATACCATTGCTGTTCACACCTCCATTATCCTATTTTATTGTCGTTTCCTTTACTCTGCATACCATTGCTGTTCACACCTCCATTATCTTATTTTATTGTCGTTTCCTTTACTCTGTATACCATTGCTGTTCACACCTCCATTATCCTATTTTATTGTCGTTTCCTTTACTCTGTATACCATTGCTGTTCACACCTCCATTATCTTATTTTATTGTCGTTTCCTTTACTCTGTATACCATTGCTGTTCACACCTCCATTATCCTATTTTATTGTCGTTTCCTTTACTCTGCGTACCATTGCTGTTCACACCTCCATTATCTTATTTTATTGTCGTTTCCTTTACTCTGCATACCGTTGCTGTTCACACTTCCATTATCTTATTTTATTGTCGTTTCCTTTACTCTGTATACCATTGCTGTTCACACCTCCATTATCCTATTTTATTGTCGTTTCCTTTACTCTGCATACCATTGCGGTTCACATCTCCATTATCCTATTTTATTGTCGTTTCCTTTACTCTGCATACCATTGCGGTTCACATTTCCATTATCCTATTTTATTGTCGTTTCCTCTGCATACCATTGCTGTTCACACCTCCATTATCCTATTATTGTCGTTTCCTCTGCATACCATTGCTGTTCACACCTCCATTATCCTATTTTATTGTCGTTTCCTCTGCATACCATTGCTGTTCACACCTCCATTATCCTATTTTATTGTCGTTTCCTTTACTCTGCATACCATTGCTGTTCACACCTCCATTATCTTATTTTAGAGTCGTTTCCTTTACTCTGCATACCATTGCTGTTCACACCTCCATTATCTTATTTTATTGTCGTTTACTCTGCATACCGTTGCTGTTCACACCTCCATTATCTTATTTTATTGTCGTTTACTCTGCGTACCATTGCTGTTCACACCTCCATTCTCTTATTTTATTGTCGTTTCCTTTACTCTGTATACCATTGCTGTTCACACCTCCATTATCCTATTTTATTGTCGTTTCCTTTACTCTGCATACCATTGCTGTTCACACCTCCATTATCTTATTTTAGAGTCGTTTCCTTTACTCTGCATACCATTGCTGTTCACACCTCCATTATCTTATTTTAGAGTCGCTTCCGTCCGCCGTGGCCGAGTGGATAAGGTCGTTGACTACAAACCAATTACCACTAACCACGTAGGTTCAAATCTCACTGTTGTGTCGAATCTTTCATGTGAGGAAAGAATCCAGCTTGATTACGGTAGGTCGGTGGTTCTACCTGTGTACCCGTCCGTGCCTGTGATGTTGCTTGGATGGACATCCGGGTCTACTACTACTACTACTACTACTACTACTACTACTACTACTACTACAACTCTACTACTAATACTACTACTATTATTACTACTACTACTCTA
>CM026397.1:41336157-41437038 GCA_014843695.1 Archivesica marissinica | reverse complement strand
CAATACGACCAAACTACCTATACTATCTATATCTATACAATACGACCAAACTACCTATACTATCTATATCTATACAATACGACCAAACTACCTATACTATCTATATCTATACAATACGACCAAACTACCTATACTATCTATATCTATACAATACGACCAAACTACCTATACTATCTATATCTATACAATACGACCAAACTACCTATACTATCTATATCTATACAATACGACCAAACTACCTATACTATCTATATCTATACAATACGACCAAACTACCTATACTATCTATATCTATACAATACGACCAAACTACCTATACTATCTATATCTATACAATACGACCAAACTACCTATACTATCTATATCTATACAATACGACCAAACTACCTATACTATCTATATCTATACAATACGACCAAACTACCTATACTATCTATATCTATACAATACGACCAAACTACCTATACTATCTATATCTATACAATACGACCAAACTACCTATACTATCTATATCTATACAATACGACCAAACTACCTATACTATCTATATCTATACAATACGACCAAACTACCTATACTATCTATATCTATACAATACGACCAAACTACCTATAATATCTATATCTATACAATACGACCAAACTACCTATACTATCTATATCTATACAATACGACCAAACTACCTATACTATCTATATCTATACAATACGACCAAACTACCTACACTATCTATATCTATACAATACGACCAAACTACCTATACTATCTATATCTATACAATACGACCAAACTACCTACACTATCTATATCTATAACAACAATACGCATAAAGTTACTACTGTGTGTAGTTTATGGACTTTCCTCGTGCCGTAGGGTCGGACAATCAACGACATTCATGCATGTATGAACTATTGAGAAGTAAATGTCTGCCTCTATATGTTACTGGGAATGTTGTATTACTGCCTATATATGTTACTGGGAATGTTGTATTACTGCCTATATATGTTACTGGGAATGTTGTATTACTGCCTATATATGTTACTGGGAATGTTGTATTACTGCCTATATATGTTACTGGGAATGTTGTATTACTGCCTCTATATGTTACTGGGAATGTTGTATTACTGCCTCTATATGTTACTGGGAATGTTGTATTACTGCCTCTATATGTTACTGGGAATATTACTGGGAATGTTGTATTACTGCCTCTATATGTTACTGGGAATGTTACTGGGAATGTTACTGGGAATGTTGTATTACTTCCTCTATATGTTACTGGGAATGTTGTATTACAACCTCTATATGTTACTGGGAATGTTACTGGGAATGTTGTATTACAGCCTCTATATGTTACTGGGAATGTTGTATTACAGCCTCTATATGTTACTGGGAATTTGTATTACTGCCTCTATATGTTACTGGGAATGTTACTGGGAATGTTGTATTACTGCCTCTATATGTTACTGGGAATGTTGTATTACTGCCTCTATATGTTACTGGGAATGTTGTATTACTGCCTCTATATGTTACTGGGAATGTTGTATTACAGCCTCTATATGTTACTGGGAATGTTGTATTACAGCCTCTATATGTTACTGGGAATGTTACTGGGAATATTACTGGGAATGTTGTATTACTGCCTCTATATGTTACTGGGAATGTTGTATTACTGCCTCTATATGTTACTGGGAATGTTGTATTACAGCCTCTATATGTTACTGGGAATATTGTATTACTGCCTCTATATGTTACTGGGAATGTTACTGGGAATGTTGTATTACTGCCTCTATATGTTACTGGGAATGTTACTGGGAATGTTGTATTACTGCCTCTATATGTTACTGGGAATGTTGTATTACTGCCTCTATATGTTACTGGGAATGTTGTATTACTGCCTCTATATGTTACTGGGAATGTTGTATTACTGCCTCTATATGTTACTGGGAATATTACTGGGAATGTTGTATTACTGCCTCTATATGTTACTGGGAATGTTGTATTACTGCCTCTATATGTTACTGGGAATGTTGTATTACTGCCTCTATATGTTACTGGGAATGTTGTATTACTGCCTCTATATGTTACTGGGAATGTTGTATTACTGCCTCTATATGTTACTGGGAATGTTGTATTACAGCCTCTATATGTTACTGGGAATGTTGTATTACTGCCTCTATATGTTACTGGGAATGTTACTGGGAATGTTGTATTACTGCCTCTATATGTTACTGGGAATATTACTGGGAATGTTGTATTACTGCCTCTATATGTTACTGGGAATATTACTGGGAATGTTGTATTACTGCCTCTATATGTTACTGGGAATGTTGTATTACTGCCTCTATATGTTACTGGGAATGTTGTATTACTGCCTCTATATGTTACTGGGAATGTTACTGAATTTACTGGGAATGTTGTATTACTGCCTCTATATGTTACTGGGAATGTTGTATTACTGCCTCTATATGTTACTGGGAATGTTGTATTACTGCCTCTATATGTTACTGGGAATGTTGTATTACTGCCTCTATATGTTACTGGGAATGTTGTATTACTGCCTCTATATGTTACTGGGAATGTTGTATTACTGCCTCTATATGTTACTGGGAATGTTACTGGGAATTTGTATTACTGCCTCTATATGTTACTGGGAATGTTGTATTACTGCCTCTATATGTTACTGGGAATGTGTATTACTGCCTCTATATGTACTGGGAATGTACTGGGAATGTTGTATTACTGCCTCTATATGTTACTGGGAATGTTGTATTACAGCCTCTATATGTTACTGGGAATGTGTATTACTGCCTCTATATGTTACTGGGAATGTTACTGGGAATATTGTATTACTGCCTCTATATGTTACTGGGAATATTACTGGGAATGTTGTATTACTGCCTCTATATGTTACTGGGAATGTTGTATTACTGCCTCTATATGTTACTGGGAATGTTACTGGGAATGTTGTATTACTGCCTCTATATGTTACTGGGAATGTTGTATTACAGCCTCTATATGTTACTGGGAATGTTGTATTACAGCCTCTATATGTTACTGGGAATGTTGTATTACTGCCTCTATATGTTACTGGGAATGTTACTGGGAATATTGTATTACTGCCTCTATATGTTACTGGGAATATTACTGGGAATGTTGTATTACTGCCTCTATATGTTACTGGGAATGTTGTATTACTGCCTCTATATGTTACTGGGAATATTACTGGGAATGTTGTATTACTGCCTCTATATGTTACTGGGAATATTACTGGGAATGTTGTATTACTGCCTCTATATGTTACTGGGAATGTTGTATTACTGCCTCTATATGTTACTGGGAATGTTACTGGGAATGTTGTATTACTGCCTCTATATGTTACTGGGAATGTTGTATTACAGCCTCTATATGTTACTGGGAATGTTGTATTACAGCCTCTATATGTTACTGGGAATGTTGTATTACTGCCTCTATATGTTACTGGGAATGTTGTATTACTGCCTCTATATGTTACTGGGAATGTTGTATTACTGCCTCTATATGTTACTGGGAATGTTGTATTACTGCCTCTATATGTTACTGGGAATGTTGTATTACTGCCTCTATATGTTACTGGGAATGTTGTATTACAGCCTCTATATGTTACTGGGAATGTTGTATTACTGCCTCTATATGTTACTGGGAATGTTGTATTACAGCCTCTATATGTTACTGGGAATGTTGTATTACTGCCTCTATATGTTACTGGGAATGTTGTATTACTGCCTCTATATGTTACTGGGAATATTACTGGGAATGTTGTATTACTGCCTCTATATGTTACTGGGAATGTTACTGGGAATGTTGTATTACTGCCTCTATATGTTACTGGGAATGTTGTATTACAACCCGCATACTATCACGTGTGATATTAATTGCTGGCATTTCCAGGAACACGATTGATATGATTAGTTTGAAGTCGTGATACAACTCAGTGTTGGCGGCCAACTGTAGCCGTTGCGATTGTACCCTTAGACAAGGCACTTAAACTCCAGATTGCCTCTTCTCTGTCCCTCATGGAGATGGATTCCATTAGAAATGAGGTATCGAGGGCGATTTAGCTAATTTCGTAATCGACTTGAATACACTATGATATAACTTCCCAATAAACGGTTGAATGGTAGCTACTATGCCACCTTGATTATTGTCTTTGTGCCATGATTCCAGAGTTTCAAATGCAGTTTTTGCAATGTTATGTGTTTGTTCAGTTCTATGAACATGAACAAACAATGTGGAAGTGTGTGAATTGTGGAAGTCGTGATAGCGCAGTGAATGTGCGTTCGCTTCAGGTGCGAACGGTCCGGAGTTAAAGACCCGCTAGAGCCGTTACGATTGTGCCCGTAGGCAGAGCATTTAAATTTCACGTCTTCTCTCTCCCTCGTGGCGATGGATTCAATCAGGAATGAGGT
The DNA here is from genome assembly GCA_014843695.1 of Archivesica marissinica. Taxonomy (NCBI): domain Eukaryota; kingdom Metazoa; phylum Mollusca; class Bivalvia; order Venerida; family Vesicomyidae; genus Archivesica; species Archivesica marissinica. The sequence continues at coordinate 41,432,593 of CM026397.1, read as the reverse complement.
CTCGAGAGTGATTAATATAAGTTGTTAGAACTTGCTTCGCAATCGTTGTAAAATAAATAAAGTTAAAAAAAAAAATTCCAATTTGGCTTTCAAGCACATGAGGACATACATACATACATACATACATACATACATACATACATACATACATACATACATACATACATACATACATACATACATACATACATATTATATACAGTTAGCGAACAGTGCACACATAATGTATACATTATATACAAATCAATATGAGCTCCCACAATCATAGCAGACCGCCTCCGTGGTCGAGTGGTTAAGGTCGCTGACTTGTATACCACTGTAACCTATCATCTCTGATGGTCACGGGTTCGAGCCCCGCTCAGACCGTGTCTCATTTATATGAAACAGTTGGCAGTTTCTTACGGAGGTTAGTGCACCAAGTACTGGTTAACCGCTGGAGCCTGCCCAGGAAAGGTGTTGTTAGGTAAACTGCCCGTCGCTCAAATGGGAAACCGGTAGCGACGTTAAATAAACTTAAATAAAAAAATCATAGCCATGTATATTTATTTCTATGTGTCAATACATGAACTATTTATCTGATATGTGTCTTATGATTAAAGCAAAACAGTTCTTTATTTCTAAAACGGAGAACGCCAAAAGACGCAACAAAACACAAAAACACAAAATTGAAGTTGTAGCATAATTATATTGAAAGTTGTTAATTAATATCAAAATGTAATTGTGCCCACACTTGTGTGAATGTTGCAAAGTTGTATAACATGGCCGATCAGTAAACAATTCATAACCATATTCATTGACAGATCGATTGCGAAACAAAGTTGTATAACATGGCCGATCAGTAAACCCTTCATAACCATATTCATTGACAGATCGATTGCGAAACATGTTCTTACAACATTAGTGTACTCATTCTCGAGACCTCATTCCTGGTGGAATCCAACGTCATGAGGGGAGAGGGCAATGTGGAATACACGTGAGAAATAGGATTTAAGGGAAATAGAGGAGTATGTGTTGATCGAATGTCACCGAGCGAACATTGAAAAAGACATATTTGGCGACCACCGTACCATCTCACATACTTCCCGGTCCGAGGATCGAACCCGGGTTGTATTGGTGAGAAGCTAGCGCGCTATCAACTGAACTAATCGGACAAAGTGCAAAGATAATCCAATTGGACAGTATTATTACCGTCTCCGTGGCCTAGTGGTTAAGGCGTCCACCTACGGAGCGGGATCAGGGGTTCGTTCTGGTATGGCCGGTTGGTGAGCTGCCAGCTAGTTGAATAATGGTTATCGATTGCCTACCAGCATGACACCTGGCCTACAAGCATAGGATTCGGGAAGTACTGATGTTCATAAAAAGAGTTGTCTCATAAGTCAGAACTGGTTGACCCTTTAAATAGGAGTGACACTAAAACAAAATATTCCGAGGAAAGCATAAAAGAAATATGAACATAATTCCGATACTGCCGTATTTTGGTGTGTATTATTTATACTTATACAACTTCGTAAATCTAAAGCTCCAGACTCCAGAGTGATATAAGTTGTAAGAACTTGTTTCGCAATCGAGCTAAACTAAATGTGTATAAACTACCTTTAAAATGGAAGCTCAATGTAATACTAATAGTTGATACATAGAACACGCGCAGCAATCGTGTCTCGTAAATACCGGTAGATTATTAAAAAAAACAGCTTTCTATTTCTGCACATAATGGAAGCAGAACAGAGTGCATGGCTTATAGATGTAATAAATCCAGCTAGATCTGTCAGTCTCGTGCAATAATCCACTACACTGAATTATAAAAAAAACATTTGAACTATTTATATCATTTTGCAAACTTTGAGTCTAGTCGCTTAGACTGTTACTATAATACGAGGAGATGGGGGGGGGGGGTATTTCCTTTGGTACTGGTTTCCCATATGAGCGACGTCTCCAGAAGAGATTAGTCATTTTAGATTTTTGGAGAATAGTGCAATGATACAGACAGAAACCCATTCCAGAGTCTCCTCTGGTTCTTTTACGTACACGGTGTAAAGCACCGACATGAGACCTCGGTTTAAAGTCCCATCTGAAAGACTATTAATTTTATTAGGGTCAGACGGAGGATCGAGCATGCGATCCCTGGATTACCAGTCGAGCATGTTACCACTGGACTACAGATCCGTCTGTAGCTTAGATGCTGATGTACAACCGATTTATATAGATACGCATCTTAGATGACAGAACAGAACAGAACATATGTTTATTTTAAGACTTGTACATGGTACATCGTCATAAACATACAAATATACAATTACATATTGGTCACGTATTACAATAGATTTTACATTCATATATTCACATAAATCGATTGACATGTAGTATTATAATAATGATGATTCAATTTACGGAATAGAGGATGAACATAATTAATTGTTAGCAGTTACAGAACATAAGTTTATTAAGACGTATACATGTAAGTACATAGTCATGATAATTTACATATTTTACATACTATTCACTATTCACACGTGATCAATGTAACACAAAACAAATTAATTATAAGCATCAGTATGTTGTTTTAGAGTCCAATTATTGTAGTTATCTATTGCTTAGAGGATAAACTTGAAATTTCCAAATTGCCAAGTATATAGTATTCTAGATGTTGATGGATTGTTGATCATAGTTTCTTACTTTCTTATATATTTAAGTTAATGACATCATTAAAAATTTGAACATAGAGGGACGATACTGATGGTATCATTTGATATATTTCTTTCTTATATCTTCAAAGCATGGACATATTAAAATGAAATGGTACTCGTCTTCAATATCCAAAGTGTTACAACATAAACAATATCTCTCATTACGTGGTATTCTGTTTTGACCATATCGTCCAGTTTGAATTCTTAATACATGTGCAGATACTCTAATTCTAGTAACGAAAAACCTCAAATTCTTAGGCAATAAATCTAGATAACTTTCATATGCAAGTGTTGTTTTACAATATATATAAAGGTCCAATACTACACTATTTTCAACAGACGTATGCCAATTTTGTATGTAACTATCTACAACTCTTTGCTTAAACAATTTAGGAAACATTTTACAATCTATCTTATTAGTATTAATGAAATATTCAGACAAACCATATACATCTAACATATCTTTGACATTCGTGACCCAATTTTTCAAACCATTATAATAATCATCGACACATTGTTTATAAATTGTTCGTAAAATTATGTTGTCAGTATTTATTATTTTACACCAATATTTTATTATTCTAACATATCTGTTAACATAAAGTGGGTATCGACCTAATTCACCATATATACTTGCATTACATGTACTAATTCTAACATTCAATATCCTTTTACAAAATTTCATGTGTATACGTTCAATATCTTTAGATTTTATGTGACCCCATACTTCTGAAGAATATGACAAAATAGATCCGACAAAGGAGTCAAATAACTGACATAATAACTTAGGTTTGAGGTCAAATTCTTTACAATTATACAATAAAATATTTAAAGCTTTTAAAGCCTTACCAATAAGATGTTCCTGGTTTAATGAGAAATTACCTGTATAGCTGAATATTGTACCAAAATAGTTAAAACAATCTACAACTTCTAATGGCTGTCCATTATATAACCATCTCTCTCTATCAAAGGTGATACCTCTTTTTCTAAAAACAACTATTTTAGTTTTCATAATATTAACTTCTAATCCCCAATGATTACAGTATGTATATAGTAGATCAAGACTCTTCTGCAGATCTTCAGGAGTTTTCCCAAAAATTGCCATATCATCGGCGAACAGTAATAATATTAATACAATGTCATCTATTAGTAATCCTGAATTTAAATTGTCTTGCAAATGTAACTCTAGGTCTTCAACGAAAAGTGAGAACAAAATTGGCGAAATTACCTCCCCTTGGCGCAAGCCCACTGCATACTGGAAGAAATCGGAATATGAATTACAACATCTAACACATGATTTAACTTTATCATAAATATCTCTAATAATACGTAATACCTTACCTTGAATGCCACATTTATACATTTTCAACCATAAAGAATTTCTACAAATACTATCAAAACAAGATTTTAAATCAATGAACCCTACATACAGGCACTTATTAGTATTAAGATAATGTTGTATAACAGACCGTAGAATGAAAATTGCATCAACAGTCGATTTTCCTTTTCTGAACCCAAATTGGCAATCAGAAATTACTGCATAATTGTTACAAAATGTTTCAATTCTAGTATTTAGTATTGAAGTAAACAGTTTGGACAAACAATGACTAAAGTGATACCCCTGTAGTTATTAACTAGTTTGGGATCTCCCTTTTTAAATACAGGAACAATAACTCCTTCAGTCCATTTATCTAGAAAAAAGCCAGATTCTAAAATCGCATTAAAAATATCACAAATATGTGAACACAAAATATCTATAGATTCAATGAAATATTCATTAAGAAGACAATCTAAACCTGTAGCTTTATTTGACCTAAGCGACTTTGCAGCTTTCTGTATCTCTTCACATGTAATGGGTACATTCAAATCCTCAAATCTACAATCACTAGAATTAAAATCATGTTCGTTACAGAAAGTCTTAGATTCTTCATTATGAGACTCAAATATATTATTGGACAAATTTTCGAAATATTTCATAAAATCTTCAACTGATATATCATTTTGAGATACAACAGATTTGTTTTTCTTGAAATGACCCCAACATTGCTTAGGTTTGCAAAACCGTAGACGTTCAATTTCAGAATATTTCCTTTTAATATAGGCTTTCTTCTTCTTACGGATTAGATCCTTATAAAAAAAATTACATGTACAAAAATACTGTCTACTAACTAAATTTTTACAACTATTAAATGCACTCAGTGCATCTAAATAAACATGTTTAACGGTTCTACAATCAGCATCGAACCAGTCTGCATCATCTGTACAATATCTATCTGAAAACGATACCCTACCTTTGCTTTTATATGTTTTCGAAAAAAGCGGATCCGCCGCTTCTCTAATTAAACTGGTAAAATCGTTTAGAACACTGTTCACGGACAAACGCTCGCTCTTATCAATATGCATTGTAAGGCGATTAAAAGTAGGCAAGTTTGCCATCAGACTGGTACGAAATGTATTTTTCAAACTATCTTTCCACTTATATCTAATACTAGAACTTTCTTGTGAAACAGGTGTGATATAATTTGAATACAATGAAAAACTAACGGGAGCATGGTCGCTCCATTCATTTAGCGATTGTACACAACATTTACTGATATTTGCAAAGTTCCTTTCATTGGTTACAAGGTAGTCAATAGTTGACGCCCCGTTATATGATACATAACTATACATACCACTGTTATAATCGTCACCTAATCTACCGTTAACTAAACGTAGGTTACTAGAACGGCAAAGATCAATCAGTTTAATCCCAAAATTATTATGGTTTTTATCCATTGTGGCCCGGTCCATGTGCGTATCAGGTACATAAGATATATCATCAAAGGACTTGTTTATACCATCAAAAATAACAAAGTCATTTTTAACACCAACTCGACTATTAAAATCACCTGTTAAAAACACAGAGCCTAAATTTTCAAATCGACTGACGTCATTTTCAATAGTGTCAAATAGATCAACATTTATAGTATTATATGCTGGAGAGTCCTCACCCCAAAGATATACGCCACATATATAAATATCATTCTCTACATTAAAGAAATGTTTATCTAATTTTATCCAAATTAAAGTGTCATATCTGGTTTCAACAATAGTAATACCATCAGAAATTATGTCTTTATAATATAATGCAATTCCACCACTTGGTCGTTTTGCTCTGCGATGCTGAAATTTGCGATAAAAATTGTGAGATACATATCCAGATAAATCAATGTTGCTATTATTCGATGCGAATGTTTCATATAGAAATATAATGTCATGTTGAGATAATATATTTACAAGTTCTATGTTGTCTCTTTTGGTTTTACTTAATCCATTTATATTCCAAGATATGATTTTGAGTTCATCCCCGGCGAATTCCTAGTCCTTGACTGGTTTGCCGTCTATGTAGAGGGTATCGTAGGATATCCACGCAGTCTTGCCTTGGTCCCGGGCATCCTTCAACTTCGGGGTGAGTCGTTTCCTCTTCTCCCAACACTCCTGACATGATGTACCATAATTCCTGATAATTACCCGGTAGGCGGCGCTTGAGGGCACTCGAATTGATTCCTAGTTTGATATAGCTATTTACTATCCATGTATCTTTCTAGATGTTGAATGGAAAGTTGATGATCTATGTGTAAATAGTTTCAACCAGTGGCGAACTAGAATTAAATAAAGCGGAATTTCAATAAAAATGTGTGAAGATCGATTATAAATATTTTAGTTTTATTTTAGTCTCCTCTATATACATAAGTCGTAAGTCGTGGAAGTCGTGATAGCGCAGTGGATGCGCCTTCGCGCCTGAACTGTCCGGAGTTCGAGCCTCGCTGGAGCCGTTACGAGTGTACCCTTAGGCAAGGCATTTAAATTCCAAGTTGCCTCTTCTCTCTCCCTCGTGGCGGTGGATTCCACCAGGAATGAGGTCTCGAGAGGGATTAATATAAGTTATAAGAACTTGTTTCGCAATCGAGTTAAACTAAATTCGTATAAATTAATATACATAAGCACATACACTATATAAAAGTACGTTGATACTCTAACAGAGTTATAGGAGACAATAGCAGTGATTATAATTCATACAAGACAGTACACGTACTAGCTGGAACAGACACGCACGTGAACAGCAAACAGTTACCCACCATGTCCGACACTACAAAACCTGTGCCCGAGGTTATAACACTTTTATCAGACCTCACACTCAAGCTCAAATGATTTGATTGGTTGATTCTGAGTTTTACTGCCAGCTGAACCAACCAGAAGCTTGAGACTGAGTTTTACTGCCAGCTGAACCAATCAGAAGCTTGAGACTGAGTTTAAGATAGCAGAAAGGTTTCATAACCTCGATGCCAGGCCTCACCTACATACAATATATGTTGAGGATTTATACTGAGGATTCTCTTGAAATATATATATGAGCCTCTGGAATGGGTCTTTGTCTGTATCATTGCACTATCCTCCAAACATCTAAAATGACTAATCTCTTCAGGAGGCGTCGCTCATATGGGCAACCGGTAAATAAACGTAACAAAATGCTTACACTGTATAGTACATGACTACTATATGTCGTAGTCATACACTATCAGTCGAGTATATACAGGCTGAGACTAACAGACATGTGATCCAATCAAAAAGGATACATCATTATTAGTTTATTAATATGACGCCTGGAGTATTTCCTGTGAGAGAAAAATGAATTAATTATTTGTTATTTGACGACTATTTAATAGTTCGCAGGAAGAAGACAAAGACAGCACTAGGTGTTCTGTTGCGCATTTGAGATGGGTATTGTATTGTGTTAGTTTCCTATTTCAGATCTCTTTATCAAGAGCTAGTAAAGTCGTAAATGTATACCGTTACTTACCGCTTTATTCTCAGAGAACTGTAGATGAACTTTCCTGAGTGAGGGTACACTGGGGCATATCTACATACTAACATATTACAAATAGTAAGTGAGGGTACACTAGGACATATCACAAATAGTAAGTGAGGGTACACTAGGACATATCACCAATAGTAAGTGAGGGTACACTAGGACATATCTACGTACTAACATATCACCAATAGTAAATGAGGGTACACTAGGACATATCACCAATAGTAAGTGAGGGTACACTAGGACATATCTACGTACTAACATATCACCAATAGTAAGTGAGGGTACACTAGGACATATATACATACTAACATATCACCAATAGTAAATGAGGGTACACTAGGACATATCACCAATAGTAAGTGAGGGTACACTAGGACATATCACCAATAGTAAGTGAGGGTACACTAGGACATATCTACGTACTAACATATCACCAATAGTAAATGAGGGTACACTAGGACATATCACCAATAGTAAGTGAGGGTACACTAGGACATATCTACGTACTAACATATCACCAATAGTAAGTGAGGGTACACTAGGACATATATACATACTAACATATCACCAATAGTAAATGAGGGTACACTAGGACATATCACCAATAGTAAGTGAGGGTACACTAGGACATATCACCAATAGTAAGTGAGGGTACACTAGGACATATCTACGTACTAACATATCACCAATAGTAAATGAGGGTACACTAGGACATATCACCAATAGTAAGTGAGGGTACACTAGGACATATCACCAATAGTAAGTGAGGGTACACTAGGACATATCACCAATAGTAAGTGAGGGTACACTAGGGCATATCACCAATAGTAAGTGAGGGTACACTAGGGCATATCACCAATAGAAAGTGAGGGTACACTAGGACATATCACCAATAGTAAGTGAGGGTACACTAGGACATATCACCAATAGTAAGTGAGAGTACACTAGGGCATATCACCAATAGTAAGTGAGGGTACACTAGGGCATATCACCAATAGTAAGTGAGGGCACACTAGGACATATCACCAATAGTAAGTGAGGGTACACTAGGGCGTATCTACGTACTAACATATCACCAATAGTAAATGAGGGTACACTAGGACATATCTACGTACTAACATATCACCAATAGTAAGTGAGGGTACACTAGGACATATCACCAATAGTAAGTGAGGGTACACTGGGATATATCACCAATAGTAAGTGAGGGTACACTAGGGCATATCACCAATAGTAAGTGAGGGTACACTGGGATATATCACCAATAGTAAGTGAGGGTACACTAGGGCATATCACCAATAGTAAGTGAGGGTACACTAGGGCATATCACCAATAGTAAGTGAGGGTACACTGGGATATATCACCAATAGTAAGTGAGGGTACACTAGGGCATATCACCAATAGTAAGTGAGGGTACACTGGGATATATCACCAATAGTAAGTGAGGGTACACTGGGATATATCACCAATAGTAAGTGAGGGTACATAGGACATATCACCAATAGTAAGTGAGGGTACACTGGGATATATCACTAATGGTAAGTGAGGGTACACTAGGACATATCACCAATAGTAAATGAGGGTACACTAGGACATATCTACGTACAAACATATCACCAATAGTAAGTGAGGGTACACTAGGACATATCACCAATAGTAAATGAGGGTACACTAGGACATATCTACGTACTAACATATCACCAATAGTAAGTGAGGGTACACTAGGACATATCTACATACTAACATATCACCAACAGTAAGTGAGGGTACACTAGGACATATCTACGTAATAACATATCACCAATAGTAAGTGAGGGTACACTAGGACATATCTACGTACGGACATATCACCAATAGTAAGTGAGGGTACACTAGGACATATCTACGCACTAACATATCACCAATAGTAAGTGAGGGTACACTAGGACATATCTACGTACTAACATATCACCAATAGTAAGTGAGGGTACACTAGGACATATAACCAATAGTAAGTGAGGGTACACCAGGACATATCACCAATAGTAAGTGAGGGTACACTAGGACATATCACCAATAGTAAGTGAGGGTACATAGGACATATCACCAATAGTAAGTGAGGGTACACTAGGACATATCACCAATAGTAAGTGAGGGTACACTAGGACATATCACCAATAGTAAGTGAGGGTACACTAGGACATATCACCAATAGTAAGTGAGGGTACACTAGGACATATCACTACTAGTAAGTGAGGGTACACTAAGACATATCACCAATAGTAAGTGAGGGTACACTAGGACATATCTACGTACGAACATATCACCAATAGTAAGTGAGGGTACACTAGGGCATATCTACGCACTAACATATTACCAATAGTAAATGAGGGTACACTGGGATATATCACCAATAGTAAGTGAGGGTACATAGGACATATCACCAATAGTAAGTGAGGGTACACTAGGGCATATCTACGTACTAACATATCACCAATAGTAAGTGAGGGTACACTAGGACATATATACGTACTAACATATCACCAACAGTAAGTGAGGGTACACTAGGGCATATCAATGTACTAACATATCACCAACAGTAAGTGAGGGTACACCAGGACATATCACCAATAGTAAGTGAGGGTACACTGGGACATATCACCAATAGTAAGTGAGGGTACACTAGGGCATATCACCAATAGTAAGTGAGGGTACACTAGGGCATATCATCAATAGTAAGTGAGGGTACACTAGGGCATATCACCAATAGTAAGTGAGGGTACACTGGGATATATCACCAATAGTAAGTGAGGGTACACTTAGTTTATACAAATTTATTTTAGCTCGATTGCGAAACAAGTTATTTCAACTTATACAAATCACTCTCGAGACCTCATTCCTGATGGAACATCGCCACGAGGGAGAGAGAAGAGGCAACGTGGAATTTAAATGCCTTGCCTAAGGGCACAATCGTAACGGCTCCAGTGGGGCTCGAACTCCGGACCTTTCGCACCTGAATCGAACGCGCATCCACTGCGCTATCACGACTTCCACAAGTGAGGGTACACTAGGGCATATCACCAATAGTAAGTGAGGGTACACTAGGGCATATCACCAATAGTAAGTGAGGGTACACTGGGATATATCACCAATAGTAAGTGAGGGTACACTAGGGCATATCACCAATAGTAAGTGAGGGTACACTGGGATATATCACCAATAGTAAGTGAGGGTACACTGGGATATATCACCAATATAAGGTGAGGGTACATAGGACATATCACCAATAGTAAGAGAGGGTACACTGGGATATATCACTAATGGTAAGTGAGGGTACACCAGGACATATCACCAATAGTAAATGAGGGTACACTAGGACATATCTACGTACAAACATATCACCAATAGTAAGTGAGGGTACACTAGGACATATCTACGTACTAACATATCACCAACAGTAAGTGAGGGTACACTAGGACATATCTACGTACTAACATATCACCAATAGTAAGAGAGGGTACACTAGGACATATCTACGTACTAACATATCACCAACAGTAAGTGAGGGTACACTAGGACATATCTACGTACTAACATATCACCAATAGTAAGTGAGGGTACACTAGGGCATATCACCAATAGTAAGTGAGGGTACACTAGGAAATATCTACGTACGAACATATCACCAATAGTAAATGAGGGTACACTAGGACATATCTACGTACTAACATATCACCAATAGTAAGAGAGAGTACACTAGGACATATCTACGTACTAACATATCACCAACAGTAAGTGAGGGTACACTAGGACATATCTACGTACTAACATATCACCAATAGTAAGTGAGGGTACACTAGGGCATATCACCAATAGTAAGTGAGGGTACACTAGGAAATATCTAAGTACGAACATATCACCAATAGTAAATGAGGGTACACTAGGACATATCACCAATAGTAAGTGAGGGTACATAGGGCATATCTACGCACTAACATATCACCAATAGAAAATGAGGGTACACTGGGATATATCACCAATAGTAAGTGATGGTACACTAGGGCATATCTACACACTAACATATCACCAATAGAAAATGAGGGTACACTGGGATATATCACCAATAGTAAGTGAGGGTACATAGGACATATCACCAATAGTAAGTGAGGGCACACTAGGACATATCACCAATAGTAAGTGAGGGTACACTAGGGCATATCTACGGAGGGTACATGGAATATCACCAATAGTAGTGAGGGACATGGAATATCACCATAGAAGGAGGGTACATAGGACATATCACCAATAGTAAGGAGGGTACATGGACATATCACCAATATAAGTGAGGGTACACGGCATATCACCAATAGTAATGAGGGTACACTAGGCATATCTACGTACTAACATATCACCAACAGTAAGTGAGGGTACATAGGACATCACCACGTACTAACATATCACCAATAGTAAGGAGGTACACTAGGACATATCTACGTACAACATATCACAACAGTAAGTGAGGGTACACTAGGACATATCACACACAACAACACCAAAAAACAACAAACCAAAAAAACAACAACACCAAAAGTACATAAATATCACCAAAAAACAACAACCAAAAAACAGGGCATATCACCAATAGTAAGTGAGGGTACACTAGGAAATATCTACGTACGAACATATCACCAATAGTAAATGAGGGTACACTAGGACATATCTACGTACTAACATATCACCAATAGTAAGAGAGAGTACACTAGGACATATCTACGTACTAACATATCACCAACAGTAAGTGAGGGTACATAGGACATATCTACGTACTAACAACACCAAAAAAACACCATATCACCAATAGTAAGTGAGGGTACACTAGGGCATATCACCAATAGTAAGTGAGGGTACACTAGGAAATATCTACGAACGAACATATCACCAATAGTAAATGAGGGTACACTGGGATATATCACCAATAGTAAGTGAGGGTACATAGGGCATATCTACGCACTAACATATCACCAATAGAAAATGAGGGTACACTGGGATATATCACCAATAGTAAGTGAGGGTACACTAGGGCATATCTACACACTAACATATCACCAATAGAAAATGAGGGTACACTGGGATATATCACCAATAGTAAGTGAGGGTACATAGGACATATCACCAATAGTAAGTGAGGGCACACTAGGACATATCACCAATAGTAAGTGAGGGTACACTAGGGCATATCTACGTACTAACATATCACCAACAGTAAGTGAGGGTACACTAGGACATATCACCAATTGTAAGTGAGGGTACATAGGACATATCACCAATAGTAGGTGAGGGTACATAGGACATATCACCAATAGTAAGTGAGGGTACATAGGACATATCACCAATAGTAAGTGAGGGTACATAGGACATATCACCAATATTAAGTGAGGGTACACTGGGGCATATCACCAATAGTAAGTGAGGGTACACTAGGGCATATCTACGTACTAACATATCACCAACAGTAAGTGAGGGTACATAGGACATATCACCAACAGTAAGTGAGGGTACATAGGACATATCACCAATAGTAAGTGAGGTTACACTAGGACATATCTACGTACTAACATATCACCAACAGTAAGTGAGGGTACACTAGGACATATCACCAATTGTAAGTGCGGGTACATAGGACATATCACCAATAGTAGGTGAGGGTACATAGGACATATCACCAATAGTAAGTGAGGGTACATAGGACATATCACCAATTGTAAGTGAGGGTACATAGGACATATCACCAATAGTAGGTGAGGGTACATAGGACATACCACCAATAGTAAGTGAGGGTACATAGGACATATCACCAATAGTAAGTGAGGGTACATGGGACATATCACCATTAGTAAGTGAGGGTACACTGGGGCATATCACCAATAGTAAGTGAGGGTACACTAGGGCATATCTACGTACTAACATATCACCAACAGTAAGTGAGGGTACACTAGGACATATCACCAATAGTAAGTGAGGGTACACTAGGACATACCACCAATAGTAAGTGAGGGTACACTAGGACATATCACCAATAGTAAGTGAGGGTACACTGGGGCATATCACCAATAGTAAGTGAGGGTACACTAGGGCATATCTACGTACTAACATATCACCAACAGTAAGTGAGGGTACACTAGGACATATCACCAATAGTAAGTGAGGGTACATAGGACATATCACCAATAGTAAGTGAGGGTACATGGGACATATCACCAATAGTAAGTGAGGGTACATAGGACATATCACCAATAGTAAGTGAGGGTACATGGGACATATCACCAATAGTAAGTGAGGGTACACTGGGGCATATCACCAATAGTAAGTGAGGGTACACTAGGGCATATCTACGTACTAACATATCACCAACAGTAAGTGAGGGTACACTAGGACATATCACCAATAGTAAGTGAGGGTACACTAGGACATACCACCAATAGTAAGTGAGGGTACACTAGGGCATATCACCAATAGTAAATGAGGGTACACTAGGGCATATCTACGTACTAACATATCACCAACAGTAAGTGAGGGTACACTAGGACATATCACCAATAGTAAGTGAGGGTACACTGGGGCATATCACCAATAGTAAGTGAGGGTACACTAGGGCATATCGACGTACTAACATATCACCAATAGTAAGTGAGGGTACACTGGGATATATCACTAATAATAAGTGACGGTACACTGGGATATATCACCAATAGCAAGTGAGGGTACACAGGGATATATCACTAATGGTAAGTGAGGGTACACTAGGACATATCACCAATAGTAAGTGAGGGTACACTAGGACATATCACTAATGGTAAGTGAGGGTACACAGGGATATATCACCAATAGTAAGTGAGGATACACTGGGATATATCACTAATGGTAAGTGAGGGTACACTAAGACATATCACCAATAGTAAGTGAGGGTACACTGGGATATATCACTAATGGTAAGTGAGGGTACAATAAAACATATCACCAATAGTAAGTGAGGGTACACTAGTACATATCACCAATAGTAAGTGAGGGTACACTAGTACATATCACCAATAGTAAGTGAGGGTACACTAGGGCATATCACCAATAGTAAGTGAGGGTACACTAGGGCATATCACCAATAGTAAGTGAGGGTACACTGGGACATATCACCAATAGTAAGTGAGGGTACACTAGGGCATATATACATACTAACATATCACCAATAGTAAGTGAGGGTACACTAGGACATATCTACGTACTAACATATCACCAATAGTAAGTGAGGGTACACTGGGACATATCTACGTACGAACAAATCGCCAATAGTAAGTGAGGGTACACTAGGACATATCTACGTACTAACATATCACCAATAGTAAGTGAGGGTACACTAGGACATATCTACGTACTAACATATCACCAATAGTAAATGAGGGTACACTAGGACATATCACCATTAGTAAGTGAGGGTACACTAGGACATATCTACGTACTAACATATCACCAACAGTAAGTGAGGGTACACTGGGACATATCACCAATAGTAAGTGAGGGTACACTGGGACATATCACCAATAGTAAGTGAGGGTACACTGGGATATATCACCAATAGTAAGTGAGGGTACATTGGGATATATCACAAATAGTAAGTGAGGGTACACTGGGACATATCACCAATAGTAAATGAGGGTACACTAAGACATATCACCAATAGTAAGTGAGGGTACACTGGGATATATCACAAATAGTAAGTGAGGGTACACTGGGACATATCACCAATAGTAAGTGAGGGTACAGTAAGACATATCACCAATAGTAAGTGAGGGTACACTGGGATATATCACAAATAGTAAGTGAGGGTACACTAGGACATATCTACGTACTAACATATCACCAATAATAAATGTGGGTACACTAGGACATATCTACGCACGAACTATCACCAATATTAAGTGTGGGTACACTAGGACATATCTACGTACGTACTATCACCAATAGTAAGTGAGGGTACACTAGGACATATCTACGTACGAACATATCACCAATAGTAAATGAGGGTACACTAGGGCATATCTACGCATTAACATATCACCAATAGTAAGTGAGGGTACACTAGGACATATCACCAATAGTAAATGAGGGTACACTAGGACATATCATCAATAGTAAGTGAGAGTACACTATGACATATCACCAATAGTAAATCAGGGTACACTAGAGCATATCTACGCACTAACATATCACCAATAGTAAGTGAGGGTACATTAGGACATATCTACGTACTAACATATCACCAATAGTAAGTGAGTGTACACTAGGACATATCACCAATAGTAAGTGAGGGTACACTAGGACATATCACCAATAGTAAGTGAGGGTACACTAGGACATATCTACGTACGAACATATCACCAAGAGTAAGTGAGGTTACACTAGGACATATCACCAATTGTAAGTGAGGGTACACTAGGAAATATCTACGCACTAACATATCACCAATAGTAAATGAGGGTACAGTAGGACATATCTACGTACTAACATATCACCAATTGTAAATGAGGGTACACTAGGACATATCTACGCAGTAACATATCACCAATAGTAAATGAGGGTACACTAAGACATATCTACGTACTAAAATATCACCAATAGTAAATGAGGGTAAACTAGGACATATCTACGCACTAACATATCACCAATAGTAAGACAGTGAGGGTACACTAGGACATATCTACGCACTAACATATCACCAATAGTAAGTGAGGTTACACTAGGACATATCACCAATTGTAAGTGAGGGTACACTAGGAAATATCTACGTACTAACATATCACCAATAGTAAGTGAGGGTACACTGGGACATATCACCAATAGTAAGTGAGGGTACACTAGGACATATCTAAGCACTAACATATCACTAATAGTTAATGAGGGTACAGTAGGACATATCTAAGCACTAACATATCACTAATAGTAAATGAGGGTACACTAGGACATATCTACGTACATACATATCACCAATAGTAAATGAGGGTACACTAGGGCATATCTACACACTAACATATCACCAATAGTAAATGAGGGTACACTAGGACATATCTACGTACTAGCATATAACCAATAGTAAGTGAGGGTACACTAGGACATATCAC
Organism: Archivesica marissinica; assembly: GCA_014843695.1. Lineage (NCBI taxonomy): Eukaryota > Metazoa > Mollusca > Bivalvia > Venerida > Vesicomyidae > Archivesica > Archivesica marissinica. Next base: position 41,415,905 of record CM026397.1, on the reverse strand, counting down.
CAATAGTAAGTGAGGGTACACTAGGACATATCACCAATAATAAGTGAGGGTACACTAGGGCATATCTACACACTAACATATCACCAATAGTAAATGAGGGTACACTAGGGCATATCTACGCACTAACATATCACCAATAGTAAATGAGGGTACACTAGGACATATATACGTACATACATATCACCAATAGTAAATGAGGGTACACTTGGGCATATCTACGCACTAACATATCACCAATAGTAAATGAGGGTACACTAGGACATATCTACATACAAACAAATCACAAATAGTAAATGAGGGTACACTAGGGCATATCTACCCACTAACATATCACCAATAGTAAATGATGGTACACTAGGGCATATCTACGCACTAACATATCACCAATACTAAATGAGCGTACCTAAGGACATATCACCAATAGTAAGTGAGGGTACACTAGGACATATCACCAATAGTAAATGAGGGTACACTAGGACATATCTACGCACTAACATATCACCAATAGTAAATGAGCGTACACTAGGACATATCACCAATAGTAAGTGAGGGTACACTAGGACATATCACCAATAGTAAGTGAGGGTACACTAGGACATATCACCAATAGTAAGTGAAGGTACACTGGGACATATCTACGTACTAACATATCACCAATAATAAATGAGGGTACACTAGGACATATCTACGTACATACATATCACCAATAGTAAGTGAGGGTACACTAGGACATATCTACGCACTAACATATCACCAATAGTAAGTGAGGGTACACTAGGACATATCACCAATAGTAAGTGTGGGTACACTAGGACATATCTACGTACGAACATATCACCAATAGTAAATGAGAGTACACTAGGACATATCACCAATAGTAAGTGAGGGTACACTAGGACATATCACCAATAGTAAGTGAGGGTACACTGGGATATATCATCAATAGTAAGTGAGGGTACACTGGGATATATCATCAATAGTAAGTAAGGGTACACTAGGACATATCTACGTACGAACATATCACCAATAGTAAGTGAGGGTACACTAGAACATATCTACGTACTAACATATCACCAATAGTAAGTGAGGGTACACTAGGACATATCACCAATAGTAAGTGAGGGTACACTGGGACATACCTACGTACGAACATATCGCCAATAGTAAGTGAGGGTACACTAGGACATATCACCAATTGTAAGTGAGGGTACACTAGGACATATCTACGTACTAACATATCACCAATAGTAAGTGTGCGTACACTAGGACATATCTACGCACTAACACATCACCAAGAGTAAATGAGGGTACACTAGGACATATCTACGTACTAACATATCACCACTAGTAAATGAGGGTACACTAGGACATATCTACATACTAACATATCACCAATAGTAAGTGAGGGTACACTAGGACATATCTACGTACGAACATATCGCCAATAGTAAGTGAGGGTACACTAGGACATATCTACATACTAACACATCACCAATAGTAAATGAGGGTACACTAGGACATATCTACGTACTAACATATCACCACTAGTAAATGATGGTACACCAGGACATATATACGTACGAACAAATCGCCAATAGTAAGTGAGTTTACACTAGGACATATCTACGTACTAACATATCACCAATAGTAAGTGAGGGTACACCAGGACATATCACCAATAGTAAGTGAGGGTACACTAGGACATATCACCAATAGTAAGTGAGGGTACACTAGGACATATCTACGTACGAACATATCACCAATAGTAAGTGAGGGTACACTAGGACATATCTACGTACTAACATATCACCAATAGTAAGTGAGGGTACACTAGGACATATCACCAATAGTAAGTGAGGGTACACTGAGACATATCTACGTACGAACATATCGCCAATAGTAAGTGAGGGTACACTAGGACATATCACCAATTGTAAGTGAGGGTACACTAGGACATATCTACGTACTAACATATCACCAATAGTAAATGAGGGTACACTAGGACATATCACCAATAGTAAGTGTGGGTACACTAGGACATATCTACGTACGAACATATCACCAATAATAAGTGAGGGTACACTAGGACATATCTACATACTAATATATCACCAATAGTAAATGATGGTACACCAGGACATATCTACGTACGAACATATCACCAATAGTAAGTGAGGGTACACTAGGACATATCTACGTACTGAAATATCACCAATAGTAAGTGAGGGTAACTAGGACATATATATGCACTAACATATCACCAATAGTAAAAGAGGGTACACTAGGACATATCTACGTACTAACATATCACCAATAGTAAATGAGGGTACACTGGGACATATCACCAATAGTAAGTGAGGGTACACTGGGACATATCACCAATAGTAAGTGAGGTTACACTAGGACATATCTACGTACGAACATATCGCCAATAGTAAATGAGGGTACAATAGGACATATCTACGCACTAACATATCACCAATAGTAAATGAGGGTACACTGGGACATATCACCAATAGTAAGTGAGGGTACACTGGGACATATCACCAATAATAAGTGAGGGTACACTAGGACATATCTACGTACTAACATATCACCAATAGTAAGTGAGGGTACACTAGGACATATCACCAATAGTAAGTGAGGGTACACTAGGACATATCTACGCACTGAAATATCACCAATAGTAAGTGAGGGTAACTAGGATATATCTATGCACTAACATATCACCAATAGTAAATGAGGATACAGTGGGACATATCACCAATAGTAAGTGAGGGTACACTGGGACATATCACCAATAGTAAGTGAGGGTAAACTAGGACATATCTACGTACTAACACATCACCAATAGTAAGTGAGGGTACACTAGGACATATCTACGTACTAACATATCACCAATAGTAAGTGAGGGTACACTAGGACATATCACCAATAGTAAGTGAGGGTACACTGGGACATATCACCAATAGTAAGCGAGGGTACACTGGGACATATCTACGTACTAACATATCACCAATAGTAAGTGAGGGTACACTAGGACATATCTACGTACGAACATATCGCCAATAGTAAATGAGGGTACACTAGGACATATCTACGTACTAACACATCACCAATAGTAAGTGAGGGTACACTGGGACATATCACCAATAGTAAATGAGGGTACACTAGGACATATCTATGTACTAACACATCACCAACAGTAAGTGAGGGTACACTGGGACATATCACCAATAGTAAATGAGGGTACACTAGGACATATCTACGTACTAACACATCACCAATAGTAAATGAGGGTACACTAGGACATATCACCAATAGTAAGTGAGGGTACAATGGGACATATCACCAATAGTAAATGAGGGTACACTAGGACATATCTAGGTACTAACATATCACCAATAGTTAGTGAGGGTACACTAGGACATATCACCAATAGTAAGTGAGGGTACATAGGACATATCTAGGTACTAACATATCACCAATAGTAAGTGAGGGTACATAGGACATATATACGTACTAACATATCACCAATAGTAAGTGAGGGTATACTAGGACATATCTACGTACTTACATATCACCAATAGTAAATAAGAGTACACTAGGACATATCACCAATAGTAAGTGTGGGTACACTAGGACATATCTACGTACGAACATATCACCAATAGTAAGTGTGGGTACACTAGGACATATCTACGTACGAACATATCACCAATAGTAAGTGAGGGTACACTAGGACATATCTATGTACTAACATATCACCAATAGTAAGTGAGGGTACACTAGGACATATCTATGTACTAACATATCACCAATAGTAAGTGAGGGTACACTAGGACATATCACCAATAGTAAGTGAGGGTACACTAGGACATATCTACGTACTAACACATCACCAATAGTAAATGATGGTACACTAGGACATATCACCAATAGTAAATGAGGGTACACTAGGGCATATCACCAATAGTAAATGAGGGTACACTAGGGCATATCTACGTACTAACATATCACAAACAGTAAGAGATGGTACACTAGGGCATATCACCAATAGTAAGTGAGGGTACACTAGGACATATCACCAATAGTAAGTGAGGGTACACTAGGACATATCTACGTACGAACATATCACCATTAGTAAGTGAGGGTACACTAGGACATATCTACGTACGAACATATCACCAATAGTAAGTGAGGGTACACTAGGACATATCTAGGCACTAACATATCACCAGCAGTAAGTGAGGGTACACTGGGACATATCACCAATAGTAAGTGAGGGTACACTGGGACATATCATCAATAGTAAGTGAGGGTACACTGGGATATATCACCAATAGTAAGTGAGGGTACACTGGGACATATCTAAGTACTGGGACATATCACCAATAGTAAGTGAGGGTAAACTAGGACATATCTACGTACTAACATATCACCAATAGTAAATGATGGTACACTAGGACATATCTACGTACTAACATATCACCAATAGTAAGTGAGGGTACACTAGGACATATCTACGTACGAACATATCGCCAATAGTAAGTGAGGGTACACTAGGACATATCTACGTACTAACATATCACCAATAGTAAGTGAGGGTACACCAGGACATATCTACGTACGAACAAATCGCCAATAGTAAGTGAGGGTACACCAGGACATATCTACGTACGAACAAATCGCCAATAGTAAGTGAGGGTACACTAGGACATATCACCAATAGTAAGTGAGGGTACACTGGGACATATCACCAATAGTAAGTGAGGGTACATAGGACATATCTAGGTACTAACTTATCACCAATAGTTAGTGAGCGTACACTAGGATATATCACCAATAGTAAGTGAGGGTACATAGGACATATCTAGGTACTAACATATCACCAATAGTAAGTTAGGGTACATAGGACATATCTGCGTACTAACATATTACCAATAGTAAGTGAGGGTACACTAGGACATATCTACGTACTAACATATCACCAATAGTAAGTGAGGGTACACTAGGACATATCTAGGCACTAACATATCACCAACAGTAAGTGAGGGTACACTAGGACATATCTACGCACTAACATATCACCAACAGTCAGTGAGGGTACACTAGGGCATATCTACGTACCAACATATCACCAATAGTAAATGAGGGTACACTAGGACATATCACCAATAGTAAATGAGGGTACACTAGGACATATCACCAATAGTAAATGAGGGTACACTAGGACATATCTACGTAAGAACATATCAGCAATAGTAAGTGAGGGTACACTGGGACATATCTACATTCTAACATATCACCAATAGTAAGTGAGGGTACACTAGGACATATCACCAATAGTAAGTGAGGGTACACTGGGACATATCTACGTACTTTAACGTACTGCTAGGAACGTATAACTGACTGCTAGGAACGTATAACTGACTGCTAGGAACGTATAACTGACTGCTTGGAACGTATAACTGACTGCTAAGAACGTATAACTGACTGCTAGGAACGTATAACTGACTGCTAGGAAATGAATAACTGACTGCTAGGAACGTATAACTGACTGCTAGGAAATGAATAACTGACTGGTAGGAACGTATAAATTACTGCTAAGAACGTATCGCTGACTGCTAGGAAGTTGTAATCAATTCTGCTTTTTTCCATAACATAGTACTGGGGTTATATGCAACACATATAGAGCATGCATGGATATTTATGTTTACGTAATGGCGACTATATGTAATAACGTCATTGTAGTATTTATTCAAGCTCAAATAAGATACAATATTCTCAGAGTTCGTACAATGCATGACAGCCCTCCAATGTTGTCATTGAGCATACTATTTATATCACAAGTCAAGTCAACAACTGAACATATCGTCTCCGTGGCTTAGTGTTTAATGTGTCCGCCTACGGAGCGGGAGGTCAAACATTCGAACTTCGTCAGGGGTTAGTTCTGGTTGGTGAGCCGCCAGCTATTTAAATAATGGTTAGGATTCATAACGTACTGATGTTCATAACAAATGTGCCTCATAAAGTTCTCCATAGTAATACTTAGACTTTAACCCGCCACTCACACCACCTCCAAAACAACAACAGCAAACAAATGAACAGAATACGTTTATTAATTTATAAATATAAAAAGTGAATACATGGTACGCAACGTATAAATACATGTAGTTATATATGTACAATACCAAGCAATGTGTTAGTCGTCTGTGAAACGGCCATTCTTCCGCAGTAAGTACGTCATAACCTCATTCCTCACTATCCTCTCATACTTGTGTTTGATTCCTTTCGTGTTTAGCACAGAACCATCATACACAATGTCTATTGATATACGGAGCTTACTGCGGTCCGGACTTCCTTGTCTTCCTACAATTATATCGATGAACTGCTGCTGTTGCTGTTGCTTTTGCTGATGCTGTTGTTGTTCTTCTTCTTGTGGTGGTTGTGCTTGTTGTTGTTGTTGTTGTTGGACAGGTCCTTTTAGTTCATCTTCAACTCTATTACCTGTAACATAAATGACAATAAGTAATGTCTGAGAATAGGTAAATGGTAACAATTATGTAATGAGAAAGGAAAGTGCCAGGACGGTTCGGTTGGAGTGACTTTCTGGGATTGGTCACTGGGGTGCAGAGACCAATAAGACACACTAGGCACTAGCTACAAGAAACTATCGTAAAAATAGGAACACTAGATTAATAATATATCTAACATAATCGTCGATTATTGAAGTCCAAAATGACCAAACGGAAAAATAGACAAAACTCCGCCTTGTTTAAGTCCTCGTTTGATCTCATTTTGAATTTTGTTTTATTTTTCTTATCGGCCGAATCGTATACAATTGGATAGATAGATAGATAGATAGGTATGTAGGTAGGTAGGTAGGTATGTAGGTAGGTAGGTAGGTAGGTAGGTAGGCAGGCAGGCAGGCAGGCAGGCAGGCAGGCAGGCAGGCAGGCAGGCAGGCAGGCAGGCAGGCAGGCAGGCAGGCAGGAAGGCAGACAGACAGACAGACAGGCAGGCAGACAGACAGACAGACAGGCAGGCAGACAGACAGACAGACAGACAGATAGATAGATAGATAGATAGATAGATAGATAGATAGATAGATAGATAGATAGATAGATAGATAGATAGATAGATAGATCTTACCATTAAAGGACGCATGAACTTACCGTGAGGCAGATAGCGAGAATGTTCTGCAGTATTCTGAGAGCAGCACAGACCTTTACGACATATATCATTTCGGTCACATTTAGAACAGCGTTGTCCGTACCAGTACGGATACTGGCCGTAGTAGTTTCCTCTGTAAGATACAGTAACAATGTAAATATATTAGCTATATAGGAAGTCGTGATAGCGCAGTAATAGCGCGTTCGCTGCATGTGTGAAAGACTCGGAGTTCGAGCCCCGCTGGAGCCGTTACGATTATGCCCTTATGCAAGGCATTTAGATTCCACATTGCCTCTTCTCTCTCTCCCTCGTGGCGATGCATTACAGGAATGAGGTTTCGAGAGTGATTAATATAAGTTGTAAGAACTTGTTTCGCAATCGAGCAAAAATAAATGTGTATACACTATATTATTTATTATTCCACAACATCGAGCGCTTCCGGAATCGTTTCAAATTAGGGCGTCGTTTTACAATTGCATGTATTATGTTTATTTGTGTTGTTGTTTAAAGTCGACCCAACAGCTTAGGTCATGTGTATGTTTTACGTTTATTTATCGTCGCAACCGGTTGCCCATATGAGCGGCGCCTCCTGAAGAGATTCGTCATTTTAGATTTTGGAGGATAGTGCATGATACAGAGAGAGACCCATTCCAGAATCTCCTCTGGTTCTTTTACGTGCACGATGTAAAGCACCGACACGAGACCTCGGTTTAACGTCCCATCTGAAAGACTGTTAATTGTATTAAGGTCAGACGGGGGATCGAACCTGCGATCCCTGGATTCCCAGTCCAGCGTGTTAACCACAGATCCGTCTGGTTAGGTCACGTGACGACTCTCCAGCTATTATTGGTAGAGGAAACGCCTCCGGTCAGACACACGTGTAGGACCACCGACTTTCTGCAAGTCAGTTGGATAGCTTTCTCACATGAAATAATTCGATACCACCATGGGAGTCGAGCATACAGTGGCGAGGGGCACGTGATTTGAAGGCACCGACATTAACAACTCGGCCACGGTCAACCCCTCGTAAGATGTAACTAAGGGGAATTTTCAAGGCTTGAATTCGATGCTTGTCTCACATTTGCAAGCATAATCTGAAAGCGTCGACTCTCTCTCTATAAACTGACAACTGACGTATATTATCTTCAGTGTAAAATGACTTGTGAAGCCAAACCATTTGGTGTAATATAAAATATGTTAACAGGCCCATAATTAGCTTTTAATGGGGGTCGATTCGAGGTCCAAAGGGACTACGATGCCGCTATGAGGGTCCGGGGCATGAACATGTTGAAATCTAGATGGTCTGAAACGCCATTTCCTGCATTGTGCATAGTTAAAAATCGACAGCATATAGAGAATGTTCAGAGAACGCCTCTTATAAACTATTCCCAAGTGTTGCTTGTGTACACATTCTGATAGAGTGCATGAAGCAGGGGACCTCGGTCAATTATGGGGGGGGGTCATCCAACAGCCCCGACCCCCTGGCTACGTGCCTGGTTAATACTTTGTGAGACCACGCTCGACAGAAACATATATTACTGCACATGCTCCGATGAGTTAATGCCAGTGTCGCAATATTAAAGTAACGTATGAAATACCCGTTTATTTATGTGTCTGTTTATTAACAAAAATCTCCGGCATATAGTGAGGAACTTGCATGTTTGTTTTGTTTCATCAGTTGATGTATCCGCTCGATGCATTATTGATAATCAGTTTCACTTGTACGTTGATCCTATGTCGCTTAGGAATGTTATAACGGTACTCCCGTAGACATTATTCACATGCGATTTGCAGATTTGAACGCTTCTACATGTCGCGGAAGGTTATTATTATTATTATTATTATTATTAAGTCTGTGACTTGTCAGTGCTTCAGAATGATTATAAATCTCGCGGTACGGATTTAGTCCCTATTGGGGATATTATGTGAAAGCGTCCCGGCTAGCTCAGTTCGTAGAGCATTCGCCTAGCCTGGGTTCCAGTCTGTCGATTTTTCACTTTTTAACTTCTAGCCAAATGACTATGTTCAGAAACTCAAAACGGCCCAATTAATAGTCTCGGTGTTAAAATATATTTATTTGACTCACCAGGCAAAATATATCGACGCCTGTTCCCAGGCTAAGCATTCGCCCTGTAAGCGAAAGGTCCCGGGCTCGAGCACAGGGTTGACTGCAAATGTTTCTAACTATGCATGTGAGCAGTGGGGAACTTGGTCGATACAACTCAGCGGGTTTTTTCTACAGGTAGAAACTACTGGTTCAGAGTAATACATTATAATACTAGAATACAAGTGTAGCGTGTCTTGATATTAGAAGATAGATTTTGAAACAAACAAAATAAACCAAGACGATGTGATTATTAACTAATACTGAACGATTATGCTAAATTTGGATACTGGTTTTGTAAATAATACAATTTGTTTATAGAAAGAGAGGGGGTGAGAGAGAGAGGAGAGAGAGAGAGAGAGAGATGGTTTCTAGGACATACAGAACATTACCACTCTTTAAACCATCGTGATCTAGTACGCCAAAATTGTCGAAATACATATCAGTAAACGCAGTGTATTTCTAAGTTTGTTTATCGTCGCTACCAGTTTTCCATATGAGTGACGCCTCCTGAAGAGATTAGTCCTTTATATTTTGGAAGATAGTGCAATGATACAGACAGAGACCCATTCCAGAGGGTCCGCTTGTGCTTTTACATGCACGGTGTAAAGCACAGACCCGAGACCTCGGTTTAACGTCCCATCTGAAAGACTGTCTTTTAATAATTTAATAACTATTTTCCTTTCAATCAACTCATTAATAAAGTCTATAGAAACTATTGAATGTATTTAAATTATATAGACACAAGCCAAAATGCCTACACATTGTAGTATATAAATTGTGTTTTGACTTTTGAGACTTTCATATTGTTTAGTTTGTGTTCTGTGCAATTCTACGAGATAGTGAAATATGAATATTATGTTGCTCTCAATTAAAAAAGTATAATATAGTATTTACATAGACAAAGCATGCGTATTCCCAAAGGTCTTCTTCAAAAAGAAAGGGAAGGATCCGGAGCCAATTTATTTATTAATTGTGCAATATGACACCAGCCTCATATAGCATATATAGTTAGAGGTTATTGCGAGGATAGTTTCAGCAACGGTATCGACCCGAGATATCAGGCTACCGAGAGTCGATACATAGGTTGGTATGAAACTAGCCACGTAATAACGTCTTTATTACTTTGATATGAAAATTGAGCATTTGATGATCGAAATCATGCTCTCCGTTATCCACGTATCAGGAATAAATCGCAATTACTGAATTAGATACACAAACACGATTGAAATATTACCACGAAACTACACACATATGTTATCTGTCAAATTTGACACCCTGATACTATATGGCAAGTAAACAAACTAGTACCGAGAGCGCATTCTTTTTTCTCTCAGGAACTAGTTACGATACGGCTTTTTCCGGTTTGATACGGGCTCGTGACCGTATCAAACCGGCAAACGTAATATCAGACTGGAAAACACAGTTTATCAACCTTCGTTGTAGACATTATTGTAGTAGGCAAAACAATAGGCTAACGATACGGCTTATTCCGGTTTGACACGGGCTCGTGACCGTATCAAACCAGCAAACGTAATATCAGACTGGAAAACACTGTTTATCAACCTTCGTTGTAGACATTATTGTAGTAGGCAAAACAATAGGCTAACGATACGGCTTATTCCGGTTTGACACGGGCTCGTGACCGTATCAAACCAGCAAACGTAATATCAGACTGGAAAACACTGTTTATCAACCTTCGTTGTAGACATTATTGTAGTAGGCAAAACAATAGGCTAACGATACGGCTTATTCCGGTTTGACACGGGCTCGTGACCGTATCAAACCAGCAAACGTAATATCAGACTGGAAAACACTGTTTATCAACCTTCGTTGTAGACATTATTGTAGTAGGCAAAACAATAGGCTAACGATACGGCTTATTCCGGTTTGACACGGGCTCGTGACCGTATCAAACCAGCAAACGTAATATCAGACTGGAAAACACTGTTTACAACCTTCGTTGTAGACATTATTGTAGTAGGCAAACAATAGGCTAACGATACGGCTTATTCCGGTTTGACACGGGCTCGTGACCGTATCAAACCAGCAAACGTAATATCAGACTGGAAAACACTGTTTATCAACCTTCGTTGTAGACATTATTGTAGTAGGCAAAACAATAGGCTAACGATACGGCTTATTCCGGTTTGACACGGGCTCGTGACCGTATCAAACCAGCAAACGTAATATCAGACTGGAAAACACTGTTTATCAACCTTCGTTGTAGACATTATTGTAGTAGGCAAAACAATAGGCTAACGATACGGCTTATTCCGGTTTGACACGGGCTCGTGACCGTATCAAACCAGCAAACGTAATATCAGACTGGAAAACACTGTTTATCAACCTTCGTTGTAGACATTATTGTAGTAGGCAAAACAATAGGCTAACGATACGGCTTATTCCGGTTTGACACGGGCTCGTGACCGTATCAAACCAGCAAACGTAATATCAGACTGGAAAACACAGTTTATCAACCTTCGTTGTAGACATTATTGTAGTAGGCAAAACAATAGGCTAACATTCATATCTAAGTAATGTAGCCAACACATTATATTACTTTCTAAATTGTCAATTTTATCAACCGCTGGCCCTGGTCTGACAGCTGATATTAAACTTTAATTACTCTGCTGTCACATTGCACAGGAAACAAACACATTTGCTTTCTCAGATACGAATATCTATGTAGTGCTAACCAGTATAATAAGTAAGAGTCTGCAATCTGATTATATAAACTATTTTACAAAACATATATCTTACAAATATGTTTATCCCAGTCAAGATGTGCCGGTAAACCCATACACTCTCTCGTTTGTTTTTGTTGTGGAATTGTGTGTGAACGTACTCCTAAACACTTCCAACACACGTTGTGTACAGACGGATCTGTAGTACAGTGGTAACACGCTGGACTGGTAATTCAGGGATCACAGGTTCGATCCCCCGTCTGACCCTAATAAAATTAACAGTCTTTCAGATGGGACGTTAAACCGAGGTCTCGTGTCGGTGCTTTACACCGTGCACGTAAAAGAACCAGAGGAGACTCTGGAATGGGTCTCTGTCTGTATCATTGCACTATCCTCCAAAATCTAAAATGACTAATCTCTTCAGGAGGCGTCGCTCATATGGGTAACCGGTAGCGACGATAAATAAACGTAAAACACACACAAACGTTGTATTCATTATATATTATATATACTTGCACCATAAAAAGTGCACTTTTATATTGAGCGTTACTTTTTCGTTACAAATTTTAGAATTATGGATTTTACTATCATGGGTGAAGAAAATAATCCTTCACACATTGCACTAATTTACCAAATATTTCGCACATTTTGATACAAAATTTGCCTATATTGTTTTCTAAAGGATATAAATTTTACATCGAAGGGAAGTGCACAGTTTCTTTTTGGTGTCAATATAATATGTTCTAGGATTTGAACTATTGAGGGTTCGTGACCGCGACACTGTCAGCCTTCTCTCGTCGTCTATTACACTTGATCTCCACAACAGGTTTTGATTTCATTAATGCATTCGGATACATTTTCTAGACAGTCCATTCATATGGTAGGTTCATATTACTACTACAATTAGTGGAGATGGATAATATTTCCTGCGGCTCTGTTAGAGGGAGTGTATACATCAATTATACTCCTATTTCCGACAGCCTGGTGGGTCATACGGACGGCATTGATGTCTACACAACTGCGTGTCCACAGGGCATCATATCCCTCCACTTTACTCATCCCCCCACTTTACATTGAAATCCTATCCCCACACTTTACATTGAAATCCTATCCCCCAACTTTACATTGAGATAATAGCCCCCCCACTTTACATTGAAATCCTATCCCCCAACACTACATTGAAATCCTATCCCCCAACTTTACATTGAAATCCTATCCCCCAACTTTACATTGAAATCCTATCCCCCAACTTTACATTGAGATCATATCCCCAACTTTACATTGAAATCATATCTCCCAACTTTACATTGAAATCCTATCCCCCCACTTTACATTGAAATCCTATCCCCCCACTTTACATTGAAATAATATCTCCCAACTTTACGTTGAAATCCTACCCCCCAACTTTACATTGAAATCATATCTCCCAACTTTATATTGAAATCCTATCCCCCAAATTTACATTGAAATCCTATCCCCCAACATTACATTTAGATCCCACACCCACGTTGCATTGGAACCCTATTCCCCAACTTTACATTTAAATCCCACACCCACTTTGCATTGAAATCCTATCCCCCAACTTTACATTTAGATCCCACACCCCCACTTTACATTGAAATCATATCCCCAAACTTTACATTTAGATCCCACACCACTTTACATTGAAATCCTACCCCGCTTTACATTTAGATCCTACCCCACTTTACATTGAAATCCTACCCCCGCTTTACATTGAGATCCTACAACCAGCTTTCCATTGAGATCCTACCCCCGCTTTACATTTAGATCCTACCCCACTTTACATTGAAATCCTACCCCCGCTTTACATTGAGATCCTACAACCAGCTTTACATTGAGATCCTACCCCCGCTTTACATTGAGATCCTACCACCAGCTTTACATTGAGATCCTACCCCCGCTTTACATTGAGATCCAACCACCAGCTTTACATTGAGATCCTACCACCAGCTTTACATTGAGATCCTACCACCCGCTTTACACTGAGATCCTACCACCCGCTTTACATTGAGATCCAACCACCAGCTTTACATTGAGATCCTACCCCCGCTTTACACTGAGATCCTACCACCCGCTTTACATTGAGATCATACCACCAGCCTTACATTGAGATCCTACCCCCGCTTTACATTGAGATCCTACCACCAGCTTTACATTGAGATCCTACCACCCGCTTTACATTGAGATCCTACCACCCGCTTTACACTGAGATCCTACCACCAGCTTTACATTAAGATCCTACCACCAGTTTTACATTGAGATCCTACCAACAGCTTTACATTGAGATCCTACCACCAGCTTTACATTGAGATCCTACCACCCGCTTTACATTGAGATCCTACCAACCGCTTTACATTGAGATCCTACCACCCACTTTACACTGAGATCATATACCCCACTGTACACTGAGATCCTATCCCTCCACTTTATGTCGAGATCCTACCCCCCCCCCACACTTTACTCATACCCCCATTTACATTGAGATCCTACCCCACAACTTTACATTGAGCCACGTGACAATCATCCATCCGGATCTGACCAGCGTTTGTTCTGGATTTTTAAAAAATGTTCTAAATTGTGAAAATAGTTTTTCCTGTCAGCATCTTAAACACCAATATTCTAATTACCTTTTATTGTCATAATGCGCGACATATAAAGACATAGTTCCTGTAATGTAAATGCTATTATCTCGTATCATTCTCATTTGTAGAAACGCTATGTGCCATGTACTAAGTATGTGTTTATATTAATCGTAGTGTAATGTACTGTACAAAGATGAGACGGAAATAAAGATATAACATAACTATGCTTCCCCATCCCTGCATGTTCGCTGTTTCTTATACATGTAGTACATCCTCTCTCAGCCAATAATTGTCTTAACAGATCAGACATGCATGCTTATACTTACGGCGGGTTGTAGAAGTAATGGGGGTTGATGGCTATGATTATGGTAGGTTGTAGAAGTAATGAGGGTTGATGGTTATACTTACGGTAGGTTGTAGAAGTAATGGGGGTTGGTGGCTATACTTACGGCGGGTTGTAGAAGTAATGGGGGTTGATGGTTATACTTACGGTAGGTTGTAGAAGTAATGGGGGTTGATGGTTATACTTACGGCGGGTTGTAGAAGTAATGGGGGTTGATGGTTATACTTACGGCGGGTTGTAGAAGTAAGGGGGTTGATGGCTATGATTATGGTAAGTTGTAGAAGTAATGGGGGTTGATGGCTATACTTACGGCGGGTTGTAGAAACAGACGAAGTAATGGGGGTTGATGGCTATACTTACGGCGGGTTGTAGAAACAGACGACGTAATGGGGGTTGATGGCTATACGTACGGTGTGTTGTAGAAGTAATGGGGGTTGATGGTTATACTTACGGCGGGTTGTAGAAGTAATGGGGGTTGATGGTTATACTTACGGCGGGTTGTAGAAGTAATGGGGGTTGATGGCTATTGATTATGGTAAGTTGTAGAAGTAATGGGGGTTGATGGCTATACTTACGGCGGGTTGTAGAAACAGACGAAGTAATGGGGGTTGATGGTTATACTTACGGCGGGTTGTAGAAGTAATGGGGTTGATGGCTATACTTACGGTGGGTTGTAGAAGTAATGGGGGTTGGGGCTATACTTACGGCGGGTTGTAGAAACAGACGAAGTAATGGGGGTTGATGGTTATACTTACGGTAGGTTGTAGAAGTAATGGGGGTTGGTGGCTATACTTACGGCGGGTTGTAGAAACAGACGAAGTAATGGAGATTGATGGTTATACTTACGGCGGGTTGTAGAAGTAATGGGGGTTGATGGTTATACTTACGGTGGGTTGTAGAAACAGACGAAGTAATGGGGGTTGATGGCTATACTTACGGCGGGTTGTAGAAACAGACGACGTAATGGGGGTTGATGGCTATACGTACGGTGTGTTGTAGAAGTAATGGGGGTTGATGGCTATGCTTACGGTGGGTTGTAGAAACGGACGAAGTAATGGGTGTTGATGGTTATACTTACGGCGGGTTGTAGAAGTAATGGGGGTTGAAGGTTATACTTACGGCGGGTTGTAGAAGTAATGCGGGTTGATGGCTATACTTACGGCGGGTTGTAGAAACAAACGAAGTAATGGGGGTTGATGGTTATACTTACGGCGGGTTGTAGAAACAGACGAAGTAATGGGGGTTGATGGTATACTTACGGCGTGTTGTAGAAACAGACGAAGTAATGGGGGTTGATGCCTATATTACGGCGGGTTGTAGAAACAGACGACGTAATGGGGATTGATGGTTATACTTACGGCGGGTTGTAGAAGTAATGGGGGTTGATGGTTATACTTACGGCGGGTTGTAGAAACAGAAGAAGTAATGGGGGTTGATGGCTATACTTACGGCGGGTTGTAGAAACAAACGACGTAATGGGGGTTGATGGCTATACGTACGGTGTGTTGTAGAAGTAATGGGGGTTGATGGCTATGCTTACGGCGGGTTGTAGAAACGGACGAAGTAATGGGGGTTGAAGGTTTACTTACGGCGGTTGTAGAAGTAATGGGGGTTGATGGCTATGCTTACGGCGGGTTGTAGAAACGGACGAAGTAATGGGGGTTGAAGGTTATACTTACGGCAGGTTGTAGAAGTAATGGGGGTTGATGGCTATACTTACGGCGGGTTGTAGAAACAGACGAAGTAATGGGGGTTGATGGTTATACTTACGGCGGGTTGTAGAAACAGACGAAGTAATGGGGGTTGATGGTTATACTTACGGGGGTGTAGAAACAGACAAGTAATGGGGGTTTGATGGCTATACTTACGGCGGGTTGTAGAAGTAATGGGGGTTGTGGCTATACTTACGGCGGGTTGTAGAAACAGACGAAGTAATGGGGGTTGATGGTTATACTTATGGCGGGTTGTAGAAACAGACGAAGTAATGGGGGTTGATGGCTATACTTACGGCGGGTTGTAGAAACAGACGAAGTAATGGGGGTTGATGGTTATACTTACGGCGGGTTGTAGAAACAGACGAAGTAATGGGGGTTGATGGTTATACTTACGGCGGGTTGTAGAAACAGACGAAGTAATGGGGGTTGATGGCTATACTTACGGCGGGTTGTAGAAACAGACGAAGTAATGGGGGTTGATGGTTATACTTACGGCGGGTTGTAGAAACAGACGAAGTAATGGGCGTTGCGTACCGGTGTACCAGTTGTTCGCAGCTGATTGCATATACTGTATGCACACCCGACCTTGGTTGTCTTTGCCCATACAATCTGAAACAAATGCATACCTCTGGTCAGTGACTCTATGCTAAGCCGATAATACAGAATGTATATGTTTTGTGCTGTCTGATCTAGTTCTATGATGTTTGCAAAATCAACGTTTGTTGTGTTTAGCACTTTACGGGTTAATGCAATACATATATTGAACTGCTACAAGGCGGGCACTATATATCGTACTACCGCAAGGCGGGCACTATATAGCGTACTGCCTCAAGGCGGGTACTATGTAGCGTACTGTGTATAATGAGCATATTCGCATATATTTTAACTCTTGAAGTTGTTCTTAGACTCATTGTCATTCTGATATCACGTGTCACGATCAAGTCACCAAAGCAACACTTGGTGGCAATACTTCAACAATCATGTTAATTAAAAATGATTGCGTTGCCTGGATACGAGAAATGCATGTATGCCTGGGCAACACTAGGCATGCAATGCTAATGGTTTCATAAACGTGCAGTAGATTCAGAACAATACACCCACAAAATGACCCATGTTTAATTGCATGCCAATGTTCTGAACTGACAGATGGTTCGTATTAATAGAAATTGAGCAGTGTTCAACAGATACGTATGCCAGGCCCGTAACAATACTGAGGCAAATGAGGCACTCGCCTCAGTTAGAAGTTGGCAATTAATGACAGGTATAGGAAAACTCTGATAAAACTGCCTTCAGAATGCACAGACAAGCATACAAAAAAATAATTCTGAGGGGGGGGGGGGTCGCACTATTTTCCTATTCTGGCTACGGCACTGTATACTAACTGAGATGAAACAAGTAGAGAACGTACCTATGTGTAAATATTATTTTAAAATCTTTCATATTACAACACTTTCCATAGAACACTCATACTCTTACTTGGTTGGGCAGGATTGGGCGGTGGTATGGTTATAATTATGAACTTATTTGCTACCCATTGTTAACAAAGGTCAAATGTCAAGGTCAAGTGAAACGGTTTTCTTTTTCAGTTGGATTCCACTTGTGGATAAAGTGATCAATCTGTTCAGGCTTGTTGCCGAAACATGTGTTCAAGCATATGTATCTAGGCGTGTGCCGAGGTACCCACCCCGCCTCCCGCCCCCACCCACACACCCCTCCAGTAACACGAACTCACATTCCATAGCCTTAGCTATACTCTAAATTAATGCCAGATATGATATATTCTAATGCATGTCAATGATAGATAATACATGTCAATGATAGATAATACATGTCAATGATAGATAATACATGTCAATGATAGATAATGCATGTCAATGCTGGATAATACATGTCAATGATAGATAATACATGTCAATGATAGACGATACATGTCAATGATAGATAATACATGTCAATGATAGACGATACATGTCAATGATAGATAATACATGTCAATGATAGATAATACATGTCAATGATGGATAATACATGTCAATGATGGATAATACATGTCAATGATATATAATACATGTCAATGATAGACGATACATGTCAATGATAGATAATACATGTCAATGATAGATAATACATGTCAATGATAGATAATACATGTCAATGATAGATAATACATGTCAATGATAGACAATACATGTCAATGATAGATAATACATGTCAATGATAGATAATACATGTCAATGATAGATAATACATGTCAATGATAGATAATACATGTCAATGATAGATAATACATGTCAATGATAGATAATACATGTCAATGATAGATAATACATGTCAATGAAAGACGATACATGTCAATGATAGATAATACATGTCAATGAAAGACGATACATGTCAATGATAGATAATACATGTCAATGATAGATAATACATGTCAATGATAGACGATACATGTCAATGATAGATAATACATGTCAATGATAGACGATACATGTCAATGATAGATAATACATGTCAATGATAGACGATACATGTCAATGATAGATAATACATGTCAATGATAGATAATACATGTCAATGATAGATAATACATGTCAATGATAGATAATACATGTCAATGATAGACGATACATGTCAATGATAGATAATACATGTCAATGATAGATAATACATGTCAATGATAGATAATACATAATGATAGATAATACATGTCAATGATAGACAATACATGTCAATGATAGACGATACATGTCAATGATAGATAATACATGTCAATGATAGATAATACATGTCAATGATAGATAATACATGTCAATGATAGATAATATTATGACATTCATGTAACAATAAATGTCAAGTCCAGAAACACGATACATTCCATAGTTAGATACAATTAATGCCAAATGATATATAATGCATGTCAATGATAGATAATACATGTCAATGATAGATAATACATGTCAATGATAGATAATACATGTCAATGATAGATAATACATGTCAATGATAGATAATACATGTCAATGATAGATAATACATGTCAATGATAGACGATACATGTCAATGATAGATAATACATGTCAATGATAGATAATACATGTCAATGATAGATAATACATGTCAATGATAGATAATACATGTCAATGATAGATAATACATGTCAATGATAGACGATACATGTCAATGATAGATAATACATGTCAATGATAGATAATACATGTCAATGATAGATAATACATGTCAATGATAGACAATACATGTCAATGATAGATAATACATGTCAATGATAGATAATACATGTCAATGATAGACGATACATGTCAATGATAGATATACATGTCAATGATGAATACATGTCAATGATAGATAATACATAATGATAGATAATACATGTCAATGATAGATAATACATGTCAATGAAAGACGATACATGTCAATGATAGATAATACATGTCAATGATAGATAATACATGTCAATGATAGACGATACATGTCAATGATAGATAATACATGTCAATGAAAGACGATACATGTCAATGATAGATACTACATGTCAATGATAGATAATACATGTCAATGATAGATAATACATGTCAATGATAGACAATACATGTCAATGATATATGATGTATATCAATGATTGATGACTGCCATGATAACATCTATTTAGAACGTGTTCATTACAAAGAAGAAGAATTACATTTTTAAAACGGCAACATCCAAGAATAGACGTGCCATAAAATATATTTATTGTCGTCCTAAATCGGAACCATGTCAGTTCTACTGTATGTTCAATTCATTGTTATAATTGATAGAGTGGAGAGCTAATTACAAACGGTCTGTTTATACGCTGTGGACGTGCCGCACATTTATCTTCCTTGAATACTGTACTTGCAAATGAAGAATTAACCTGCATTAATATTATGTCTAATACATGCAAGAAGCTATCTAGTCTTTGTTAATGACTGTGGGCGACAGACAGAAAGCTATATTTGACTGATCTAATGTCTAATTGAGGCACACAATACGCTATTGAGACATGACAATTTTAATTTGAAACATAAATAGTTCGAATATCCTCAATATGTTGCTATATCTCAGGCGGCGGGTATTCGGCTGTCGACTGTTCCTGTTACGGTATGCAACAGCTGACAGAAATCGCATCAAGTATGACACCACAAACTACATCACAAGACTAATCCGTATATATATTATAATCGTAGCTTGTTGTGTGTGTTTTACGTTTTATTTTATTTATTTAATTATTTTAATACAACGAGTGCATCCTGAGTTATGGTACATATTTACCGTTATATCTCACATTTGTGCCTATGCATATTTATTTGTAGACTAATCGTAGTTAAATTATCTCTAAACGACATTATCACGCACTTAGTATTGACTCCAATGACAAACAAACGTCAAACGAGGAGCATGGATGGACGTTATATGAAATCCTACTTTCACATTTGAAAGTGTGTAAACCACAAAAGCACTGTTTATTGATTCAATGTTAGTCTTCGAATGTAGTGGGAAGAATTTGTAGTAGCAATGCATTTATACGTGGACACAGGTTTTTATTTTGCTTGTTGAGATGTAATGTCGCTTTAAGAACTAAATACCTTGGTAACATATATTGGCATTGTGCATAGCAAGTCAATACTATCATGTCATCTAAGAATAAAATGGAATTGTTACGGGTATCTAAATATATAAAGCAATCAATGTTGCTAAGAAATGATATCCTAGATAAGTGATAGTATCACTTTTTTTACGTTTATTTATCGTCGCTACCGGTTGCACATATGAGCATGCCTTCTGAAGAGATTAGTCATTTTAGATTTGTGTAGGATAGTTCAATGATTCCAGAGTCTCCTCTTGTTCTTTTGCATGCACGATGTACAACACCGACACGAGACCTCGGTTTAAAGTCCCATCTGAAAGACTGTTAATTGTATTAGGGTCAGACGGGTGATCGAACCTGCGATCCCTGGATTACCAGTCCAGCGTGTTACCACTGGACTACAGATCCGTCTGTCAGACGGGGGATCGAACCTGCGATCCCTGGATTACCAGTCCAGCGTGTTACCACTGGACTACAGATCCGTCTGTGTCGTTAGTGGTATCACTGTTTCTTAAAATATGTATGTATGTAAGTGTGTATGTGTTTTTGCAATAGTTTATTCATTTTAAGGCAATTTAATGTTGATAATGCCAATAACCTTGAAGCTGTAACCAATCTCATATTAGATTTTAGTTTAAGCATATTTTATTGAATTCATCATGATATAATATACAACACAATGTTACAAAAATATAGCATGATAATACAAATGGTTTGGGCCTCAAATTTTAACAACATTAGAAAACGGTCCTCACCAAATTAGAATTAAACTGTATTTAAGAATTAATTTATTTACTGTTAGATATTTTTTATAAAAGCTCAACTTATATGTGGAGCCTCCGTTGCCGAGTTGTTACGGTCGTTGTCTTCAAATCACTTGCCGCTCACCGCTGTAGGTTTGAATCCCACATGTGGGTGTTGAATTCGTTCATGTGAAGAAGCATGTGTGGTCCAGTTTGTGGATTCTTAGTGGATCTACCAGTCATCCGTGCTTGAAATGGTGCTCGAACTGGCACCTGAGGTCTTCCCCCACCAATAACAGTTGAAGCGTCGTCATATGACCAATGTGGACGATGTAATAACGAAGTGGGTAGCGTGTTCGCCCAAGGTGCGAAATGTAATAACGCAGTGGGTAGCGTGTTCGCCCCAGGTGCGAAATGGAATAACGCATGGGTAGCGTGTTCGCCCCATGAGCGAACTGTAATAACGAAGTGGGTAGCGTGTTCGCCCAAGGTGCGAAATGTAATAACGCAATGGGTAGCGTGTTCGCCCAAGGTGCGAAATGTAATAACGAAGTGGGTAGCGTGTTCGCCCCGGGTGCGAAATGTAATAACGCAGTGGGTAGCGTGTTCGCCCAAGGTGCGAAATGTAATAACACAGTGGGTAGCATGTTCGCCCAAGGTGCGAAATGTAATAACGAAGTGGGTAGCGTGTTCGCCCAAGGTGCGAAATGTAATAACGAAGTGTGTAGCGTGTTCGCCCAATGTGCGAAATGTAATAACGCAGTGGGTAGCGTGTTCGCCCAAGGTGCGAAATGTAATAACGAAGTGGGTAGCGTGTTCGCCCCAGGAGCGAATGTAATAACGAAGTGGGTAGCGTGTTCGCCCAAGGTGCGAAATGTAATAACGCAGTGGGTAGCGTGTTCGCCCAAAGTGCGAATATAATAACGCAGTGGGTAGCGTGTTCGCCCAAGGTGCGAAATGTAATAACGAAGTGGGTAGCGTGTTCGCCCAAGGTGCGAAATGTAATAACGCAGTGGGTAGCGTGTTCGCCCAAGGTGCGAATGTAATAACAGTGGGTAGCGTGTTCGCCCAAGGTGCGAAATGTAATAACGCAGTGGGTAGCGTGTTCGCCCCATGAGCGAACTGTAATAACGAAGTGGGTAGCGTGTTCGCCCAAGGTGCGAAATGTAATAACGCAATGGGTAGCGTGTTCGCCCAAAGTGCGAAATGTAATAACGCAGTGGGTAGCGTGTTCGCCCAAAGTGCGAAATATAATAACGCAGTGGGTAGCGTGTTCACCCCAGGTGCGAAATGTAATAACGCAGTGGGTAGCATGTTCGCCTCGGGTGCGAAAATAATAACGAAGTGGGTAGCATGTTCGCCCAAGGTGCGAAATGTAATAACGCAGTGGGTAGCGTGTTCGCCTCGGTGCGAAATGTAATAACGCAGTGGGTAGCGTGTTCGCCCAAAGTGCGAAATATAATAACGCAGTGGGTAGCATGTTCACCCCAGGTGCGAAATGTAATAACGCAGTGGGTAGCATGTTCGCCCAAGGTGCGAAATGTAATAACGCAGTGGGTAGCGTGTTCGCCCCACGAGCGAACTGTAATAACGAAGTGGGTAGCGTGTTCGCCCCATGAGCGAACTGTAATAACGCAGTGGGTAGCATGTTCGCATCGGGTGCGAAAGTAATAACGCAATGGGTAGCATGTTCGCCCAAGGTGCGAACTGTAATAACGCAGTGGGTAGCGTGTTCGCCCCATGAGCGAACTGTAATAACGAAGTGTGTAGCGTGTTCGCCCAAGGTGCGAAATGTAATAACGAAGTGGGTAGCGTGTTCGCCCAAGGTGCGAAATGTAATAACGAAGTGTGTAGCGTGTTCGCCCAATGTGCGAAATGTAATAACGCAGTGGGTAGCGTGTTCGCCCAAGGTGCGAAATGTAATAACGAAGTGGGTAGCGTGTTCGCCCAAGGTGCGAAATGTAATAACGCATGGGTAGCGTGTTCGCCCAGGTGCGAAATGTAATAACGAAGTGGGTAGCGTGTTCGCCCAAGGTGCGAAATGTAATAACGAAGTGTGTAGCGTGTTCGCCCAATGTGCGAAATGTAATAACGCAGTGTGTAGCGTGTTCGCCCAATGTGCGAAATGTAATAACGAAGTGTGTAGCGTGTTCACCCCAGGTGCGAAATGTAATAACGCAGTGGGTAGCGTGTTCGCCCAAGGTGCGAAATGTAATAACGAAGTGTGTAGCGTGTTCGCCCAAGGTGCGAAATGTAATAACGCAGTGGGTAGCGTGTTCGCCCAAGGTGCGAAATGTAATAACGCAGTGGGTAGCGTGTTCGCCCCATGAGCGAACTGTAATAACGAAGTGGGTAGCGTGTTCGCCCCATGAGCGAACTGTAATAACGAAATGGGTAGCGTGTTCGCCCCATGAGCGAACTGTAATAACGAAGTGGGTAGCGTGTTCGCCCAAGGTGCGAAATGTAATAACGCAGTGGGTAGCGTGTTCGCCTCGGGTGCGAAAATAATAACGAAGTGGGTAGCATGTTCGCCCAAGGTGCGAAATGTAATAACGCAGTGGGTAGCGTGTTCGCCTCGGGTGCGAAATGTAATAACGCAGTGGGTAGCGTGTTCGCCCAAAGTGCGAAATATAATAACGCAGTGGGTAGCGTGTTCACCCCAGGTGCGAAATGTAATAACGCAGTGGGTAGCGTGTTCGCCTCAGGTGCGAAATGTAGTAACGCAGTGGGTAACGTGTTCGCCTCAGGTGCGAAATGTAATAACGCAGTGGGTAGCGTGTTCGCCTCAGGTGCGAAATGTAATAACGCAGTGGGTAGCGTGTTCGCCCCAGGTGCGAAATGTAATAACGCAGTGGGTAGCGTGTTCGCCTCAGGTGCGAAATGTAATAACGCAGTGGGTAGCGTGTTCGCCTCAGGTGCGAAATGCCTGTAGTCCGCACCAAGCTGTACAGTATGGAAGTTGTAATAACGCAGTGGGTAGCGTGTTCGCCTCAGGTGCGAATGCCTGCAGTCCGCACCCAGCTGTACAGTATCCGTTACGTTGTTCAGGGCATTTAAATTACATATTGACTCTTCTCTCCCTCATGTTGATGGATTCCATGAGGAATTAGGTCTCGAGAGCGGGTAATATAACGTTGTAAAAACTTGTTTCACAATAGAACTAAATTAATTTTATATAACCTATATGACGTAAGCTGTTATTGGAACTCCAAACCCCAAAAACCAAACAAACAAATCCATTTATACACATGTATACACATTTATACACATGTATACACATTTATACACATGTATACACATTTATACACATGTATACACATTTATACACATTTATACACATCTATACACATTTATACACATGCATACACATTTATACACATGTATACACATGTATACACATTTATACACATGTATACACATGTATACACATGTATGCACATTTATACACATTTATACACATCTATACACATTTATACACATGTATGCACATTTATACACATTTATACACATGTATACACATTTATACACATGTATACACATTTATACACATTTATACACATTTATACACATTTATACACATGTATACACATTTATACACATGTATACACATTTATACACATTTATACACATATATACACATTTATACACATGTATACACATTTATACACATTTATACACATGTATACACATTTATACACATTTATACACATGTATACACATCTATACACATTTATACACATGTATACACATTTATACACATTTATACACATGTATACACATGTATACACATTTATACACATTTATACACATGTATACACATGTATACACATTTATACACATGTATACACATGTATACACATTTATACACATGCATACACATGTATACACATTTATGCACATCTATACACATTTATACACATGTATACACATTTATACACATGTATACACATTTATACACATTTATACACATTTATACACGTTTATACACATGTATACACATGTATTCACATTTATACACATTTATACACGTTTATACACGTCCATCCCTACGATATTACTGTATCCGACATTTATTGGCATAGTTCTATGCATTCTGATAGTTTCTAACCCTGACAAGATAAGTAGCTGTGAGACTGGCTACGAGCAAATACTAGTTATCACAGCTGATGCACGTCATAATACACGCGCTGTGACGAACATGACTTTTAAGGACAAACTACAATCGCAATTTGCCAATTATTCGAATAACAAAATACCCCATTAGTGGTACTTTGTTAGAGAAACGAAAACAATTTATACACACAATTACTGAGCTCAATGCACTAGACGTACATGACAACGTACTTGTGTGCTAGAAACTATCGCAGTATCAATAAAACATGACAAAGGAAAGATAAAGGTACACATGTTCCACTAAACAAATCGTAAATGGAAAAGCAAATTTCGCCAGTGGATTGTAGTCTTATATAGAGTACATTGACTATTAAAGTGCTAATTAACGATCTGAACTGGCAATGTTAAAGCAGTCATTATTAGTTGACAATACATCACTGATGAAACAAGTTACGCTGATTTACGTATAGCACTTGACATGCGCAATGAATTATTGTAAGTTAACTATTTAAATCATGGTGAAACTATGTTGGCGTTTCCTTGGGTGTCACACACATATATTGACATTTCCTTGGGTGTCACACACATATACTGACATTTCCTTGGGTGTCACACACATATACTGACATTTCCTTGGGTGTCACACACATATACTGACATTTCCTTGGGTGTCACACACATATACTGACATGTCCGTTTTCAATGTTATAATTAATATGGATAACCGTGCAGATCTCATTCATTTAATTTATTATCCCCGATTTGCTAACTGCATCCCTGTTTACGCTTCAACTGCCTTTCATCTTCAGTTTCAAATTTAACTTAATGAATATCTCAATATTAAAATATTAATTCATTCATCAGATTGGAGAGATTGATAACGGAAGTTTGATAATGGGAGATTGATAAATGTATGCTTAAAATAATAAACATGTTCGTGGCATGTAAGAGTTATTTTTCTACGAAACAATTAATTGTTCTAATATTATACGCCCATGTTCTTCTCACAACATCACTCTACTCTACATCTACATCACTCTACTCTACATTACTCTACTCTACATTACCCTACTCTACATTACTCTACTCTACATCACTCTACTATACATCACCCTACTCTACATCACACTACTCTACATTACTCTACTCTACATCACTCTACTCTACATCACTCTACTCTACATCACTCTACTCTACATCACCTACTCTACATCACTCTACTCTACATCACTCTACTTACTACTCTACATCACTCTACTCTACATCACCTACTCTACATTACTCTACTCTACATCACACTACTCTACATCACTCTAATCTACATTACTATACTCTACATCACTCTACTCTACATCACTTTACTCTACATCACTTGACTCTACATCACTCCACTCTACACTACTCTACATTACTCTACATTACCCTACTCTACATCACCCTACTCTATATTACTCTACATAATCTACATTACTCTACACTACATTATTCTACTGTATTTTACACTACTGTACGTTACTTTTATTGCCTTCAATAAGCACTCACGTCATCTACTACTCTGCCCATCCTCATATCTAAATGCCTTGTATAAGCCTAATGGTGCTTGGCTTTTATTTCTACAATAAGAAAACATTTCCATTAAGATTGCCATCGAAATAGTCGTATTATAATTACGAGATGACGACTATGCACATATCCATACATGTTTATAGAGACGCAATGTCATACCGTGTATTGTTCATGTCCCATGTGTATATATAGATGTCTTACATTATAGTGTCGCAATGTCATACCGTGTATAGTTCATGTCCCAGGTGTATATATAGATTTGTTATATTATAGAGTGCAATGTCATACCATGTATAGTTCATGTCCCAGGTGTATATATAGATTTGTTATATTATAGAGTGCAATGTCATACCGTGTATAGTTCATGTCCCAGGTGTATATATAGATTTGTTACATTATAGAGTGCAATGTCATACCGTGTATAGTTCATGTCCCAGGTGTATATATAGATTTGTTATATTATAGAGTGCAATGTCATACCATGTATAGTTCATGTCCCAGGTGTATATATAGATTTGTTATATTATGAGTGCAATGTCATACCATGTATAGTTCATGTCCCAGGTGTATATATAGATTTGTTATATTATAGAGTGCAATGTCATACCATGTATAGTTCATCCCAGGTGTATATATAGATTTGTTATATTATAGAGTGCAATGTCATACCATGTATAGTTCATGTCCCAGGTGTATATATAGATTTGTTATATTATAGAGTGCAATGTCATACCATGTATAGTTCATGTCCCAGGTGTATATATAGATTTGTTATATTATAGAGTGCAATGTCATACCATGTATAGTTCATGTCCCAGGTGTATATATAGATTTGTTATATTATAGAGTGCAATGTCATACCGTGTATAGTTCATGTCCCAGGTGTATATATAGATTTGTTATATTATAGAGTCGCAATGTCATACCGTGTATAGTTCATGTCCCAGGTGTATATATAGATTTGTTATATTATAGAGTGCAATGTCATACCATGTATAGTTCATGTCCCAGGTGTATATATAGATTTGTTATATTATAGAGTGCAATGTCATACCATGTATAGTTCATGTCCCAGGTGTATATATAGATTTGTTATATTATAGAGTGCAATGTCATACCATGTATAGTTCATGTCCCAGGTGTATATATAGATTTGTTATATTATAGAGTGCAATGTCATACCATGTATAGTTCATGTCCCAGGTGTATATATAGATTTGTTATATTATAGAGTGCAATGTCATACCATGTATAGTTCATGTCCCAGGTGTATATATAGATTTGTTATATTATAGAGTGCAATGTCATACCATGTATAGTTCATGTCCCAGGTGTATATATAGATTTGTTATATTATAGAGTGCAATGTCATACCATGTATAGTTCATGTCCCAGGTGTATATATAGATTTGTTATATTATAGAGTGCAATGTCATACCATGTATAGTTCATGTCCCAGGTGTATATATAGATTTGTTATATTATAGAGTGCAATGTCATACCATGTATAGTTCATGTCCCAGGTGTATATATAGATTTGTTATATTATAGAGTGCAATGTCATACCATGTATAGTTCATGTCCCAGGTGTATATATAGATTTGTTATATTATAGAGTGCAATGTCATACCATGTATAGTTCATGTCCCAGGTGTATATATAGATTTGTTATATTATAGAGTGCAATGTCATACCATGTATAGTTCATGTCCCAGGTGTATATATAGATTTGTTATATTATAGAGTGCAATGTCATACCATGTATAGTTCATGTCCCAGGTGTATATATAGATTTGTTATATTATAGAGTGCAATGTCATACCATGTATAGTTCATGTCCCAGGTGTATATATAGATTTGTTATATTATAGAGTGCAATGTCATACCATGTATAGTTCATGTCCCAGGTGTATATATAGATTTGTTATATTATAGAGACGCAATGTCATACCATGTATAGTTCATGTCCCACGTGTATATATAGATTTGTTATATTATAGAGTGCAATGTCATACCATGTATAGTTCATGTCCCAGGTGTATATATAGATTTGTTATATTATAGAGTGCAATGTCATACCATGTATAGTTCATGTCCCAGGTGTATATATAGATTTGTTATATTATAGAGTGCAATGTCATACCATGTATTCATGTCCCAGGTGTATATATAGATTTGTTATATTATAGAGACGAATGTCATACCGTGTATAGTTCATGTCCCACGTGTATATATAGATTTGTTATATTATAGAGTGCAATGTCATACCATGTATAGTTCATGTCCCAGGTGTATATATAGATTTGTTATATTATAGAGTGCAATGTCATACCATGTATAGTTCATGTCCCAGGTGTATATATAGATTTGTTATATTATAGAGTGCAATGTCATACCATGTATAGTTCATGTCCCAGGTGTATATATAGATTTGTTATATTATAGAGACGCAATGTCATACCGTGTATAGTTCATGTCCCAGGTGTATATATAGATTTGTTATATTATAGAGTGCAATGTCATACCATGTATAGTTCATGTCCCAGGTGTATATATAGATTTGTTATATTATAGAGTGCAATGTCATACCATGTATAGTTCATGTCCCAGGTGTATATATAGATTTGTTATATTATAGAGTGCAATGTCATACCATGTATAGTTCATGTCCCAGGTGTATATATAGATTTGTTATATTATAGAGTGCAATGTCATACCATGTATAGTTCATGTCCCAGGTGTATATATAGATTTGTTATATTATAGAGACGCAATGTCATACCGTGTATAGTTCATGTCCCACGTGTATATATAGATTTGTTATATTATAGAGTGCAATGTCATACCATGTATAGTTCATGTCCCAGGTGTATATATATATTTGTTATATTATAGAGTGCAATGTCATACCATGTATAGTTCATGTCCCAGGTGTATATATAGATGTGTTATATTATAGAGTGCAATGTCATACCATGTATAGTTCATGTCCCAGGTGTATATAAAGATTTGTTATATTATAGAGTGCAATGTCATACCATGTATAGTTCATGTCCCAGGTGTATATATAGATTTGTTATATTATAGAGTGCAATGTCATACCGTGTATAGTTCATGTCCCACGTGTATATATAGATTTGCTATATTATAGAGACGCAATGTCATACCGTGTATAGTTCATGTCCCATGTGTATATATAGATTTGTTACATTATAGAGACGCAATGTCATACCGTGTATAGTTCATGTTCCATGTGTATATATAGATGTGTTACATTATAGAGTCGCAATGTCATGCCATGTATATCGCATGTCCCAGGTGTATATATAGATTTACTATGTTATAGAGACGCAATGTCATACCATGTATATTTCATGTCCCGTGTGTATATATAGATTTACTATATTATAGAGACGCAATGTCATGCCATGTATATTTCATGTCCCATGTGTATATATAGAGTTACTATATTATAGAGACGCAATGTCATACAATGTATATTTCATGTCCCATGTGTATATATAGATTTACTATATTATAGAGACGCAATGTCATGCCATGTATATTTCATGTCCCATGTGTATATATAGATTTACTATATTATAGAGACGCAATGTCATACCATGTATATTTCATGTCCCATGTGTATATATAGATTTACTATATTATAGAGACGCAATGTCATACCGTGTATAGTTCATGTCCCACGTGTATATATAGATTTGTTATATTATAGAGACGCAATGTCATGCCATGTATATCGCATGTCCCATGTGTATATATAGATTTACTATATTATAGAGACGCAATGTCATACCGTGTATAGTTCATGTTCCATGTGTATATATAGATTTACTATATTATAGAGACGCAATGTCATGCCATGTATATTTCTTTGTATCATTAACTGTCTGTCCGATTAGTGCAGTGGTTAGCGTGCTCGCTGCTCACCAATGTAACCCGGGTTCGATCCTAGGTTCGATCCTCGGATCTAGAAGTATGTGAGATGGTACTGTGATCGCCAGCTCGGACAGGTGTGTTTTCTCCGGGTACTGACACATTTTGCAGATTGATTCACTTTAAAAACTGTATTTAAGTATTGTTTCGTCGTATTCTACTTCCCTCATAATCCTTCGTTAATTTTAGTTGTTCACTCGATAACAAGCTGCATTTTCATACACTTATTATATAATTTGGTATTACTACATACTAGTTCTTTATCGCCAATAGTGCACTACATTATATATGCAGTGTAGATAATCTCAACAAGCTTACGTTTTCGATTGAATCCATTTTCGTCTTGTATACAATATATATGTACTGTACACTATGAACGAATACATATGTTTAAGACAATTAGAATGGTATGATTGACCAAATCAAATACTGTTGATAAGCTAAGACAAAGAGTATCCATGCTATCGTTGGTGTCTATGTCAGTAATCCAGATATCAATAAAGTCAGCAATGATTGAACATACTTCAAGACTGTCGATCATTTAGTAATTCCTCAAGATACTGTTTTAGAATCGTGTTCTAGAATTACTGATAAGTCGGAATAAATGAAATCGTTCAATAGTTCGATTTAGCTTCTTTTGAACCATGTTTGTGCAGGTAAATACATGTGCTTGTTTATAGTGTTTATACAGGCGTTTTAGCAAACTGTGTAAAAGTCACAGATTGAATAAGATCTAACCATGATTTCGAACTACCCTCTATTTCTTATAATTAAAATCACCAATAATAATTCAATTCTGCTCAGTCTAGCTCTTGTGAATTAAATTTCATTGTAAACAGTGAAATTGTTCCCCTCGATTCTTGATGACGGCAGCCTATATGTGTAGCATGGTTTAAATGGTTTAGAATAATACCGCTTAATTTATAGACAAATAGTCTAGCCATCCCGAATGATACATTTAATCGCTACCATTAATTTTGTGTTTCTGTGTTTACCAAATAAATATCTATTTGAAGTTCATTGTCAATAAAAGCATTTATAAAATTGTCACATAAACATAATACATCATTATGTTATTGAGAATAGAGACATTTGGGACCATCTAGGTGCCGAATGGACATGTGGTAAAGCTACTAGATGACACATGCATCAATGAGGTCAATTCGATTTAATTAACTTTCATCATAATTTAAAGATCAATTCTGACTTGGTTTAAACATATTTTATTTATCAAGATAACCATGACCATACAACATCTGTACATAAAACATCTGTACATATAACATCTGTACATATAACATCCGTACATATAACATCTGTACATATAACATCTGTACATATAACATCCGTATATATAACATCCGTACATATAACATCTGTACATATAACATATGTACATATAACATCCGTACATATAACATCTGTACATATAACGTACATATAACATCCGTACATATAACATCCGTACATATAACATCCGTACATATAACATCCGTACATATAACATCCGTACATATAACATCTGTACATATAACATCCGTACATATAACATCCGTACATATAACATCCGTACATATAACATCCGTACATATAACATCTGTACATATAACATCTGTACATATAACATCTGTACATATAACATCTGTACATATAACATCCGTACATACAACATCTGTACATACAACATCTGTACATACAACATCTGTACATACAACATCTGTACATACAACATCTGTACATACAACATCTGTACATACAACATCTGTACATACAACATCTGTACATACAACATCTGTACATATAACATCTGTACATATAACATCTGTACATACAACATCTGTACATATAACATCTGTACATATAACATCTGTACATATTTCATCTGTACATATAACATCTGTACATATAACATCTGTACATATAACATCTGTACATATAACATCTGTACATATAACATCTGTACATATAACATCTGTACATATAACATCTGTACATATAACATCCGTACATATAACATCCGTACATATAACATCCGTACATATAACATCCGTACATATAACATCCGTACATATAAAATCCGTACATATAACATCCGTACATATAACATCCGTACATATAACATCCGTACATAAAACATCCGTACATATAACATCCGTACATATAACATCCGTACATATAACATCCGTACATTTAACATCCGTACATATAACATCCGTACATATAACATCCGTACATATAACATCCGTACATTTAACATCCGTACATATAACATCCGTACATATAACATCTGTACATATAACATCTGTACATATAACATCCATACAATACAACGATCAGACAATATGTGCACCTACACAATGTACCTGGCACGTGTTTTCCATTGGCTATGCATCTATCAGTTGTTAATTTATGATCAGATCGTAGACTATTTTAACCTCTGGTGCCAAATAAACCAAACGTCCTTTGTAATTTGAAAGAAATGCAACGTTCATAAATAATAACAGATATAAGAGTATGAGACAATATGATTGCAATTACATACACGTGCATAACCACGTAACGGTTGTCGTATTTGAACACACCCAACTGTTGTGTTTATGAGTGTTTCCCCCCATGGGCTCTGTATAGCGGAGACATTATTCTTAATTATTCAGCTCAATAAACCCTATTACAACTCGGACGAGCAGACTGCTAACGACTCTATACTACAGGAAGAGCCTAATTTAATACCAATACACTCTGTACACGTACCCCAATATAAATAATTCAAATATTTCTAACGTGAAATTAACTCAATACGTGTGCATACACTTACAATATTGACATGCTGCATGTACATGTTGCAAGGTACACCCTAACACAAGTGTGTACTTACCTTCAAACCTTAATGGTTCGATACTTGATGTAATGTTCGTCGATGTATCAATATGAAAACGTCCAGTAATTGGTGTAATGTTAGTTCGTCGATGTATCAATATGAAAACGTCCAGTAATTGATGTAATGTTCGCCAATGTATCAATATGTAATCTTCCGGTAATTGATGTAATGTTCGTCGATGTATCAATATGAAAACGTCCAGTAATTGGTGTAATGTTAGTTCGTCGATGTATCAATATGAAAACGTCCAGTAATTGATGTAATGTTCGCCAATGTATCAATATGTAATCTTCCGGTAATTGATGTAATGTTCGTCGATGTATCAATATGGAAACGTCCAGTAATTGGTGTAATGTTAGTTCGTCGATGTATCAATATGAAAACGTCCAGTAATTGGTGTAATGTTCGTCGATGTATTAATATGAAAACGTCCAGTAATTGGTGTAATGTTCGTCGATGTATCAATATGTAAACTTCCAGTAATTGGTGTAATGTTCGTCGATGTATCAATATGAAAACTTCCAGCAATTGCATGCATGCCTACATATATATTTAACTATTATATCACAATCGCATGGGGGAGAGGCGGGGGGGGGGAGGGGATTGGAATGTGGGAGGTGTGGGAGGGAAGTGGGAGAGGATGACCCCCATGTCCCCACCATCATAAGCTAATATGTGGCTGCACATGGTAAGCTATGACACGATTTTCTGTAACCTTTACATTCATTTAAGATTTGCAATTAATATTATATTAACGTGAATTATATACTCACCTGTGTATAGTGACATGCTGCTCCACATTGTTTGGACCACCTCCATATGAATTTCTCATTGTACCAGCCCTTTATTGACTTAATGACAACATCGGATGGACTTAGGGTCCCAGAACTCCATCTATACGCTAAGTTTTCTCCTAGACCTAGTTTCTGGTGGCCCCAGTAACAATTTTCCGACCATTCCGCAGCTTTTCCTGCAAGAGTTGTATCCCATGTCTACAATAAAAATGTTGAAACCACGTTCTATGTTATCGTTAGATAATACAAATTTATTTTAGCTCGATTGAGAAACAAGTTCTTTCAACTTATATTAATCACTCTCTAGACCTCATTCCTAATGGAATCCATCGCCATGAGGGAGAGAGAAGAGTCAATGTGGAATTTAAACGCCTTGCCTAAGGGCACACTCGTAACGGCTCCAGTGGTACTCGAACTCCGGACCTTTCGCACTGATCTATCCCGACTTCCACGATCGTTATCCTACCGTCTTGTAAACTGATAATAAATACATGTATTATTCATTACGCATTGACTAATAAACTTATGACGCCATAACGCGATGAAAACAAAGAACAAGCAAAATGGGTTGGGCAGCACGTTCTAACAACATTAGTAAACTGCCCTCACTAAGAGACAGACAGACAGACAGACAAACAGACAGACAGACAGACAGACAGACAGACAGACAGACAGACAGACAGACAGACAGACAGACAGACAGACAGACAGACAGACAGACAGACAGACAGACAGACAGACAGACAGACAGACAGACAGACAGACAGACAGACAGACAGACAGACAGACAGACAGACAGACAGACAGACAGACAGACAGACAGACAGACAGACAGACAGACAGACAGACAGACAGACAGACAGACAGACAGACAGACAGACAGACAGACGTGAACTTTTATTTTCTCTCCGGTACATATGTACAACATGAGGGTATAAACAAGGCAGAAACAAATATTTAGCCAATGGTGCTACCGATAATGACCTGAAAGGAACAACAGTTGTATAACTAATCATATCATACATAGTAATGTATAGTAACTTGATGGAGGATTCTACATATCCTAGATTTACATACATATACAATATTATAAGAAGATTATTTGAATAATTTGTAGGTTATATAGTAAGTAAGCAAACAAAACGTTTGGAGAAGGAACATTAATCACGAGACCATCCAAACAATTAACAGAGAGAAATGAATGAATGTACAGCGTACTGGAGACCATCCAAACAATTAACATAGAGAAATGAATGAAGGTACAGAGTACTGGAGACCATCCAAACAATTAACATAGAGAAATGAATGAAGGTACAGCGTACTGGAGACCATCCAAACAATTAACATAGAGAAATGAATGAAGGTACAGAGTACTGGAGACCATCCAAACAATTAACATAGAGAAATGAATGAAGGTACAGCGTACTGGAGACCATCCAAACAATTAACATAGAGAAATGAATGAAGGTACAGCGTACTGGAGACCATCCAAACAATTAACATAGAGAAATGAATGAAGGTACAGCGTACTGGAGACCATCCAAACAATTAACATAGAGAAATGAATGAAGGTACAGAGTACTGGAGACCATCCAAACAATTAACATAGATAGACATGAATGAAGGTACAAAGTACTGTAGAAAGAGTAAGACAAATAGTGTTTCTGCCCATCGATCCATACAACACATTGTCTTCATGGAATGGAATATTTATATTCAGGGTATGCAAACCATTTTGAAATGTTCTGTTCATCGTAGTTTTATTCGGTCTGAAAACGTTGTTTTATATACGTGTGAACAGAGGAAACAATCAATACGTTATCCTCTGGTGATAATCTGACAAATAGTAACATTCTTTAATTTAAGGGATGACATGTGTGTGTTTTACGTTTATTTATCGTCGCTACCGGTTGCCCATAGCAGCGACGCCTCCTGAAGAGATAAGTCTTTTTCTTGGAGGATAGTGCAAAGATACAGACAGAGACCCATTCCAGAGTCTCCTCTGGTTCTTTTACGTGCACGGTGTAAAGCACCGACACGAGACCTGCGATCCATGGATTACCAGTCCATCGTGCTACCACTGGACTACAGATCCGTCTGTAAGGGATGACATATGTAAATCTAGGATATGAAGAAACCGCCATCACTGACGGGAGGGATTTGTTAATTGTTCAATTTATCTGTTCAATAAAAGCTTGCTTTTTATAGTACAAAACGCGTCTTTTAATTAATTGTTTAATTTAATAATATTGTATTGCTCTATATACATGTATATTACAATCACAATCGTTGTACAAATACAAATTTAGCAAATGGGTTGGGCCACAAGTTCTAACAACATTAGTGATTGGCCCTCCTCCCCATAGAATAAATTAAGAACAAAAGAATGTAAGTTAGTGCTGAAAACATAATGCACATAATGCATTTTACAAGATTAAATATAGTCTGTGAATTTTCAAAGAAATGTGCTAGTTTGCTAAATCCACTGTCCGGTTTCCCAAGAATTGCACCCCAGGACCAAGCCCAAATCTGACTGAAAACGAGAACATATTGGAGACTTACTAACTCAAATATCGTAAGTATATGTTAAACAAAAGTAATCAGTTAAAACTATGTGTTTGTTTAAT
This sequence comes from Archivesica marissinica, assembly GCA_014843695.1. Classification (NCBI taxonomy): domain Eukaryota; kingdom Metazoa; phylum Mollusca; class Bivalvia; order Venerida; family Vesicomyidae; genus Archivesica; species Archivesica marissinica. The sequence continues at coordinate 41,377,978 of CM026397.1, read as the reverse complement.
AAATTTCTGTACTGCTGTGAACATTACTATGTTGTCTTCGTGTTTCAAAGTATCTCTACCGAATAGTAGCATATAAACACCAAGAGGACGATAAACTCTTGTTTCCTGAAATCGAACAATTCTTGGAGCATGGTATTTATAGCATTGGAAGAAAAGTGCTGGGCATTTTCAATTGGAAAATCGCATTCACACTTAGGGGTTTCTCTTACATGGTTGTTGTATAAATTATCATTTAAATTGCTACATTTGCTTCTTAAACGGGCGTCTTTTAATATATGGTTGCAGACCTACACCGTTAAATTGAATATATAGAGTGGTGGAACCTATGCTCGGCGTAAATCCTACATATCATGGCCTATAAAAAAAGTTAAATGCACTTGCCGTATATTATTATTTTCTTAGGTCGTGAACACAACTTTCATAAAATTGTTGTTGAAAATGTTAGCTTCATTAGTAATCATTACGTAACCATGCGCCTAAATACAGCTATCGCAACGGCACCTGTTTCCATGAGGAACTAGATACTTTAGGGCACCTATGCACGGCGTACATGAATTTTTTTATTTATGCACGGGTAAAGGGTAAATGTTGAATATATTATTTTGACTTAGTAACATCAATAACTAACAATATTACAACTCATAAGAAACTTTTTTCTGGTTATTTGTACTTTTTTTTTTCCAATCCGGATAGCCACCTGCAATGCTCATAAACCGCACATTTCGGTGGAACTTTTTTTTCCGACAAGTTGTCTGTTTATATTCGGCTACTGAACTAGTCAGGTGACAGTTGCATTAGGCTACCGGTACGCACAACGGAATGCTATTGAACCATGCTTTAACGAAAATAGGTTAAAACTATTTAAGTATTTTAAATACGGATGTAAATGGAAAAAATACGCAGAGCATAGGAATACGCCGATCATAGGTGTATATGTGGTGTGTGTGTGTGTGTGTGTGTGTGTGTGTGTGTGTGTGTGTGTGTGTGTGTGTGTGTGTGTGTGTGTGTGTGTGTGTGTGTGTGTGTGTGTGTGTGTGTGTGTGTGTGTGTGTGTGTGTGTGTGTGTGTGTGTGTGTGTGTGTGTGTGTGTGTGTGTGTGTGTGTGTGTGTGTGTGTGTGTGTGTGTGTGTGTGTGTGTGTGTGTGTGTGTGTGTGTGTGTGTGTGTGTGTGTGTGTGTGTGTGTGTGTGTGTGTGTGTGTGTGTGTGTGTGTGTGTGTGTGTGTGTGTGTGTGTGTGTGTGTGTGTGTGTGTGTGTGTGTGTGTGTGTGTGTGTGTGTGTGTGTGTGTGTGTGTGTGTGTGTGTGTGTGTGTGTGTGTGTGTGTGTGTGTGTGTGTGTGTGTGTGTGTGTGTGTGTGTGTGTGTGTGTGTGTGTGTGTGTGTGTGTGTGTGTGTGTGTGTGTGTGTGTGTGTGTGTGTGTGTGTGTGTGTGTGTGTGTGTGTGTGTGTGTGTGTGTGTGTGTGTGTGTGTGTGTGTGTGTGTGTGTGTGTGTGTGTGTGTGTGTGTGTGTGTGTGTGTGTGTGTGTGTGTGTGTGTGTGTGTGTGTGTGTGTGTGTGTGTGTGTGTGTGTGTGTGTGTGTGTGTGTGTGTGTGTGTGTGTGTGTGTGTGTGTGTGTGTGTGTGTGTGTGTGTGTGTGTGTGTGTGTGTGTGTGTGTGTGTGTGTGTGTGTGTGTGTGTGTGTGTGTGTGTGTGTGTGTGTGTGTGTGTGTGTGTGTGTGTGTGTGTGTGTGTGTGTGTGTGTGTGTGTGTGTGTGTGTGTGTGTGTGTGTGTGTGTGTGTGTGTGTGTGTGTGTGTGTGTGTGTGTGTGTGTGTGTGTGTGTGTGTGTGTGTGTGTGTGTGTGTGTGTGTGTGTGTGTGTGTGTGTGTGTGTGTGTGTGTGTGTGTGTGTGTGTGTGTGTGTGTGTGTGTGTGTGTGTGTGTGTGTGTGTGTGTGTGTGTGTGTGTGTGTGTGTGTGTGTGTGTGTGTGTGTGTGTGTGTGTGTGTGTGTGTGTGTGTGTGTGGTGTGTGTGTGTGTGTGTGTGTGTGTGTGTGTGTGTGTGTGTGTGTGTGTGTGTGTGTGTGTGTGTGTGTGTGTGTGTGTGTGTGTGTGTGTGTGTGTGTGTGTGTGTGTGTGTGTGTGTGTGTGTGTGTGTGTGTGTGTGTGTGTGTGTGTGTGTGTGTGTGTGTGTGTGTGTGTGTGTGTGTGTGTGTGTGTGTGTGTGTGTGTGTGTGTGTGTGTGTGTGTGTGTGTGTGTGTGTGTGTGTGTGTGTGTGTGTGTGTGTGTGTGTGTGTGTGTGTGTGTGTGTGTGTGTGTGTGTGTGTGTGTGTGTGTGTGTGTGTGTGTGTGTGTGTGTGTGTGTGTGTCTATGCGTGCGTGCGTGCGTGCGTGCGTGCGTGCGTGCGTGCGTGCGTGCGTGCGTGCGTGCGTGCGTGCGTGCGTGCGTGCGTAACCTACAACATGATATCTGATGCCGTTGCTGGTTAGAAGTATACGGAATAGTAATATTGTTTGATTGACAATTGGGTCAAGTAAATTTGCAGATTTATTTGATACACGAATTGATCCATTTACAGATCGTTTGCAATAAGAACGTATTTAACTTTATGTTTTTCTCGAATTTGGGTGATCTTCATTGATATCACTTAAACCAGTACTTTGTCGGACACATCGTATGCTTTTCCAAGGCATACATTTAATTTATCCCAAACATTCAAGCTGTAGTTAGGATGTCGGTATAACAGCCTATATGTATGATACACGTTTCAGATCGAGTGCTTGCTTCTATCCCAGCTGTAGTTAGGATGTCGGTATAACAACCTATGTATGATACACATTTCATATCGAGTACTTGCTTCTATCCCAGCTGTAGTTAGGATGTCGGTATGACAGCCTATATGTATGATACACGTTTCATATCGTGTGTTTGCTTCTATCCCAGCTGTAGTTAGGATGTCGGTATAACAACCTATATGTATGATACACGTTTCATATCGAGTGTTGGCTTCTATCCCAGCTGTAGTTAGGATGTCGGTATAACAACCTATGTATGATAAACGTTTCAGATCGAGTGATTGCTTCTATCCCAGCTGTAGTTAGGATGTCGGTATAACAACCTATATGTATGATACACGTTTCAGATCGAGTGTTTGCTTCCATAACGACTCCAGTAATATATCCTCTAAGATAGTAACTCTTTTTGTGAGGATATTTGACGCCACATATGTAAGAAATCCACCTGAATATGCAGAGCTATCCTTTCTGTATAGACTGTCAATACTATAAAGTATCAAAGTCTCATCTACTTAGAGATTCCTTTAAAACCACTGAAACACTTGATATCAAATTCCGAAAAAATTATTTTCTCTAAAATGGATTTTACTTCTGATCCTACGTTCTCGTGTAGTATCCACTTACATTGTTTAGGTTAAAGTTAATTGGTCTGGGCTTGGGTTAGGATTTACATCTCCAGCTATGATAAGGCTACTTGGGGAAACCAAATGACTTGAGGGTTTAGAAACATCTGCGTTAGACAACACTCAATTCCATTCGAGTGACGTATACCATTTTGACGAGTTCATACCATTGGCAATTACGATTGATGATACATAAGATGCAAGCCGTAATTGTACAGTTGATTGTATAAGTACTAGAGCAATTATATCAACAACATCTCTCAAACATTTAGTCAAGAACAGTAAACAGTTCAACAGTTCTACAAAGGATAATTTACAAACGTGGGGGAATTTTTTGACCCTCAGAGTGTTGTTATAGAAAATTCCGATTGCTGCACTGTACGAACTAATGTGTGTTTTTACGTTTATTTATCATCGTTACCGGTTGCCCATATGAGCGACGCCTCTTGGGAGGATATGCAATAGCGATGTAATAATTAATGTATTACTCTAGATCTATTACAGAATTCTTGTAAAAGTTGTTTCCTTGTAAATAACTTAGGAATGTAAAAATCCTCAAGTGAATGTAGGTGTGGTAGCATATCGCTAACACAAAGCTAAATTCGCCCACGTACATTGACAACTACTCTTTCAGTGAAGGCAGCACCTCACATGGCGACTACTAGTTTGAATACGCTCTGTAACATCATACACCGTGGGACGATAGTGCCAGGAACATATTAAATCCGTGTTTATTTTTGTTATTTACCAAGCACAACAGCAATGGCAAATTAAGCACCGGAGAGACAGGTCATAGTGAACGTCATCAATGATTTACACATGATAGAGATAACATCTCATAAGTTTGCTGTGTCATTCAAGCATGATGCACATGCTCAATAGTATACATGCAGCAATTAATATTGGAAAGCACCCATGACGAGTGGGGATTGCCACTTCTGTAAACAGGACTACTGGACATATTGCAAACAGTATCATTAGGAGCACTTGACGCGGTCAGAACAAACTGATGTATGGCAAAGGAAAGCTGTTGTTAGGTAAACTGCCCGCCGGCGATATAGCCCAAAATGGTGCTGATGCAGGCGTAAAACCCGAAATATAACATAACATAATGGCTTTTCTGGTCTGGAACGGACACAGAGCGATCACAAACTGCTGTGAAGCTAGGTTTGTTAAGAAAGTAACAACACATCAATGGTTGCAAAACGGGCATTTTTAATAATTTAGTATGCCATAGCTAAAATATGTGGTTTACATATTGTTAATTTTTAACAAAACTGGGCAAGGGGAAAAACTGCCAAGAAGTAGATGAAATCTACAAACATTTGTTCTAGGAGCACTCGACGCTGTCAGAACAAACTGATTTAAGTCTGATCATTTTAAAAACGCATGTAATAATGTTACAAACAGCTGTACAGTGAAACATGTGTTAATGGTCACCTCTATTAAGCAGTCAACCTATATTAATCACTCAGTTTCCAGATTCCCAATATATGTATGCTGTTTTATTAATTGTTCAAATTAGTTCTCGTTAAATGAACTCTTTATTATTGTTATTATTATGCTAAGCAGCCACACTCTGTGCTGGCATTCTGTGCCGGAGCAGCCACTCTCTGTGCTGGCATTCTGTGCCGGAGCAGCCACTCTCTGTGCTGGCATTCTGTGCCGGAGCAGCCACTCTCTGTGCTGGCATTCTGTGCCGGAGCAGCCACTCTCTGTGCTGGCATTCTGTGCCGGAGCAGCCACTCTCTGTGCTGGCATTCTGTGCCGGAGCAGCCACTCTCTGTGCTGGCATTCTGTGCCGGAGCAGCCACTCTCTGTGCTTGCATTCTGTGCCGGAGCAGCCACTCTCTGTGCTGGCATTCTGTGCCGGAGCAGCCACTCTCTGTGCTTGCATTCTGTGCCGGAGCAGCCACTCTCTGTGCTTGCATTCTGTGCCGGAGCAGCCACTCTCTGTGCTGGCATTCTGTGCCGGAGCAGCCACTCTCTGTGCTTGCATTCTGTGCCGGAGCAGCCACTCTCTGTGCTGGCATTCTGTGCCGGAGCAGCCACTCTCTGTGCTTGCATTCTGTGCCGGAGCAGCCACTCTCTGTGCTTGCATTCTGTGCCGGAGCAGCCACTCTCTGTGCTGGCATTCTGTGCCGGAGCAGCCACTCTCTGTGCTGGCATTCTGTGCCGGAGCAGCCACTCTCTGTGCTGGCATTCTGTGCCGGAGCAGCCACTCTCTGTGCTGGCATTCTGTGCCGGAGCAGCCACTCTCTGTGCTGGCATTCTGTGCCGGAGCAGCCACTCTCTGTGCTGGCATTCTGTGCCGGAGCAGCCACTCTCTGTGCTGGCATTCTGTGCCGGAGCAGCCACTCTCTGTGCTGGCATTCTGTGCCGGAGCAGCCACTCTCTGTGCTGGCATTCTGTGCCGGAGCAGCCACTCTCTGTGCTGGCATTCTGTGCCGGAGCAGCCACTCTCTGTGCTGGCATTCTGTGCCGGCTGCTTAAGACAGGTTTGACTATATAGTATATATATTATATGCATTATTCTGGGTTATAAGCGATATGAAATTCAGTCTCAAGCGATTTGATTGGTATAGTCTGAAATATGGACTGAGCTCAACCAATCAAAACACTTGAGACGGAGTTAGACAACTCATCCCAACCAACCAAAACGCTTGATATTGTGTTAGAGACTAAAAATAGGCGTACGTAATCTTACCATCATCTGCATATTAGTTGCGTTCTCCTGGTAGCGATAGTAATTGTGTATGCGTGTAATACCAGCTGCGTACTTGTTGAGCGGAACAAGCCTGGCTTCCCCTACTGTGAACAGGACGAGGCCGATACACATGTTAACTGTTGCCACGTACACTTCCATTGTCACTATTGAGAAACTGGCGTCTTTCTGAAAAAATAGTTTCATAGAATTAACAGCTATTCCTTAGTGAGCAAACAATAGAGTGTGTGTGGAACCTACTTGGTGCAATGCATACTCTTAGTTTATACAAATTTATGTTAGCTCGATTGCGAAACAAGTTCTTTCAACTTATATTAATCACTTTCGAGACCTCATTCCTGATGGAATCCATCGCCATGAAGGAGAGAGAAGAGGCAATGTGGAATTTAAATGCCTTGCCTAAGGGTACAATCGTAACTGCTCCAGCGGGGCTCGAACTCCGGACCTTTCGCACCTGAAGCGAACGCGCATCCACTGCGATATCACGGCTTCCACCATGCATACTTAGTTCTAACCTCGTCAGGACCACAGTGTTGGTTTTCAAAGGGATTTGACATTCATGGGCATACATACTTACACCCTGATAACATATTAGATCTTGGTTATTGTGACCCGATTTAATGTCAATACATACATACACACACACACACACACACACACACACACACACACACACACACACACACACACACACACACACACACACACACACACACACACACACACACACACACACACACACACACACACACACACACACACACACACACACACACACACACACACACACACACACACACACACACACACACACACACACACACACACACACACACACACACACACACACACACACACACACACACACACACACACACACACACACACACACACACACACACACACACACACACACACACACACACACACACACACACACACACACACACACACACACACACACACACACACACACACACACACACACACACACACACACACACACACACACACACACACACACACACACACACACACACACACACACACACACACACACACACACACACACACACACACACACACACACACACACACACACACACACACACACACACACACACACACACACACACACACACACACACACACACACACACACACACACACACACACACACACACACACACACACACACACACACACACACACACACACACACACACACACACACACACACACACACACACACACACACACACACACACACACACACACACACACACACACACACACACACACACACACACACACACACACACACACACACACACACACACACACACACACACACACACACACACACACACACACACACACACACACACACACACACACACACACACACACACACACACACACACACACACACACACACACACACACACACACACACACACACACACACACACACACACACACACACACACACACACACACACACACACACACACACACACACACACACACACACACACACACACACACACACACACACACACACACACACACACACACACACACACACACACACACACACACACACACACACACACACACACACACACACACACACACACACACACACACACACACACACACACACACACACACACACACACACACACACACACACACACACACACACACACACACACACACACACACACACACACACACACACACACACACACACACACACACACACACACACACACACACACACACACACCACACACACACACACACACACACACACACACACATATATATATGAAGCACCTCTAGATTTTGATTTTGCAATAAACAAACAAATGAATATAGATTTGTTCTGGACGAATCTTATTTTATGTGATACGAATTACTACTATGTATTCGTATTATAGGTTTTAAAAGTGTCCAATTGTTTTCGGGGAACTAGTTCTAAGCTAGCACTGGTGTGCGCATAGAAATATAGACTTGTACTGGAATCCAGAAATGGCCAGGTGAATCTATTTATGTAGTTGAAATTCTGCAACAATAATGTGTTCCCATATTGTTCGCGGATGTTCCAGCAGGGATGTGGTATATACTATTATGTTGTGACAGGGTTTCATGTTTTTGTTAACATATTTGCATTTAATTACTAAATTAAGCACTTTATATTTATATACGTTCACTCAATAAACTATCCGAGTGTGTATTATGCAGAGTGCGTTTTCAATCGTCCTTCTATTATATATTTATATAATTTATGTAATAGTTGTTCTTATATTCTATATATGGTTAACTGCTATTTCGCAATTAGCGTATTGGAAATACATGCACGTGCATTGTGTACAGAGAATACAAAGGAACTACTAGTAGTGAACGCTTCTATTTCTACTTCAAGTCCCTGGTTAATAAATTGCATCGGGGTATGAACTACATTGAGCGTGTTTTAAGTATGTGGATGCCGAATACCGATTTAATACATTTACATTAATTATTCAAATAGTATCAACGAAGCGCAGCCAACCACTGCGAATGCGCATGTCCGTACTTCGAGTACTCATGTCAGCTGCATATCATTAATGAGGAAATTACCACGAAAATAGATACACACAAGGCATACACGTTCATCGAATGAAATACAATAACGAGTGTGTGTGATTTAATTTACTGCATTTCTGTATTTGTAACAGAGTGTGTGTGATTTAATTTGCTGGACGCTTGTATCTGTAACACAGTCTGTTTGATTTCATGTTGCTGGATTCCTGTATCTGTAACACAGTCTGTGTGATTTAATGTTGCTGCATTCCTGTATCTGTAACACAGTCTTTGTGATTTAATGTTGCTGCATTCCTGTATCTGTAACACAGTCTGTGTGATTTAATGTTGCTGCATTCCTGTATCTGTAACACAGTCTGTGTGATTTAATGTTGCTGCATTCCTGTATCTGTAACACAGTCTGTGTGATTTCATGTTGCTGGATGCTTGCATCTCCTTGCTTACTGCGTCTTGCTGCTGCTGAATAAATAATGAATGATGTCCCACACAGTCTACTATCCTACGGGATAAGGTGTGTCGTCAGGATGTTATGGGATGTGTGGGTGTTTCCAGTAGCACGACTGCTGCTTGGAGGTAACGTAAGCAAACATACCGGATCAGTGTACACAGTGCAGTTGCTCGGACGTTTGCACAAGGAAGCAACCGTCCCTCCTTAGTTTATGATTGAAACTTTGTACTGAGGGAATACCGTTGCTATTGCTTGTGTTACGTTTAATGAATATTTATACAAGAAGAGTGCCCTTACTCGTTCTCAATAAGTTTGTCATGAATGCTCCTCGTCGTTATAGGACCGAATCACGCCTTGTAACTCACTGCAGAGTCGAATGATTTTAGCTGACTTGCGGAAGGTCGGTGGTTATAACCGGGTACACCTGTCCATGATTGAACTACTGTTCGGAGGTGAACCAGTGGTCTTCCTCCACCAATAATCGCTGGAGAGTCGTCATGTGATCTAAGCTGTTTGTGTGAATTTAAACCCCAGAATACAATCCTCTTTGCAATGTACATTTGCATAAATATATTGTCCTCATATAGTATTCGTTCTGTGCTGTTCATTTATCACAAAGTTCGTGAGTATCTCGTGTCATGAGTTTGTCACAAAGTTCGTGAGTATCTCGTGAGTGTGTCACAAAGTTCGTGAGTATTTCGTGTCGTGAGTTTGTCACAACGTTCGTGAGTATCTCGTGAATTTGTCACAAAGTTCGTGAGTATCTCGTGAGTTTGTCACAAAGTTCGTGAGTATTTCGTGTCGTGAGTTTGTCACAAAGTTCGTGAGTATCTCGTGAGTTTGTCACAAAGTTCGTGAGTATTTCGTGTAGTGAGTTTGTCACAAAGTTCGTGAGTATTTCGTGTCGTGAGTTTGTCACACAGTTCGTGAGTATCTCGTGTCGTGAGTTTGTCACAAAGTTCGTGAGTATCTCGTGAGTTTGTCACAAAGTTCGTGAGTATCTCGTGAGTTTGTCACAAAGTTCGTGAGTATCTCGTGAGTTTGTCACAAAGTTCGTGAGTATCTCGTGAGTTTGTCACAAAGTTCGTGAGTATCTCGTGAGTTTGTCACAAAGTTCGTGAGTATCTCGTGAGTTTGTCACAAAGTTCGTGAGTATCTCGTGTCATGAGTTTGTCACAAAGTTCGTGAGTATTTCGTGTCGTGAGTTTGTCACAACGTTCGTGAGTATCTCGTGAGTTTGTCACAAAGTTCGTGAGTATCTCGTGAGTTTGTCACAAAGTTCGTGAGTATTTCGTGTCGTGAGTTTGTCACAAAGTTCGTGAGTATCTCGTGAGTTTGTCACAAAGTTCGTGAGTATTTCGTGTAGTGAGTTTGTCACAAAGTTCGTGAGTATCTCGTGAGTTTGTCACACAGTTCGTGAGTATCTCGTGAGTTTGTCACAAAGTTCGTGAGTATCTCGTGAGTTTGTCACAAAGCTCGTGAGTATCTCGTGAGTTTGTCACAAAGTCGTGAGTATCTCGTGAGTTTGTCACAAAGTTCGTGAGTATCTCGTGAGTTTGTCACAAAGTTCGTGAGTATCTCGTGAGTTTGTCACAAAGTTCGTGAATATCTCGTGAGTTTGTCACAAAGTTCGTGAGTATCTCATGAGTTTGTCACAAAGTTCGTGAGTATCTCGTGAGTTTGTCACAAAGTTCGTGAGTATCTCGTGAGTTTGTCACAAAGTTCGTGAGTATCTCGTGAGTTTGTCACAAAGTTCGTGAGTATCTCGTGAGTTTGTCACAAAGTCGTGAGTATCTCGTGAGTTTGTCACAAAGTTCGTGAGTATCTCGTGAGTTTGTCACAAAGTTCGTGAGTATCTCATGAGTTTGTCACAAAGTTCGTGAGTATCTCGTGAGTTTGTCACAAAGTTCGTGAGTATCTCGTGAGTTTGTCACAAAGTTCGTGAATATCTCGTGAGTTTGTCACAAAGTTCGTGAGTATCTCGTGAGTTTGTCACAAAGTCGTGAGTATCTCGTGAGTTTGTCACAAAGTTCGTGAGTATCTCATGAGTTTGTCACAAAGTTCGTGAGTATCTCGTGAGTTTGTCACAAAGTTCGTGAGTATCTCGTGAGTTTGTCACAAAGTTTGTGAATATCTCGTGAGTTTGTCACAAAGTTCGTGAGTATCTCATGAGTTTGTCACAAAGTTCGTGAGTATCTCGTGAGTTTGTCACAAAGTTCGTGAGTATCTCGTGAGTTTGTCACAAAGTCGTGAGTATCTCGTGAGTTTGTCACAAAGTTCGTGAGTATCTCATGAGTTTGTCACAAAGTTCGTGAGTATCTCGTGAGTTTCGGCATACCAGTTTACTAATACTGTTAGAACTTGTTGCCCAACCATTTTGCGTTTTCTTTGCTTTGCTATGAATATGTATGTAATGTTAAGGCCATAATAAAATAAATCCTAGATTTTCATCCAAATTTTTTTGAAATTTTATTTTTTATTTTATATTTTCAGGATATCGATATTTATGCTGATAAAATGGTGTTTTGACAAGATTCAACTTGACAAGATTTTTTTTTTTTTCAAATAGTAATAAAAAAAATCGGGGCGGGCGGGGATGAAAATCTAGGAAATATTTTATTATGGCCTAATGTCAAATAGTAAATAAAATATGATTAAGCTAAACGTGATTTTTGCAAGGAATATTTCAACAGATTGTCGTACAGAATTAATGTGTTCTCTATTGTGTGTCACGGTTCTCTTGTGATTATGTACGTTTACGTCATAAAGCTTGTCCTCGACTAGTGCTTGTTCTGTTTGCGCTTGTTAAACAGTCCAGCGAGCCTCTTGTATAATACATAAGTACATAATGTAATTCCATTGTGGAGATGACAGACCGCTCCCTCCTCGTATAACAATAATTTCTATCGAAATGGGTATGCAAGTGATCCAGTCTAATATTTCTATTATACTGCAGTGCTCTCGTAAATGTCGGGAAACGATCGGGTGTAATGTAGTTGATGCTTTGTTCAGCCATTAGTTATGTATGATTATTAATTTTTTCTCGGCATTTTGTCTGTATGGGCAAAAAGGGAATGTATAGTGTTTAAATATGCATTAAATCATAGCTTAGCGAGTGACGTTAATCGTGGCTTCATTATGCTAGCTGTTGTAGCTTTGTGACGTAATTTAAAATATCTGTGCGCTGTTTGGATATTTTGGTCATGTTAGAATCGAAATAATATTTTAATATGCGTTATTTATAGTCGAATAAAACATGGTTTGTCGTTCTGAGAGCCGGAATTAGCCACTGAGGCCTCCGGCCTGCGTAGTTAATTCCTACGCGTCAACACTCCAATAACGAATATATACATAACACAATGTGGGCTGTGCTGCACAGACCGGTAATAACGAATATATACATATGTATAACACAATGTGGGCTGTGCTGCACAGACCGGTACTATCGAATATATACATATGTATAACACAATGTGGGCTGTGCTGCACAGACCGGTAATATCGAATATATACATATGTATAACACAATGTGGGCTGTGCTGCACAGACCGGTAATATCGAATATATACATATGTATAACACAATGTGGGCTGTGCTGCACAGACCGGCAATAACGCCATTACATAGTATTTCACGTGTAATAATAATGCAAATGTTCACGGTATGTATTCATACGCTCTGCCAAACTATATAATAAACAAACAACATGGCGTCGAAAATCCAGTGGCCCTGAAAAGCATCATGTAGCTATAAACACTATAAACCCTTCACGACGGGGTTACTAACGCAAACAATAGTTCCCAATCGCTAAATTATTCCATGTCCAGATACAGTAGCAATGCCGATGTAAAGCTTGCTCAATGTTGTGAACATAGCAGGTATATGAACGTTTGCAAGAATCAGTTGGTAAATATGTATAGAGTGGTGGAACCAATGCTCGGCGTATTCCTATGCTCAGCGTATTTTTTCCATTTACATCGGTATTTAAAATATTTAAATAGTTTTAACCTATTTTCGCTGACAGAAGGGAAGCATGGTTCAATAGCATTCCATTGTGCGTACCGGTAGCCTAATGCAACTGTAAACTGACTGGTTCAGTAGCCGAATATAAACAGACAACTTGTTGTGAGAATTTTGTCCACCGAAATGATGCTGTTTATGAGCATTTCAGGTAGCTATCCGAATTGGAAAAAAGTACAAATAACCAGAAAAAAAGTTTCTTATGAGTTGTAATATTGTTAGTTATTGATGTTACTAAATCAAAATAACATATTCAATCTGTTCCCGTGCATAGTAATTTCATGAATTAAAAAACTGTTTATCACGTAAACAAATACATAACACCAGTAAAATTACAAATAAAATGTGAACTATTTTTTGTTGCGTTTACTATTCATATACAACCGCCCACAGAACACACTTCATTAAGTGTAACTGAAGCACAGTACAAGTTACGCATGAACAATTCAGTGAATGTACAGCTTTCTGCACGAGTATGTTATAAATGGGATCTTATAGTCGTGTTCATTTGTTCTCAGATTTATCTAATTCGTCTTTTATAAACGTTAAAAACTCCACAGAGACTATAGTTTTTAGAAGACTCGTTAACGAAATGCAATAACAAATGATCACTGGTTTAATATCCTATGTATAGTAATTATGTTGTCACGTGTATTTCCCCCTGGAGCAACCTAGTCGTGAGGTTACATATTCACCGTCATTAAGCAAATTTAAAAATAACTCAAATTTGTTTTTCCGTCTCCAATGATTCCTTCTTTCTACTTATCTGGCGAATGACGTTATTCGGAGTACCACTCCGTACCATTCCGTACCACTCAGCAATAATATGTAAATATCGCAATCTTATTAATGATCCTTCTTTTCGTGACCTGCATGAAAAGCTAATGTGTCAACTTGGCTTCATGTATGAAGATTAAATATACGTGTATGCCCCACCTTTATTGAACAGGTAATTCAGCTTCACCACGCCAAGAACCGAACCCACGACCCAGTCTCCCCACACCAAGACCCGAACCCACATGTATCTCATGAGTCCACCTGTTGTTCCCCATACCACACCACACCAAGACCTGAACCAACGACCCAGTATCACCACACCAAGACCTGAACCCACGACCCAGTCTCACCACACCAAGACCTGAACCCACGACCCAGTATCACCACACCAAGACCCGAACCCACGACCCAGTCTCACCACACCAAGACCCGAACCCACATGTATCTCATGAGTCCACCTGTTGTTCCCCACACCACACCACGCCAAGGCCCGAACCCACGACCCAGTCTCACCACACCAGCCCAAGACCCGAACCCACGATCCAGTCTCACAAGCAAATAATGTACATTTAATCAAGAGAGGCGTGCCGAAAAACGATGCGATTTTTTTAATGTAAGTTTACACTTCCAAAAATAAAGTGTTGTTCTCCTCATTAGTTAACGACTCTATTCCACCTGCAACGAACTAATTAATATTGTTTTATTCTACCCATTAGTTAACGACTCTATTCCACCTGCAACGAACTAATTAATATTGTTTTATTCTCCCCATTAGTTAACGACTCTATTCCACCTGCAACGAACTAATTAATATTGTTTTATTCTCCCCATTAGTTAACGACTCTATTCCACCTGCAACGAACTAATTAATATTGTTTTATTCTCCCCATTAGTTAACGACTCTATTCCACCTGCAACGAACTAATTAATATTGTTTTATTCTCCCCATTAGTTAACGACTCTATTCCACCTGCAACGAACTAATTAATATTGTTTTATTCTCCCCATTAGTTAACGACTCTATTCCACCTGCAACGAACTAATTAATATTGTTTTATTCTCCCCATTAGTTAACGACTCTATTCCACCTGCAACGAACTAATTAATATTGTTTTATTCTCCCCATTAGTTAACGACTCTATTCCACCTGCAACGAACTAATTAATATTGTTTTATTCTCCCCATTAGTTAACGACTCTATTCCATCTGCAACGAATTAATTAATATTGTTTTATTCGATGAGTTTCCATTAAAATCGGAAGAAATCGAAATGTATTTTGTCGGGAAATTTTTTTTAAACTTTATTTATTTTATTGCGAAGCAAGTTTTAACAACTTATATTAATCACGCTCGTTGGCTCAGATGAAAGCGTATATGTGGTCATTCATGTGGGAGGAAACACGAGTACCTGGAGAAAACCCACCTGTCCGATTTGGCGACCATCGTATCATCTCACAAGTGTCGAAGTTCATAACTGTATATACCGCACGATTTGGAATGACTAAATATTTTGTTCTGCCAGAATCAAATATTTTGTAATTTCACATCGTGTTGTATGCTTGATACAAGACTGCCTCGCTCGCTATCGCTCTACAATGGCTGTTCAGACACGTCTGCCATTACTGCATATCACTATCTCTCTTTTATAAACTATATTTGTTTTACTAAATTATCTCCAATAATATCTACCATGTATTGCTAATCATTCCAATTATTTCATTTAGTTTATACAAATTTAATTTAGCTCGATTGCGAAACAGGTTCTTACAACTTATATTAATCACTCTCGAAACCTCATTCCTGGTGGAATCCATCGCCACGAGGGAGAGAGAAGAGGCACTGTGGAAATTAAATGCCTTGCCTAAGGGCACAATCGTAAGGACTCCAGTGGGGCTCGAACTCCGGACCTTTCGCACCTGAAGAGAACGCGCATCCACTGCGCTATCACGACTTCCACTTCCATTATTTCATTTGAAGAAGCTAGCTAAGGTATGTTGTTCTACCTGGGTGCCAGTCCATAGCTGGCATACTGCTCGCTGGGACACCCTACCTGGGTGCCAGTCCATAGCTGGCATACTGCTCGCTGGGACACCCTACCTGGGTGCCAGTCCATAGCTGGCATACTGCTCGCTGGGGCACCCGCTGTCTTCCTCCATCAACAATAGCTGCACAATCGCCACATGACCCATTAGTTTTGCTTTAGTGGTCACTGAGAATGGCTTCCCGTGTTGAATTTACAAGATTCAGAGACGTCCACGATGAACTTATCCCCGCCAGCATGTGGCGTGTAGCACTTGAAAAACCAAATACCATCGAACTTATGTCGTTTACAGCAAAACAAGTCTGCATACCTGTGTGTAGGCCTATCACATGCTTAAACTGTAACACCATTACATATGATGAACTGTTCCACATTGTTCAAGAATGCGATACTGTTAAATCAGATAACCTCAGAAACATTTACCTGAACCATGTACATGACTATTTCTCTAATAACTTATATATGTTAATGAAAAATATATCACGACCTGCGTTCTTGAAATATTTACTAGGACATATAGACAAAGACATTGCCAGATTAATACATCCGGAACAGTATTCAGACTTTCTGTGCACCAGTGCTTCATTTCTTAAGCAAGTTTATGCGATAGCATTATAAAATAAACGAAAATAATGTGTTCATATATGTGATACAAAACGATACTATTTATATCACCATGTACTTCATAATGTACCATTTTCGCTTTCGTGAATCCTTATGTTGTTTTAGATGGTTGTATATTTATTATTAAGCCCGAGAATAACTATTGACACTTTCCTTGATCTTAGGCCAAGGTTATGATATTGTATTGTTTTTTTCATTCTTAATTATCTGTACGTATGTATGTTATGTTGTATGTATATTCTAATTCGTTGTTGTGTATAGTTGTGTTTATAATTATGTTCTGTACTTTTGTATCTTTCTTGATGATTGTATGTAACTCTTCAGAAATGAAGGAATAAAAGATAATATATAATATATATATGTTAGAACGTGTGACCATGTTTGCTTTATTTGCATATATTATATGTAGATTGTGGGCAAAATAAAATACGATTAAACTATATGACCTGAATCCACCAACACGTAAAAACATCATATGATACACCATTGTGAAATAGTTATACACCACGTTATAAAAGATCGTTAAGAAATAGTTATAAAAAGTACTGAAATGTAGTCAGGAGTAAGTACGTTCATTCTCCAGCGAGACGTAATACTGTCTAGGTAGCCTTCAGCGTCGCGTCTTTGAAAACTGCCATCTGATCTGTCTTCGTAGGCGATGTCCGTCTCTACGAGGGGCATTAAGAGAACAGTAGAGTATATAGCAGTGTTTAGTTACTAGATAAAGTAATAACATCACTTTACTATTATCGAATGGAATACCACAAGAAAGCCATATGACCCCTCTCTCATGTCCAATCCTAGTTCAACTAGATTTATTGAAACGGTCGGATAGCATTCAGGCCAATAGCCTGCCATATATGCATTATGCCTGAGATCACAGGCATTGATTCGACATTAGTTTATACAAATTTATTTTAGCTTGATTGAGAAACAGGTTTTTACTGCGTTAGATTAATCGCTCTCGAGACCTCATTCCCGATGGAAGAGAGAAGAGGCAAAGTGGAATTTAAATGCCTTCCCTAAGGACACACTCGTAACGACTACAGCTGGGCGCGAACTCAGTCCAGTGCCTTTCGCACCTGACGCGAACGCACTACGACTGCGCTATCACGACTGCACATCACGACTTCCACAATACAGGCTTACTCTTCTGATCCAAGACATCATTTTAAAATATAAAATAACAATCAATATATTGAACAAACATGAATCTCTTGTTTCACAACTATTTGCAATGTTCTGCTAGAAATATCCGACATGTGGCACATATTATTGAACGCAATAAACTTAAATGATATCTTCACCTTAATTTAGCTCTATTTGAAACAGAATTGCCGTACGTACGGATCCGGTCATTTTAATTGGAAAAGCGTTAAATTATATTTAACAAGAAAAACTATTACATATAAATATGTAATAGAAGGACGATTGAAACCTCATGCTGCACAATATACACTCGGATAGTGTATAGAGTGAATGTATATGAATTATAATTCATAATTTAGTAATTAAATGTAAACATGTTGACAATAACATGAAACCTAGTTTCAGTTTCAGCTTATTTTAATAATAATTCGATAATAATAATAAGAAATAATTCACAGGAAGCAGATTAGCAACAACATAGATAGATAGATTCTTTATTATCCTCCAACGTAAATGGATTGACCTATTCATTTCTGGATTCCAGCTCAAGCCTGTATTTCTATGCACACACCAGTGAAAGCTTGGAACTAGTTCCCTGAAAACAAATGGATAATTTTAATACCTATAATACGAATACCTAGCAGTAATTCTTATCGCATAAATCCCAATTCGTCCAGAAAAAGGCGAAACTGAATTGTTCTTTGGATTTTACGGATTTTCGCTGGAATGTCGAGACATGTCATGAGTTCAATGAGAGACATCGGTCAGTTACTTCCCCTAAATACCCCTTAAAAGTAGATAGGTCCTATCAAGTGTTTTCCTCTGTTTTTATCGTTGTTTCCTTTGCACAACATGCTAACGACTTTATACCACTATCGCTTCTTATGGGTATTAGATTACTATATCTCAACATATCCCATACAGTATAATACAATGGGTACTTATTTGTAAAAGAATGTTATCAGTTAATTAACACTATTTTGATAAAATCGCATGTATCATACCGCAACATCTGGGTAGGGAATAACAGTAAAAACAAAGGATTCTAACTAAAAGGACCTATACACATTTTGGAATAAATCAGACTATATCTGCCAAGGGAGGTAATAGAAAATTAGAGATGTCTATTATTAGTAAGATTATGGAAACACTGCAAGTTAAATAATAAGAGGACCAGGCAAACAGCGGGAATCATGTTCCATTATTGCTTCGAGGAATATTACAAATAAGTAACACTATATATACGCGGTAATACCATAATTGCAGGGTGGCACGTGGCATCAAGATTTCAAGTACTATTGATATTTTAACGTCGCCGCAATTCTTATAAAGGGAGGCATTTCCAATAATGACTTCAGCTTCATTAGAAATAGTCAGGAGTCGCTACTGACTTTTATTTTAACATTGGATAGAGAAAATACTTAGAAACATAAGTAAGTAATAAAATAAGTTATGCTTGTTGCTATAATTTTATTATATAAAATAATATGTGTTTACTATTATTGCTATTTGTTTTTGCGCGTTTGTACCCACTCTGCTCTCGAATAGTGTTATATATATATCCGCGTTATGCGATGGTCTACTGGTTCCATATAACAAATTAAATTATAATACTTAACATTTAGCAATGAATATGGTTACGAAGGGTTTACTGATCGGCCATGTTATACAACTTTGCAACAACTTCAATGTTGTATGTTTGGTTTTGTATTTTGTTTGATTCTTTTGACCTTCTCCTTGTTAGAAATAAAGAACTGTTTTGCTTTAATTATAAGACACATATCAGATCAATATTACATGTATTTACACGTAGATATAAATATAAATGGCTGTGGGAGCTCATTTGTATCAAATGTATGCTTTATGTTTGCACCATTCGCTAACTGTATATAATATGTATGTATGTCCTCATGGGCTTGACAACCTATTGGAATTTAATAAAATAAACTGTCAAACTGTCAAACTATATATCCGCTTTATGCGATGGACTACTGGTTCTATTTAACAAATTAAATTTATAATACTTAACATTTAGCAATGAATATGGTTACGAAGGGTTTACTGATCGGCCATGTTATACAACTTTGCAACAGCTTCAATTTTGTATGTTTGGTTTTGTGTTTTGTTTGATTCTTTTGACCTTCTCCTTGTTAGAAATAAAGAACTGTTTTGCTTTAATAATAAGACACATATCAGATAAATATTACATGTAATTACACATAGATATGTGTGAGCTCATTTGTATAAAATGTATGCATTATGCTTGCACTGTTCGCTAACTGTATATAATATGTATGTATGTCCTCATGGGCTTGAACGCCTACTGGAATTTAATAAAATAAACTATCACACTATCAAACTATAACAGTTGAATGTTCTTTTTTCTGCGTCTCATCGATGTATGAAATATCGATGTTTATGCAAATTAGGTGAAACACAGAAAAATAACATTCTTCAAGTGTTATAATTACAATTAATATTTTACTAATTACAAAACAAGTTGTCGGCTATGAATATTACTGATAATAAAATAAGTTTGCAATTCATTGGGTTATGAATGACGATCACATGGGCTGATTCAGCCAATCAGAATCGCGATATTGCAAACAGTTGTAATTATATAATAATAAAAATAATTGAATCTGACGGAAATAGGATTAAATAATTAATGAACTTTAAATACATTTGTTTTCAATAAAACTTGAATAAAACTGTAGTAGTAATCTTTATTTACATCTCATCATTGTACGTACAATATTTACAATAATATTACATGTATAGTTTACATAATAAAAGTACAATGCCACTCCAACATGGAGTTATACGAGATGAACACAATTATACATACTCATTTATCACAGTATGTTAGGGATAAAGCTGCAATATCCCTGCTAATCGGATATTAAAAACTGCTCTTAGACAATTATAAAACACTGAAATACAAAATAGGTACTAGTGCACACTGATTAAGAATTGGTCATATGAATTCTAACTTCGCTTTGATCAGATCATAGCGAATATGATTAGCAGAGATATTACAGACGAATAAAAAAAATGCAGTTAGAAATACAAGAAATAATGACATTATTCACAAATTAAAAACTTATTTACATAATAAAAACTGATGCCTCTGTAGAATAATAAAACAGGTTTTGGCACAGTTACGAATAATCTCTTGGTTTGAAAACAGGAAACAATATTTATCATAATCAGACATTGAGTAGAAATTGATATTACACGCATATGACTTTGAGAATAAATCTTGTCTTAAATCCTTGTAAACTGGACAATTCAATATTACATGCATCTCATTTTCAATAGTAGCAGAAATAGTCACAAAATGGACAAATCCTAGATTCCTCTGGCAAACCTTCATACCGACCAGTTTCTATCCTAATGGGGGCAATCCGCAGTCGAAATTTGCAAAAAGCAGAACGATGTCTGGGTGGTAATACAATTTTGCAATATTGCTCTGCAATATGGTCAGTTTTAAACAAATTGTATACTCTCAATTTATTCCGCCCGCGTCTAGAGAGACCTATGACATTGTTTATCTTGGTTGACCAAGAGTTTATATACTTATCATATGCTTTGACCTCTATATTATGTGTGAAAGAACGAGATATAGGATTAGCAAAGCTAGTGTACATAGGAAAATCATTAGCTCATAATAGCTCTTAACATTAAAATGCCAATTTCTACATGAACGACTGGCTTTACTATATGCCCAGAGTGCCACTCGCTTATTGATCCTTGCGGTATCCATACCTGAAAGTCTCGACCAATAAAGCGAGATACATTTCCATTGTCGGACTATTGGGGGTTTCCAACCCATATCTCCTGGAATACCATTGTTTGGTGAATATGTGCCGACACCTAGAAAATACCTTAATGCCCTATTATGGACGGCTTCGATACACGAAACCCCCACAAAGGAGCACTATAACTGATTACAGGCCAAATGACCGAATCGTATAACTTTGTAAAAACATCATAGGGCACACCGCCCATTAATTTACAGTTTGCAATAAGTAAGCCCAATGCGCGACTGGCACTCTGAGAAACAGATTTAACTGTAATATTATTATCCAAATATTCATGCAAAACAACACCTAAGTAAGTATATCTGTCAACAATATTAATCTGATTTATTCCACACGTGAACCTAAACTGTGTACTTAATTCTAACTTGGGACTAAAGTGCACAACATTACTTTTAGACGCATTAACAGTCATATCATTTAGAGCACACCAATCATTTAAAGCATTCAGTAGCACTTATAAATCATCAACAGACTTCGTTATTAACACAATATCATCAGCATAGAGCATTATACAAACTTTCTCATCCCCAATTGTGATACCAATACCAAATGTCTTAAGATATAGAGACAAGTCATTAATGTATAAATTAAACAAAACAGGTGAAAGTATACAACCCTGACGCAAACCGCACTTGACATCAAACCATTCTGTCTTAAATTGATTAACCCTTACACATGACTTTACAGATGCATATACTGATTGCAATGCGCCAAACATTTTACCAGATATTCCTATATCAGATAAACGTTTCCATAAAATATTTCTATTAATGGTATCATAGGCCTTCTTAAAATCTATAAATGCACAGAATGTGGATTTGCGTAACTTTTGTCTTGACTATATTATTTACCCCAAATATCTGGTACGTTGTACTTGGACCTCTTCTAAAACCATTCTGATCATCTGATACGTTATCATTTGCCTCGGACCAAGTACTTAATCTACAGTTCAAAATGGAACAATATAGTTCATACATAGCAGGGGCAAGTGAAATACCTCTGTATGATAACGGGTCCCTTCTGTCCAATGTAGAAGATTTTGGTATGGGATTAATTATATATTTACTCCAAACTGATGGTACAATGCCATTATCAAAGCATATATTAAATAAAATGTGAAGAAACGATAGCGCTGCATCGTTATTAAGTACTTCTACAGGGATACAGTCTATGCCACATGCTTTGCATTTATTGACAGAATTAATAGCTTTATGAACTTCTAACACCGATACATGATTATAAAGATTAGCATCATTATCAGATATATTGCTGGTAGCATTAGTACCAGTAACATTAGGTGCGGCTTTGAACAGAGAGCTAAAGTAATTTTTCCATCGTGATAAAACAATATCGATATCATTAGAAACAGACCCATCCTCTAAAACAACTTCCATTGGAATTCTGTTATCTTACGTACAGTTTACTCCAATTTTACCAATTGATTTCCAAAACTTAGTAGTATCAACATCGCATTCATCTAATAGTTGAGATTGTAATGAGTACCAATGGAAACGCTTAGCTCTCTGAACCTCGCGGTCAAACAACTTACGGGTACGAACATACTCAGATTTTAGTGTAAGCTTATTACTCTTATCTGTACATGATAACCAAACCTTTTCAGATTTACAAACGTTATTCCATAAATCAGTCAATCTGTCCGACCACCATGGTTTACCTGGGCGGCGTTTTTTATTATACATACCATATTTAATTTCCTTACAGTGTAACTTATCAGACATATTATGTTGGACAATCCCACACCAATCTTTGTAAACATCATCAATATCAGATTGAGTTCGGAAACTACATTCCAGTTTTGAAATTGTTTGGTTAACATAAAACAACGATTCTTGACTGAACATAAAATCAGATGGAACATTAGTAACATCATATTTATAATGGCTACTGTTTATTAATATAATGCGGTACTTGATCATAAAGGTAGCTATCGATCATAATAGTCCACATAAGTAGCGAATGGTCTGGCAATGCACTAGATGTAATAGAAGAAACATGTTTGGTTTTATTAACAAGATCTGTCACTCTGATAACTTTAAATTGTTCAAATTTAGATAAACAGTCATGACTGTCAATGCAATAATCCACTACAGAACTTCCTTTAGTAGAAATAGAGGTAAAATCATTACCCCCAATACCACGACCATTCAACATACACATATTTACATTGACTAAAAAGTCTAACAATAATTCACCATACTTATTAAGACTACAATCAATTACTTGCCGGTCAGTTACAACATCGATTCCTTTAATGTAACCATCATCATCATCTCCACACTACTATTAAAGTCACCACATATATACATAGTTCCGCAATCTTTATACAAGTAAATAATAGAGAGCAGTGAATCATAAAAGTTATTGACATCAAACATCCTAGACTAATTTTCAGGAGGAAGATAACATACACAAGGCAGTATTGTAATATTATCTGACTTGTGACACAATTTAAGCAGTAAAATACCCTCATTAGAACTATAGACACATTAAAATGTTCAAGTAAAGTATTTCTAATAAAAAATCCAACACCGCCGGAGCCGATCCTGGCATTTCTATGAATGCGAGTTCTGTTGTGGCCGTACCATGTAAAACCCTCCAAGCGAAGCACATCGTTGGCAAGTAAATGGCTCTCGGCAATACCTAAAATATCTAAGTCATTTGATAAAACACACAAAGACCTAAGCATGTAATTATCAGAGTTCTCATCTGCTTTCCAACCTCTCACATTCCAAAACCCGGCACGAATCTACCTACACCCACGATTGTAACCACACGTGCGACCCCGAGAAAACGAATCTCCAGACCGACCATATCCTCCAGCCATGCCCCACTGAACACGTTGGACATCCCGGCGTTCGTCAAGACGATTATCTCGGTTTTCATTACGGTGTTGATCGTCGTGGGAATCAGGGCGGTTTTCCTGACGGTTCACAGAGTCATGCGGATTGTGGTGTCCAGAGGCGTGACTATGATTGTCCTTGCGCTCGTAGTTCCTGTTAATGATTCGAGATCCCCTCATTTGTAAATTATCAGCGTATGTGGGCAATACTATGAACAACAATCGTGACCTTGAGATTGGCATTAAAATACAAGAGACAAACAGAAAATGAAATGCATGTATTATTATTATTACTACTATTATTATTATTATCATTATTATTATTACTAT
Organism: Archivesica marissinica; assembly: GCA_014843695.1. NCBI lineage: Eukaryota > Metazoa > Mollusca > Bivalvia > Venerida > Vesicomyidae > Archivesica > Archivesica marissinica. The sequence goes on along the minus strand of CM026397.1, from coordinate 41,353,194 downwards.
TATAATTAATATTATTATTATTATTACGGTTAATTACGGATACTTTAATGTGTGTCCCGTCTATTATGGATCACAATTTTTGAAATACGTATTTAAGCAGAATTGAAAGATGTCCTTCAGGTCATGAAGTATGGCTTGTTTGAAGGTGATATGAGGTCCCCTATAGGTGTTCCATTGGAATTGTATGTCTATCTTGCTTCGTGTTTGAATTACAGGCACGAATAGTTTACTATGGGAGTCAATGGGAGTGGACATTTGGCTGACAGCCCAGAACACATGCATTGGTTGATTTCTCCAAAACCACTTCCTCCCCAAACACTCAGCCCAGAACACATGCATTGGTTGATTTCTCCAAAACCACTTCCTCCCCAAACACTCTGCCCAGAACACATGCATTGGTTGATTTCTCCAAAACCACTTCCTCCCCAAACACTCTATATATCCACAGTTTCATCAAACAACAATACTAATTGGAGAGAGAGAGAGAGCGAGAGAGAGAGCGAGAGAGAGCGAGAGAGAGATCGAGAGAGATCGAGAGAGAGAGAGAGAGAGAGAGAGCGAGAGCGAGAGCGAGAGCGAGAGAGAGCGAGAGCAAGAGAGAGAGAGAGAGCGAGAGAGAAGTATTAATGTAGCGTTTAATGCCTTACCTAAGGGCACACATTGCGGCAAGGCATTTAAATTCCACGTTGCATCTTCTCTCCCTTGTGGCGATGGATTCCATCAGGAATGAGGTCTCGAGAGTGATTAATATAAGTTGTAAGAACTTGTTTCGCAATTGAGCTAAGATAAATGTGTATCAACTAAAGGGCACAGTCGTAACTGCTACAGCTGGGCGCGAACTTCTGGTCTCTTCGCATGCGCTACCACTGCGCTACAACGATTTCCACAAAACTTCCACTGCAACACTGGTGGCTAATACATGATGGATAGTCAATTGCTTGTTATTAACTCTTTCACCGCCAATGCCGCATAAAACGCCTTTTCACAAAGCAGAATCCGATCAGACAGAACAGAACGTGAGGTCTGAACAGGCTATATATGCTGATTGTACTTCAGACAGTGGAGCTGAAGCACCTGTCCGAATAGCAAGCAACACAGATCCTAATCAGACGCGGCTGATCTGGATCTATGTTGTTTGCACATTGTTTTGAATTTATTTGGCGCTGATAGAGTTTGTATTGCCCACACTCCCGTACTAGCCTCTTGTTTCTAGCCGTAGCCTACTCTACACACATCCTTATATCCTAATATTTACTTAGGTTTTTAAAAGCATTGGCCGTCTAAGACTAAATGTAGTGGTACACATCAAGTGCATGACAAACCTAGAAGCACACGCCGTGGGTTAGGCCCTCCACAGATAATACGGCTGTTACTCTTGTCCACACACAACACTTGAATGATCCATTGCAATATTTGCCATTTGCCGTTTAGAAATGTTTAAAAGTCTTGTACTTTGTTTAAAACTTGATTGGAGATAGCTGTCGAATATTCTGCAAAACTTAAGCATATCAAAACAATAGATGAATTTGGCCCTAATAAAACTAACAGTCTTTCATATGGGACTTTACGCCGAGGTCTCGTGTCCTTGCTTTACACCGTGCACGTAAAAGAATCAGAGGAGATTCTGGAATGGGTCTGTGTATCATTGCACTATCCTCCAAAAATCTAAAATGACTAATCTCTTCAGGGGGCGTCGCTCATATGGGCAACCGGTAACGACGATAATAAACGTAAAACACATACGTAGCAGTGAGGCATTAATTAGACATGCAATTATCACGATACAATACTAAACTAACTATTATATTCCTGGAGACGTCGCCCGGATTAGCTAAGGGGCGACGATACATGTTGCCTTTGATAAGCCTATTGAGCTCTTGTTTGTCACCCAGTTCCCAATCGTTAATATTAATTTACAGACCAGAGATAAATATTAAAAGCTCTTTACAAAAATAGTGGCCATGGTTATTCCTGCCGGAAATGGATGATTGTACGATGTGATAATTCTATAATGTAGAGAGATTGAGAGAATTGTTATTCGAACTCAAGCACTGATACCGTTGTTCACGATTGGTATTGTTGCTGTTACATGGGATTTGCCGCACAATAACACATAATTGGTTATTTTCCTTGTTGTGTGCGTTTTGATGCGTGTCAAAACAGGGTTGATTGTCCCGTTGCAACATAGGTTCGGTTATACCGGTGTATCACATGTCTTGTCATACCATTGCAACGCATGTTTGGTTATACCGTTGTAACGCATGTCTTGTCATACCGTTGCAACGCATGCTTGGTCATACCGTTGCAACATAGGCTCGGTTATACCGTTATAACACAGGTTTGGTTATACCGGTGTATCACATGTCTGGTCACACCGTTGTAACACATGCCTGGTCATACCGTTGTAACACATGTCTGGTCATACCGTTGTAACACATGTCTGGTCATACCGTTGTAACACATGTCTGGTCATACCGTTGTAACACATGTCTGGTCATACCGTTGTAACGCATGTCTGGTCATACCGTTGTAACACATGTCTGGTCATACCGTTGTAACACATGTCTGGTCATACCGTTGTAACACATGTCTGGTCATACCGCTGTAATGCATGCTTGGTTATACCGTTGCAACATAGGTTCGGTGGCAACGCAGCTCTGAATAAACATGTTGGCAACTTAGTGTAAGCATTCTATAGTGCCTATGCTTGTGCATGCATATAGTTACACAATATTACTACATACCAACAGCACCTGGGTAAGGAAATACATCAAGCTAAACATGGGCGTAACGTATTCACGACAGGTCCGACCATGGACACCCCAATATAAAATCTACCTCGTGTTGATTTGCTCACTGTTCTGTCTCATGCTGTTTTGCTCACTGTTCTGTCTCATGTTGTTTTGCTCACTGTTCTGTCTCATGTTGTTTTGCTCATTGTTCTGTCTCATGCTGTTTTGCTCACTGTTCTGTATCATGTTGTTTTGCTCACTGTTCTGTCTCATCCTGTTTTGCTCACTGTTCTGTCTCATGTTGTTTTGCTCACTGTTCTGTCTCATATTGTTTTGCTCACTGTTCTGTATCATGTTGTTTTGCTCACTGTTCTGTATCATGTTGTTTGCGCACTGTTCTGTATCGTGTTGATTTGCTCACTGTTCTGTCTCATGCTGTTTTGCTCACTGTTCTGTCTCATGTTGTTTTGCTCACTGTTCTGTCTCATGCTGTTTTGCTCACTGTTCTGTCTCATGCTGTTTTGCTCACTGTTCTGTCTCATGCTGTTTTGCTCACTGTTCTGTATCATGTTGTTTTGCTCACTATTCTGTCTCATGCTGTTTTGCTCACTGTTCTGTCTCATGCTGTTTGCTCACTGTTCTGTCTCATGTTGTTTTGCTCACTGTTCTGTCTCATGTTGTTTTGCTCACTGTTCTGTCTCATGCTGTTTTGCTCACTGTTCTGTATCATGTTGTTTTGCTCACTGTTCTGTCTCATGCTGCTTTGCTCACTGTTCTGTCTCATGTTGTTTTGCTCACTGTTCTGTCTCATGTTGTTTTGCTCACTGTTCTGTATCATTTGTTTTGCTCACTGTTCTGTCTCATGTTGTTTGCGCACTGTTCTGTATCGTGTTGATTTGCTCACTGTTCTGTCTCATGCTGTTTTGCTCACTGTTCTGTCTCATGCTGTTTTGCTCACTGTTCTGTATCATGTTGATTTGCTCACTATTCTGTCTCATGCTGTTTTGCTCACTGTTCTGTCTCATGTTGTTTTGCTCACTGTTCTGTCTCATGTTGTTTTGCTCACTGTTATGTCTCATGTTGTTTTGCTCACTATTCTGTATCATGTTGTTTTGCTCACTGTTCTGTATCATGTTGTTTTGCTCACTGTTCTGTCTCATGTTGTTTTGCTCACTGTTCTGTATCATGTTGTTTTGCTCACTGTTCTGTCTCATGTTGTTTTGCTCACTGTTCTGTCTCATATTGTTTTGCTCACTGTTCTGTATCATGTTGTTTTGCTCACTGTTCTGCCTCATGTTGTTTTGCTCACTGTTCTGTATCATGTTGTTTTGCTCACTGTTCTGTATCATGTTTTGCTCACTCTTCTGTATCATGTTGTTTTGCTCACTGTTCTGTATCATGTTGTTTGCGCACTGTTCTGTATCATGTTGTTTGCGCACTGTTCTGTATCATGTTGTTTTGCTCACTGTTCTGTCTCATGTTGTTTTGCTCACTGTTCTGTATCATGTTTTGCTCACTGTTCTGTATCATGTTGTTTTGCTCACTGTTCTGTATCATGTTGTTTGCGCACTGTTCTGTATCATGTTGTTTTGCTCACTGTTCTGTATCATGTTGTTTGCGCACTGTTCTGTATCATGTTGTTTTGCTCACTGTTCTGTCTCATGTTGATTTGTTCACTGTTCTGCCTCATGCTGTTTTGCTCACTGTTCTGCCTCAAGTTGTTTTGCGCACTGTTCTGTATCATGTTGTTTTGCTCACTGTTCTGTCTCTTGTTGTTTTGCTCACTGTTCTGTATCATGTTGTTTTGCTCACTGTTCTGTCTCATGTTGTTTTGCTCACTGTTCTGTCTCATGTTGTTTTGCTCACTGTTCTGTCTCATGTTGTTTTGCTCACTGTTCTGTCTCATGTTGTTTTGCTCACTGTTCTGTCTCTTGTTGTTTTGCTCAATGCTTCTCTACTCATGTCGATCGCCTCTACTGGTCCTCGAATATTTACGTACTATGTTTCTGTTAATTTCAGACAATAATGAACCGACTATATTGTCTGGTGTTCCTAGCGGTGCTAATGGTCGCCTCAGTGCTTGCATACCCAAGAAATGTCCAACAAATAAGTTGGCGATCTCCGAAGTTATGTCAGATCCGATGTGACAGAAGACTAGAGTACTGTGACGCCACGTGCACGATGACGTTTGGCGAAGGCCGCAACAGAGAAGATCCGTTTCAATACAAACGATGTCTGAATGACTGTGCTCTATCGTATTTATACTCGTGCATCACAGAATGTTAAACGCAATGATCATGTTCCGGTCTTATGGAAAAGAGCGTATTCAACTATCAACGTACTTCCACAAAGAAAATAATCCCCACCACTAAATGACGCATACGCCTATTTACTCTGTGATCTTTAAAGCGACACTGCATAGGTGAAAACGCAAATGTCTGCAGAATGTAATTTGCTATTAAATGGTATAATTTTTTCCCAAAATGTTTGCCTCATAAACTGAGTATTTCAACAAATAAACAAACATCGTATACGCGGTTTGTGGACATAGCAAAATAATGGAAATTTTGGTCGACATACATGCGTAATGCAAAGCGTTTATCCCGAATAACACGAGTCATGGTACATATTTACCGTGATATCTCACATGTGTGCCTATGCATATTTATCTTAGTTAAATTATCTCTAAACGAAAGTATCGCATGTTTAGTATTGACTTCAATGACAACAAACGTCAATTCAGGAGCTTGGATGACCGTTATATGAAATCCTACGTTCACCTTTGAAAGTTTGTATACCACATACACACTGTGTATTGGTTCAATGTTAGTGTTCGAATGTATTCGGAAGAAGTTGTAGTATCAATGCATCTATGCTTTTTGCGATGTAATGTCGCATTAAGCAAACAGCGCATCACAATAATAATATAAAATGTTGAATAACTGTTGTTATTCTGATTAGCATAAATGCATTATGATTAAATGCATTATGATTAAATGCATTATGATATTACCAACGTTATACGGTCAGACGAAATACATACGCAGCTCACTTCCGGCTTATTCCGCATGCGCAGCTTCATTTCCGGCTTATTCGTGATTGCGCTCCTATATTGTAGATTTCAGCAGTAAATGTGAGAGATATCCAGCGGTAGTTCTCGTACCGTAACATTACTACAGAGAAGGTCCAGCCATGTGGAATCTTCATTGTGAACCAACTAATACATATCCAAACGTCTGCCACGTCGAACTATGCTACATGCACTAACAACGACTCGTGTGTGCTGGACGCAACGCACACTGTTCTTAGCGTTCGAGCAGGACAGGAATAAAATGAATAACCAAAGATGACATTAAAGCCAGAACACTTACCGGTCAAATGTATGCTCATTTCATTAAAACTATTGCTAAACATGTTATCATGTTCTTAGGAAGTGTTTAGCAACTGAATATAGTTATTTCGTATGTTTTCTGTTATGCTTTCAGAAAGTGATTGAGTTTTCTCAGTGAAAGATAACTCCATCTTCCACTGTTTTCAAACAGTGGACGATGGCATTTTCTCTGCCACTGCTTGAGTTTCGTATTCCTCCGCGGTTAGATGTACTTTTGTATTTTAGCTATTTTCTGACTATCATGAACAGTTAATTATAAAGTAATATATTCTAATGAATTTGCTTTGTCTGTAGTTTTTAATTTTGACAGCAAACAGAAACTAACTAATTATACAGGAACTATATCTTATTACGGACGTTCACACTAACATAGGTGGTTGTGCTGTTGTGGAATGTAGTGAAATGAGGCTACCGACAGGGGCATTTAAAATGAATTAAATTTGATAACAACTATTATATTAGCCAAACTCATTGGATCCTATCTTACACTAATAAACACAAACACTCTCTAGATCATATTTTAAGTACACTGTATCATGCGAATTCGAAAGGTGGTGGTTATGTATAACATGTGAAATATATGTCTACCTTTTACATTTCTGTTATTCAGAACAATTCTACAATCTCAATTTGACACGTGTTAAAAGTAGACACGCATAGACGTGTGTAAAACAAAGCGACTAATATTTTAACAACAGGTAATTTCTATATTATTTTGTTATAAAATGTTAAAATAAAACAAGAAAGTATTATATTATGTGTGTTCATTTTGTTGTACCGTGGCAGGAACTAAGCATTGCCATAGCGATATATCCTGTTCAAAAAGGGAATTGCATTGTATGACAACACCATTCATAAAAACGTGATAAAAGTGATGTACGCACATCAGTATCATAGCTTTTATGATTTGTGACGGCGATGACATAATGACAATGCTCTATGGCGACGATACGATGACAATGCTCGATGGCGACGGCATGATGACAATGTTCGATGGCGACGGCACGATGACAATCCTCGATGGCGATGGCACGATGGCAATGCTCTATGGCGATGGCACGATGACAATGCTCTATGGCGACGGCACGATGACAATGCTCTATGGCGATGGCACGATGACAATGCTCTATGACGATGGCACGATGACAATGCTCTATGGCGACGACATGATGACAATGCTCTATGGCGACGGCACGATTACAATGCTCGATGGCGATGGCACGATGACAATGCTCTATGGCGACGACATGATGACAATGCTCTATGGCGAGGATACGATGACAATGCTCTATGACGAAGATACGATGACAATGCTCTATGACGACGATACGATGACAATGCTCTATGGCGACGACACGATGACAATGCTCTATGGCGACGGCACGATGACAATGCTCTATGGCGACGGCACGATGACAATGCTCTATGACGACGGCACGATGACAATGCTCTATGGCGACGACATGATGACAATGCTCTATGGCGACGACACGATGACAATGCTCTATGGCGACGACACGATGACAATGCTCTATGGCGACGGCACGATGACAATGCTCTATGGCGACGGCACGATGACAATGCTCTATGGCGAGGGCATGATGACAATGCTCTATGGCGACGGCACGATAACAATGCTCGATGGCGATGGCATGATGACAATGCTCTATGGCGACGGCATGATGACAATGCTCTATGGCGACGGCACGATTACAATGCTCTATGGCGATGTCATGATCACAATGCTCTATGGCGACGACACGATGACAATGCTCTATGGCGACGGCAAGATGACAATGCTCTATGACGACGGCACGATTACAATGCTCGATGGCGACGACACGATAACAATGCTCTATGGCGACGGCACGATGACAATGCTCTATGGCGACGGCACGATGACAATGCTCTATGACGACGGCACGATGACAATGCTCTATGACGAGGATACGATGACAATGCTCTATGACGACGGCATGATGACAATGCTCTATGACGACGGCACGATGACAATGCTCTATGGCGACGGCACGATGACAATGCTCTATGGCGACGGCACGATGACAATGCTCTATGGCGACGATACGATGACAATGCTCTATGGCGACGGCATGATGACAATGCTCTATGACGATGGCATGATGACAATGCTCTATGGCGACGACATGATGACAATGCTCTATGGCGATGGTATGATGACAATGCTCTATGGCGACGACATGATGACAATGCTCTATGGCGACGGTATGATGACAATGCTCTATGGCGACGGCACGATGACAATGCTCTATAGCGACGACATGATGACAATGCTCTATGACGACGGCATGATGACAATGCTCTATGGCGACGGCACGATGACAATGCTCTATGGCGACGACATGATGACAATGCTCTATGGCGACGACATGATGACAATGCTCTATGACGACGGCATGATGACAATGCTCTATGGCGACGGCACGATGACAATGCTCTATGACGACGGCACGATGACAATGCTCTATGGCGACGGCACGATGACAATGCTCGATGGCGACGGCAGGATGACAATGCTCTATGACGACGGCACGATGACAATGCTCTATGGCGACGGCACGATGACAATGCTCTATGGCGACGGCACGATGACAATGCTCTATGGCGACGGCACGATGACAATGCTCTATGGCGACGGCACGATGACAATGCTCTATGGCGACGGCACGATGACAATGCTCTATGACGACGGCATGATGACAATGCTCTATGACGACGACACGATGACAATGCTCTATGGCGACGGCACGATGACAATGCTCTATGGCGACGGCATGATGACAATGCTCTATGGCGACGACATGATTGCAATGCTCTATGACGACGGCATGATGACAATGCTCTATGGCGACGGCATGATGACAATGCGCTATGGCGCCGGCACGATTACAATGCTCTATGGCGACGGCACGATGACAATGCTCTATGGCGACGGCATGATGACAATGCTCTATGGCGACGACACGATGACAATGCTCTGTGGCGACAGCATGATGACAATGTTCTATGGCGACGGCATGATGACAATGCTCTATGGCGACAGCATGATGACAATGCTCTATGGCGACGTCATGATGACAATGCTCTATGGCGAAGACACGATGACAATGCTCTGTGGCGACGGCACGATGACAATGCTCGATGGCGACGGCATGATGACAATTCTCTATGGCGAGGGCATGATGACAATGCTCTATGGCGACGACATGATGACAATGCTCTATGGCGACGACATGATGACAATGCTCTATGACGACGGCACGAATACAATGCTCTATGGCGATGTCATGATCACAATGCTCTATGGCGATGGCATGATGACAATGCTCTATGGCGACGGCACGATGACAATGCTCTATGACGACGGCACGATTACAATGCTCGATGGCGACGACACGATAACAATGCTCTATGGCGATGGCACGATAACAATGCTATATGGCGACGGCACGATGACAATGCTTGATGGCGATGGCACGATGACAATGCTATATGGCGACGGCACGATGACAATGCTCGATGGCGACGACATGATGACAATGCTCTATGGCGACGACATGATGACAATGCTCAATGACGACGGCACGAATACAATGCTCTATGGCGATGTCATGGTCACAATGCTCTATGGCGACGGCATGATGACAATGCTCTATGGCGACGGCACGATGACAATGCTCTATGACGACGGCACGATGACAATGCTCGATGGCGACGACACGATGACAATGCTCTATGGCGATGGCACGATGACAATGCTATATGGCGACGGCACGATGACAATGCTTGATGGCGATGGCACGATGACAATGCTATATGGCGACGGCATGATTACAATGCTCGATGGCGACGGCACGATGACAATGCTCTATGACGACGGCATGATGACAATGCTCGATGGCGACGGCATGATGACAATGCTCTATGGCGACGGCATGATGACAATGCTCTATGACGACGGCATGATGAAAATGCTCGATGGCGACGGCATGATGACAATGCTCTATGGCGACGGCACGATTACAATGCTATATGGCGACGGCACGATGACAATGCTCTATGGCGACGACACGATGACAATGCTCTGTGGCAACATCATGATGACAATGCTCTATGGCGACAGCATGATGACAATGCTCTATGGCGACGGCACGATAACAATGCTCTATGACGAGGATACGATGATAATGCTCTATGACGAGGAAACGATGACAATTCTCTATGGCGACGGCACGATGACAATGCTCTATGGCGACGGCACGATGACAATGCTATATGGCGACGGCACGATGACAATGCTCTATGGCGACGATACGATGACAATGCTCTATGGCGACGGCATGATGACAATGCTCTATGACGATGGCATGATGACAATGCTCTATGGAGACGACATGATGACAATGCTCTATGGCGACGGCACGATGACAATGCTCTATGATGACGGCACGATGACAATGCTATATGTCGACGGCACGATGACAATGCTCTATGACGACGGCACGATGACAATGCTCTATGGCGACGGCACGATGACAATGCTCGATGGCGACGACATGATGACAATGCTCTATGGCGACGGCACGATGACAATGCTCTATGGCGACGACATGATGACAATGCTCTATGACGACGGCATGATGACAATGCTCTATGGCGACGGCATGATGACAATGCTCTATGGCGACGGCACGATGACAATGCTCTATGGCGACGGCACGATGACAATGCTCTATGGCGACGGCATGATGACAATGCTCTATGGCGACGACACGATGACAATGCTCTATGGCGACGGCATGATGACAATGCTCTATGGCGACGGCATGATGACAATGCTCTATGGCGACGGCATGATGACAATGCTCTATGGCGACGGCATGATGACAATGCTCTATGGCGACGACACGATGACAATGCTCTATGGCGACGGCACGATGACAATGCTCGATGGCGACGGCATGATGACAATGCTCTATGGCGAGGGCATGATGACAATGCTCTATGGCGACGACATGATGACAATGCTCTATGGCGACGACATGATGACAATGCTCTATGACGACGGCACGATTACAATGCTCTATGGCGATGTCATGATGACAATGCTCTATGGCGACGGCATGATGACAATGCTCTATGGCGACGGCACGATGACAATGCTCTATGGCGACGGCACGATGACAATGCTCTATGGCGACGACACGATGACAATGCTCTATGGCGACGGCACGATGACAATGCTCTATGGCGACGGCACGATGACAATGCTCGATGGCGACGGCACGATGACAATGCTCTATGGCGACGGCACGATGACAATGCTCTATGGCGACGACATGATGACAATGCTCTATGGCGACGACATGATGACAATGCTCTATGACGACGGCACGATGACAATGCTCTATGGCGATGGCATGATGACAATGCTCTATGGCGACGGCATGATGACAATGCTCTATGGCGACGGCACGATGACAATGCTCGATGGCGACGACACGATGACAATGCTCTATGGCGACGGCACGATGACAATGCTCTATGGCGACGGCACGATGACAATGCTTGATGGCGATGGCACGATGACAATGCTATATGGCGACGGCATGATTACAATGCTCGATGGCGACGGCACGATGACAATGCTCTATGGCGACGGCATGATGACAATGCTCGATGGCGACGGCATGATGACAATGCTCTATGGCGACGGCATGATGACAATGCTCTATGACGACGGCATGATGACAATGCTCTATGGCGACGGCATGATGACAATGCTCTATGGCGACGGCACGATGACAATGCTCTATGGCGACGGCACGATGACAATGCTCTATGGCGACGACACGATGACAATGCTCTATGGCGACGGCATGATGACAATGCTCTATGGCGACGGCATGATGACAATGCTCTATGGCGACGGCATGATGACAATGCTCTATGGCGAGAGATGACAATGCTCTATGGCGAGAAGATGACAATGCTCTATGGCGACGGCACGATGACAATGCTCTATGGCGACGGCACGATGACAATGCTCTATGGCGACGGCACGATGACAATGCTCTATGGCGACGATACGATGACAATGCTCTATGGCGACGGCATGATGACAATGCTCTATGACGACGGCATGATGACAATGCTCTATGGCGACGACATGATGACAATGCTCTATGGCGACGGCACGATGACAATGCTCTATGGCGACGGCACGATGACAATGCTCTATGGCGACGGCACGATGACAATGCTCTATGACGACGGCACGATGACAATGCTCTATGGCGACGGCACGATGACAATGCTCGATGGCGACGGCATGATTACAATGCTCTATGGCGACGGCACGATGACAATGCTCTATGGCGACGACATGATGACAATGCTCTATGACGACGGCATGATGACAATGCTCTATGGCGACGACATGATGACAATGCTCTATAGAGACGACATGATTACAATGCTCTATGACGACGGCATGATGACAATGCTCTATGACGACGGCAGGATGACAATGCTCTATGACGACGGCACGATGACAATGCTCTATGACGACGGCACGATGACAATGCTCTATGGCGACGGCATGATGGCAATGCTCTATGGCGACGACATGATTACAATGCTCTATGATGACGGCATGATGACAATGCTCTATGGCGACGGCATGATGACAATGCTCTATGGCGACGGCACGATTACAATGCTCTATGGCGACGGCACGATGACAATGCTCTATGGCGACGGCATGATGACAATGCTCTATGGCGACGGCACGATGACAATGCTCTATGGCGACGGCATGATGACAATGCTCTATGGCGACGGCATGATGACAATGCTCTATGGCGACGGCATGATGACAATGCTCTATGGCGACGGCATGATGACAATGCTCTATGGCGACGACATGATGACAATGCTCTATGGCGACGACATGATGACAATGCTCTATGGCGACGGCACGATGACAATGCTCTATGGCGACGACACGATGACAATGCTCTATGGCGACGGCACGATGACAATGCTCTATGGCGACGGCATGATGACAATGCTCTATGACGACGACATGATGACAATGCTCTATGGCGACGGCATGATGACAATGCTCTATGGCGACGGCACGATGACAATGCTCTATGGCGACGGCATGATGACAATGCTCTATGGCGACGGCACGATGACAATGCTCTATGGCGACGACACGATGACAATGCTCTATGGCGACGGCACGATGACAATGCTCTATGGCGACGGCATGATGACAATGCTCTATGGCGACGGATTGCGAGCAGATGACAATGCTCATGGCGACGGCACGATGACAATGCTCTATGGCGACGGCACGATGACAATGCTCTATGGCGACGGCACGATGACAATGCTCTATGGCGACGACACGATGACAATGCTCTATGACGACGGCACGATGACAATGCTCTATGGCGACGGCACGATGACAATGCTCTATGGCGACGACATGATGACAATGCTCTATGGCGACGGCACGATGACAATGCTCTATGGCGACGGCACGATGACAATGCTCTATGGCGACGGCACGATGACAATGCTCGATGGCGATGGCATATGATAATCCTATGACGACGGCACGATGACAATGCTCGATGGCGACGGCACGATTACAATGCTCTATGGCGACGGCACGATTACAATGCTCTATGGCGACGGCACGATGACAATGCTCTATGGCGACGGCACGATGACAATGCTCTATGGCGACGGCATGATGACAATGCTCTATGGCGACGGCACGATGACAATGCTCTATGACGACGGCAAGATTACAATGCTCGATGGCGACGACACGATAACAATGCTCTATGGCGACGGCACGATGACAATGCTCTATGGCGACGGCACGATGTCAATGCTTGATGGCGATGGCACGATGACAATGCTATATGGCGACGGCATGATTACAATGCTCGATGGCGACGGCACGATGACAATGCTATATGGCGACGGCATGATTACAATGCTTGATGGCGACGGCACGATGACAATGCTCTATGACGACGGCATGATGACAATGCTCGATGGCGACGGCATGATGACAATGCTCTATGGCGACGGCACGATTACAATGCTCTATGGCGATGTCATGATGACAATGCTCTATGGCGACGGCACGATGACAATGCTCTATGACGACGGCACGATGACAATGCTCTATGGCGACGGCATGATGACAATGCTCTATGGCGACGATACGATTACAATGCTCTATGTCGACGGCATGATGACAATGCTCTATGGCGACGGCATGATGACAATGCTCTATGGCGACGATACGATGACAATGCTCTATGGCGACGGCATGATGACAATGCTCAATGACGAAGGCACGATGACAATGCTCGATGGCGACGGCACGATGACAATGCTCTATGGCGACGGCATGATGACAATGCTCTATGGCGACGACACGATGACAATGCTCTATGGCGACGGCATGATGACAATGCTCTATGGCGACGGCACGATGACAATGCTCTATGGCGAGGCAATGAAACCTATGACGACGGCACGATGACAATGCTCTATGGCGACGGCACGATGACAATGCTCTATGGCGACGGCACGATGACAATGCTCTATGGCGACGGCATGATGACAATGCTCTATGGCGACGGCATGATGACAATGCTCTATGGCGACGACATGATGACAATGCTCTATGGCGACGACATGATGACAATGCTCTATGACGACGTCACGAATACAATGCTCTATGGCGATGTCATGATCACAATGCTCTATGGCGACGCCATGATGACAATGCTCTATGGCGACGGCACGATTACAATGCTCGATGGCGACGACACGATAACAATGCTCTATGGCGACGGCACGATGACAATGCTATATGGCGACGGCACGATGACAATGCTTGATGGCGATGGCACGATGACAATGCTATATGGCGACGGCATGATTACAATGCTCGATGGCGACGGCACGATGACAATGCTATATGGCGACGGCATGATTACAATGCTTGATGGCGACGATACGATGACAATGCTCTATGACGACGGCATGATGACAATGCTCGATGGCGACGGCATGATGACAATGCTCTATGGCGACGGCATGATGACAATGCTCTATGACGACGGCATGATGACAATGCTCTATGACGACGGCACGATGACAATGCTCGATGGCGACGGCATGATGACAATGCTCTATGGCGACGGCACGATGACAATGCTCTATGGCGACGGCACGATGACAATGCTCTATGGCGACGACACGATGACAATGCTCTGTGGCGACAGCATGATGACAATGCTCTATGGCGACGGCATGATGACAATGCTCTATGGCGACGACATGATGACAATGCTCTATGACGACGGCAAGATGACAATGCTCTATAGCGACGGCATGATGACAATGCTCTATGGCGACGGCATGATGACAATGCTCTATGGCGACGACACGATGACAATGCTCTATGGCGACGGCACGATGACAATGCTCTATGGCGACGGCATGATGACAATGCTCTATGGCGACGGCATGATGACAATGCTCTATGGCGACGGCACGATGACAATGCTCTATGGCGACGGCACGATGACAATGCTCTATGGCGACGACACGATGACAATGCTCTATGACGACGACACGATGACAATGCTCTATGGCGACGGCATGATGACAATGCTCTATGGCGAGGGCATGATGACAATGCTCTATGGCGACGGCACGATGACAATGCTCGATGGCGATGGCATGATGACAATGCTCTATGGCGACGGCATGATGACAATGCTCTATGGCGACGGCACGATTACAATGCTCTATGGCGACGGCATGATGACAATGCTCTATGGCGACGGCATGATGACAATGCTCTATGGCGACGGCACGATGACAATGCTCTATGGCGACGGCACGATGACAATGCTCTATGGCGACGGCACGATGACAATGCTCTATGGCGACGGCACGATGACAATGCTCTATGGCGACGGCACGATGACAATGCTCTATGGCGACGGCACGATGACAATGCTCTATGGCGACGGCACGATGACAATGCTCTATGGCGACGGCACGATGACAATGCTCTATGACGACGGCACGATGACAATGCTCTATGGCGACGGCACGATGACAATGCTCTATGGCGACGGCACGATGACAATGCTCTATGGCGACGACATGATGACAATGCTCTATGGCGACGGCATGATGACAATGCTCTATGGCGACGGCATGATGACAATGCTCTATGGCGACGACATGATGACAATGCTCTATGGCGACGGCACGATGACAATGCTCTATGGCGACGGCATGATGACAATGCTCTATGGCGACGACACGATGACAATGCTCTATGGCGACGACATGATGACAATGCTCTATGGCGACGGCATGATGACAATGCTCTATGGCGACGGCACGATGACAATGCTCTATGGCGACGGCATGATGACAATGCTCTATGGCGACGGCACGATGACAATGCTCTATGGCGACGGCACGATGACAATGCTCTATGGCGACGGCATGATGACAATGCTCTATGACGACGGCACGATGACAATGCTCGATGGCGACGGCACGATGACAATGCTCTATGGCGACGGCACGATGACAATGCTCTATGGCGACGGACGATGACAATGCTCTATGGCGACGGCTGTGACAATGCTCTATGACGACGACACGATGACAATGCTCTATGGCGACGGCATGATGACAATGCTCTATGGCGACGGCATGATGACAATGCTCTATGGCGACGGCACGATGACAATGCTCGATGGCGACGGCATGATGACAATGCTCTATGGCGACGGCACGATGACAATGCTC
>CM026397.1:41313737-41335157 GCA_014843695.1 Archivesica marissinica | reverse complement strand
TGTAGGGGAACTGTTACATACACTAGGTATGTAGGGGAAATGTTACATACACTAGGCATGTAGGGGAACTGTTACATACACTAGGTATGTAGGGGAACTGTTACATACACTAGGTATGGTGGGGAACTGTTACATACACTAGGTATGTAGGGGAACTGTTACATACACTAGGTATGTAGGGGAACTGTTACATACACTAGGCATGTAGGGGAACTGTTACATACACTAGGTATGTAGGGGAACTGTTACATACACTAGGCATGTAGGGGAACTGTTACATACAATAGGTATGTAGGGGAACTGTTACATACACTAGGTATGTAGGGGAACTGTTACATACACTAGGTATGTAGGGGAACTGTTACATACACTATGTATGTAGGGGAAATGTTACATACACTAGGCATGTAGGGGAACTGTTACATACACTAGGTATGAAGGGGAACTGTTACATACACTAGGTATGTAGGGGAACTGTTACATACACTAGGCATGCAGGGGAACTGTTATATACACTAGGTATGCAGGGGAACTGTTACATACACTAGGTATGTAGGGGAACTGTTACATACACTAGGCATGTAGGGGAACTGTTACATACACTAGGTATGCAGGGGAACTGTTACATACACTAGGCATGTAGGGGAACTGTTACATACACTAGGTATGTAGGGTAACTGTTCCATACACTAGGTATGTAGGGGAACTGTTACATACACTAGGCATGGAGGGGAACTGTTACATACACTAGGTATGGTGGGGAACTGTTACATACACTAGGTATGGTGGGGAACTGTTACATACACTAGGTATGGTGGGGAACTGTTACATACACTAGGTATGGTGGGGAACTGTTACATACACTAGGTATGTAGGGGAACTGTTCCATACACTAGGTATGTAGGGGAACTGTTACATACACTAGGTATGTAGGGTAACTGTTCCATACACTAGGTATGTAGGGGAACTGTTACATACACTAGGTATGGTGGGGAACTGTTACATACACTAGGTATGGTGGGGAACTGTTACATACTATAGGTATGCAGGGGAACTGTTACATACACTAGGTATGTAGGGGAGCTGTTACATACACTAGGTATGTAGGGGAACTGTTACATACGCTAGGCATATAGGGGAACTGTTACATACACTAGGCATGTAGGGGAACTGTTACATACACTAGGCATGTAGGGTAACTGTTACATACACTAGGTATGTAGTGGAACTGTTACATACACTAGGCATGTAGTGGAACTGTTACATACACTAGGCATGCAGGGGAACTGTTACATACACTAGGTATGCAGAGGAACTGTTACATACAATAGGCATGTAGTGGAACTGTTACATACACTAGGCATGCAGGGGAACTGTTACATACACTAGATATGTAGGGGAACTGTTACAAACACTAGGCATGTAGGGGAACTGTTACATACACTAGGCATGCAGGGGAACTGTTACATACACTAGGAATGCAGGGGAACTGTTACATACACTAGGCATGTAGTGGAACTGTTACATACACTAGGCATGCAGGTGAACTGATACATACACTAGGTATGCAGGGGAACTGTTACATACACTAGATATGATAGGGAACTGTTACATACACTAGATATGTAGGGGAACTTTTACATACACTAGGTATGTAGGGGAACTGTTACATACACTAGGTATGCAGGGGAACTGTTACATACACTAGGTATGCAGGGGAACTGTTACATACACTAGGCATGTAGGGCAACTGTTACATACACTAGGCATGTAGGGAAACTGTTACATACACTAGGTATGTAGGGGAACTGTTACATACACTAGGTATGCAGGGGAACGGTTACATACACTAGATATGATGGGGAACTGTTACATATACTAGGTATGTAGGGGAACTGTTACATATACTAGGTATGTAGTGGAACTGTTACATACACTAGGCACGTAGGGGAACTGTTACATACACTAAGTATGTAGGGGAAATGTTACATACACTAGGCACGTAGGGGAACTGTTACATAAACTAAGTATGTAGGGGAACTGTTACATACACTAGGTATGTAGGGGAACTGTTACATACATTAGGTATGTAGGGGAACTGTTACAAACACTAGGTATGTAGTGGAACTGTTAAATACACTAGGTATGTAGGGGAACTGTTACATACACTAGGTATGTAGGGGAACTGTTACATACACTAGGTATGTAGGGGAACTGTTACATACACTAGGCATGCAGGGGAACTGTTACATACACTAGGTATGTAGGGGAACTGTTACATACACTAGGTATGTAGGGGAACTGTTACATACACTAGGCATGTAGGGGAACTGTTACATACACTAGGCATGTAGGGGAACTGTTACATACACTAGGTATGTAGGGGAACTGTTACAACACTAGGTATGCAGGGAACTGTTCATACACTAGTATGTGGGGATGTTACATACACTAGGTATGTAGGGAACTGTTCATACACTAGGTATGTAGGGGACCTGTTACATACACTAGGTACGTAGGGGAACTGTTACATACACTAGGTATGTAGGGGAGCTGTTACATACACTAGGTATGCAGGGGAACTGTTACATACACTAGGCATGTAGGGGAACTGTTACATACACTAGGTATGTAGGGGAACTGTTACATACACTAGGTATGTAGGGGAACTGTTACATACACTAGGTATGTAGGGGAACTGTTACATACACTAGGTATGGTGGGGAACTGTTACATATACTAGGATGTAGGGGAACTGTTACATACACTAGGTATGAGTGGAACTGTTACATACACTAGGATGTAGGGGAACTGTTACATACACTAGGTGGGGTGTTTACACTAGGTATGTAGGGGAACTGTTACATACACTAGGTATGTAGGGGAACTGTTACATACACTAGGTATGTAGGGGAACTGTTACATACACTAGGTATGTAGGGGAACTGTTACATACACTAGGTATGTAGGGTGTTTTGGGGGGGTGTTACTACACTAGGATGTAGGGTAGGGGAACTGTTACATACACTAGGCATGTAGGGGAACTGTTACATACACTAGGTATGTAGGGGAACTGTTACATACACTAGGTATGTAGGGGAACTGTTACATACACTAGGTATGTAGGGGAACTGTTACATACACTAGGTATGTAGGGGAACTGTTACATACACTAGGTATGTAGGGGAACTGTTACATACACTAGGTATGTAGGGGAACTGTTACATACACTAGGAGTAGGGAACTGTTACATACACTAGGTAGTAGGGGAACTGTTACATACACTAGGTATGTAGGGGAACTGTTACATACACTAGGCATGTAGGGGAACTGTTACATACACTAGGTATGTAGGGGAACTGTTACATACACTAGGCATGTAGGGGAACTGTTACATACACTAGGTATGTAGGGGAACTGTTACATACACTAGGTATGTAGGGGAACTGTTACATACACTATCATGTAGGGGAACTGTTACTACACTAGGCATGTAGGGGAACTGTTACATACACTAGGCATGTAGGGAACTGTTACATACACTAGATATCAAGGGGAATTGTTACATACACTAGGTATGTAGGGGAACTGTTGCATACACTAGGCATGTAGGGGAACTGTTACATACACTAGGTATGTAGTGGAACTGTTACATACACTAGGTATGTAGTGGAACTGTTACATACACTAGGCATATAGAGGAACTGTTACATACACTAGGTATGTAGGGGAACTGTTACATACACTAGGTATGTAGGGGAACTGTTACATACACTAGGTATGGTGGGGAACTGTTACATACACTAGGTATGTAGGGGAACTGTTACATACACTAGGTATGGTGGGGAACTGTTACATACACTAGGTATGGTGGGGAACTGTTACATACACTAGGTATGGTGGGGAACTGTTACATACACTAGGTATGTAGGGGAACTGTAACATACACTGGATATGTAGGGGAACTGTTACATACACTGGATATGTAGGGGAACTGTTACATACACTAGGCATGTAGGGGAACTGTTACATACACTAGGTATGTAGGGGAACTGTTACATACACTAGGTATGTAAGGGAACTGTTACATACACTAGGTATGTAGGGCAACTGTTACATACACTAGGTATGTAGGGGAACTGTTACATACACTAGGTATGAAGGGGAACTGTTACATACACTAGGTATGTAGGGGAACTGTTACATACACTAGGGATGTAGGGGAACTGTTACATACACTAGGTACGTAGGGGAACTGCTACATACACTAAGTAAGTAGGGGAACTGTTACATACACTATGCATGTAGGGGAACTGTTACCTACACTAGGCATGTAGGAGAACTGTTACATACACTAGGTATGTAGGGGAACTGTTACATACACTAGGTATGTAGGGGAACTGTTACATACACTAGGCATGTAGAGGAACTGTTACATACACTAGGTATGTAGTGGAACTGTTACATACACTAGGTACGTAGGGGAACTGTTACATACACTAGGTATGGTGGGGAACTGTTACATACACTAGGTACGTAGGGTAACTGTTACATACACTAGGTATGATGGGAATTGTTACATACACTAGGTATGTAGGGGAACTGTTACATACACTAGGTACGTAGGGGAACTGTTACATACACTAGGTATGGTGGGGAACTGTTACATACACTAGGTATGGTGGTGAACTGTTACATACACTAGGTATGTAGGGGAACTGTTACTTACACTAGGTAAGATGGGGAACTGTTACATATACTACGTACGTATGGGAACTGTTACATATACTAGGTATGTAGGGGAACTGTTACATATACTAGGTATGTAGGGGAACTGTTACATACACTAGGTATGTACTGGAACTGTTACATACACTAGGTATGTAGGGGAACTGTTACATACACTAGGTACGTAGGGGAACTGTTACATACACTAGGTATGTAGGGGAACTGTTACATACACTAGGCATGTAGTGGAACTGTTACATACACTAGATATGTAGGGGAACTGTTACATACACTAGGCATGTAGGGGAACTGTTCCATACACTAGATATGTAGGGGAACTGTTACATACACTAGATATGTAGGGGAACTGTTGCATACACTAGGCATGTAGTGGAACTGTTACATACACTAGGTACGTAGGGGAACTGTTACATACACTAGGTATGTAGGGGAATTGTTACATACACTAGGTACGTAGGGGAACTGTTACATACACTACGTACGTAGGGGAACTGTTACATATACTAGGTATGTAGGGGCACTGTTACATACACTAGGTATGTTGGGGAACTGTTACATACACTATGCATGTAGGGGAACTGTTACCTACACTAGGCATGTAGGGGAACTGTTACATACACTAGGCATGTAAGGGAACTGTTACATACACTAGATATCAAGGGGAATTGTTACATACACTAGGTATGTAGGGGAACTGTTACATACACTAGGCATGTAGGGGAACTGTTACACACACTAGGTATGTAGTGGAACTGTTACATACACTAGGTATGTAGGGGAACTGTTACATACACTAGGTATGTAGGGGAACTGTTACATACACTAGGTATGGTGGGGAACTGTTACATACACTAGGTATGTAGGGGAACTGTTACATACACTAGGTATGGTGGGGAACTGTTACATACACTAGGTATGGTGTGGAACTGTTACATACACTAGGTATGGTGGGGAACTGTTACATACTCTAGGTATGGTTCGGAACTGTTACATACACTGGATATGTAGGGGAACTGTTACATATACTAGGTATGTAGGGGAACTGTTACATACACTAGGTATGTAGGGGAACTGTTACATACACTAGGGATGTAGGGGAACTGTTACATACACTAGGTACGTAGGGGAACTGTTACATACACTAAGTACGTAGGGGAACTGTTACATACAATATGCATGTAGGGGAACTGTTACATACACTAGGCATGTAGGGGAACTATTACATACATACACTAGATATGTAGGGGAACTGTTACATACACTAGGCATGTAGGGGAACTGTTACATACACTAGGTATGTTCATATGGGTGTAGGGGAACTGTTACATACACTAGGTACGTAGGGGAACTGCTACATACACTAAGTACATAGGGGAACTGTTACATACACTATGCATGTAGGGGAACTGTTACCTACACTAGGCATGTAGGGGAACTATTACATACACTAGGTACGTAGGGGAACTGTAACATACACTATATATGATGGGGAACTGTTACATACACTAGGTATCTAGGGGAACTGTTACATACACTAGGCATGTAGGGGAACTGTTACATACACTAGGTATGTAGGGGAACTGTTACATACACTAGGTACGTAGGGGAACTGTTACATACACTAGGTATGTAGGGGAACTGTTACATACACTAGGTATGTAGGGGAACTGTTACATACACTAGGTATGTAGGGGAACTGTTACATACACTAGGTATGTAGGGGAACTGTTACATACACTAGGTATGGTGGGGAACTGTTACATACACTAGGTACGTAGGGTAACTGTTACATACACTAGGTATGAGGGGAATTGTTACATACACTAGGTATGAGGGAACTGTTACATACACTAGGTATGTAGGGGAACTGTTACATACACTAGGTATGTAGGGGAACTGTTACATACACTAGGTATGTAGGGGAACTGTTACATACACTAGGTATGTAGGGGAACTGTTACATACACTAGGTATGTAGGGGAACTGTTACATACACTAGGTATGTAGGGGAACTGTTACATACACTAGGTATGTAGGGGAACTGTTACATACACTAGGGATGTAGGGGAACTGTTACATACACTAGGTACGTAGGGGAACTGCTACATACACTAGGCATATAGGGGAACTGTTACATAAACTAGGTATGTAGGGGAACTGTTACATGCACTAGGTATGGTGGGGAACTGTTATATACACTAGGTATGGTGGGGAACTGTTACATACACTAGATATGTAGGGGAACTGTTACATACACTATGCATATAGGGGAAATGTTACATACACTAGGTATGTAGGGGAACTGTTACATACACTATGCATGTAGGGGAACTGTTACATACACTAGGCATGTAGGGGAACTGTTACATACACTAGGCATGTAGGGGAACTGTTACATACACTAGGTATGTAGGGGAACTGTTACATACACTATGCATGTAGGGGAACTGTTACATACACTAGGCACGTAGGGGAACTGTTACATACACTATGCATGTAGAGGAACTGTTACATACACTATGCATGTAGGGGAACTGTTACATACACTAGGTATGTAGGGGAACTGTTACATACACTAGGCATGTAGGGAAACTGTTACATACACTAGATGTGATGGGGAACTGTTACATACACTATGCATGTAGGGGAGTAGGGGACCTGTTACCTACACTAGGCATGTAGGGGAACTGTTACATACACTAGGCATGTAAGGGAACTGTTACATACACTAGGTACCAAGGGGAATTGTTACATACACTAGGCATGTAGGGGAACTGTTACATACACTAGGTATGTAGTGGAACTGTTACATACACTAGGTATATAGTGGAACTGTTACATACACTAGGTATGTAGTGGAACTGTTACATACACTAGGCATATAGAGGAACTGTTACATACATAAGGTATGTAGGGGAACTGTTACATACACTAGGTACGTAGGGGAACTGTTACATACACTAGGTATGGTGGGGAACTGTTACATACACTAGGTATGTAGGGGAACTGTTACATACACTAGGTATGTAGGGGAACTGTTACATACACTAGGTATGGTGGGGAACTGTTACATACACTAGGTATGTAGGGGAATTGTTACATACACTAGGTATGTAGGGGAACTGTTACATACACTAGGGATGTAGGGGAACTGTTACATACACTAGGTACGTAGGGGAACTGCTACATACACTAAGTACGTAGGGGAACTGTTACATACACTATGCATGTAGGGGAACTGTTACATACACTAGTCATGTAGGGGAACTGTTACATACACTAGGTACGTAGGGGAACTGTAACATACACTAGATATGATGGGGAACTGTTACATACACTAGGTATCTAGGGGAACTGTTACATACACTAGGCATGTAGGGGAACTGTTACATACACTATGAATGTAGGGGAACTGATACATACACTAGGTACGTTGGGGAACTGCTACATACACTAGGTATGTAGGGGAACTGTTACATACACTAGGTAGGTAGGAGAACTATTACATACACTAGGCATGTAGGGGAACTGTCACATACACTAGGCATGTAGGGGAACTGTTACATACACTAGGTATGTAGGAGAACTGTTACATACACTAGGTATGTAGGGGAACAGTTACATACACTAGGCATGTAGAGGAACTGTTACATACACTAGGTATGTAGTGGAACTGTTACATACACTAGGTACGTAGGGGAACTGTTACATACACTAGGTACGTAGGAGAACTGTTACATACACTAGGCATGTAGGGGAACTGCTACATACACTAGGCATGTAGGGGAACTGTTACATACACTAGGTATGTAGGGGAACTGTTACATACACTAGATATGTAGGGGAACTGTTACATACACTAGGCATGTAGAGGAACTGTTACATACACTAGGTATGTAGTGGAACTGTTACATACACTAGGTACGTAGGGGAACTGTTACATACACTAGGTATGTAGGGGAACTGTTACATACACTAGGTATGGTGGGGAACTGTTACATAACCTAGGTACGTAGGGTAACTGTTACATACACTAGGTATGATGGGGAATTGTTACATACACTAGGTATGTAGGGGAACTGTTACATACACTAGGTATGATGGGGAACTGTTACATACACTAGGTATGTAGGGGAACTGTTACATACACTAGGTATGTAGGGGAACTGTTACATACACTAGGTATGTAGGGGAACTGTTACATACACTAGGGATGTAGGGGAACTGTTACATACACTAGACATGTAGGGGAACTGTTACATACACTAGGTATGGTGGGGAACTGTTACATACACTAGGTATGTAGGGGAACTGTTACATACACTAGGTATGTAGGGGAACTGTTACTTACACTAGGCATATAGGGGAACTGTTACATACACTAGGTATGGTGGGGAACTGTTACATACACTAGGTATGGTGGGGAACTGTTACATACACTAGGTATGTAGGGGAACTGTTACATACACTAGGTATGGTGGGGAACTGTTATATACACTAGGTATGGTGGGGAACTGTTACATACACTAGGTATGTAGGGGAACTGTTACATACACTATGCATATAGGGGAACTGTTACATACACTAGGTATGTAGGGGAACTGTTACATACACTATGCATGTAGGGGAACTGTTACATACACTATGCATGTAGAGGAACTGTTACATACACTATGCATGTAGGGGAACTGTTACATACACTAGGTATGTAGGGGAACTGTTACATACACTAGGCATGTAGGGGAACTGTTACATACACTAGATGTGATGGGGAACTGTTACATACACTATGCATGTAGGGGAGTAGGGGAACTGTTACCTACACTAGGCATGTAGGGGAACTGTTACATACACTAGGCATGTAAGGGAACTGTTACATACACTAGGTACCAAGGGGAATTGTTACATACACTAGGCATGTAGGGGAACTGTTACATACACTAGGTATGTAGTGGAACTGTTACATACACTAGGTATATAGTGGAACTGTTACATACACTAGGTATGTAGTGGAACTGTTACATACATAAGGTATGTAGGGGAACTGTTACATACACTAGGTACGTAGGGGAACTGTTACATACACTAGGTATGGTGGGGAACTGTTACATACAATAGGTATGTAGGGGAACTGTTACATACACTAGGTATGGTGGGGAACTGTTACATACACTAGGTATGGTGGGGAACTCTTACATACACTAGGTATGGTGGGGAACTGTTACATACACTAGGTATGTTGGGGAACTGTTACATACACTGGATATGTAGGGGAACTGTTACATACACTAGGCATGTAGGGGAACTGTTACATACACTAGGTATGTAGGGGAACTGTTACATACACTAGGTATGTTGGGGAACTGTTACATACACTAGGTATGTAGTGGAACTGTTACATACACTAGGTATGTAGGGGAACTGTTACATACACTAGGCATGTAGGGGAACTGTTACATACACTAGGCATGTAGGGGAACTGTTACATACACTAGGTATGTAGGGGAACTGTTACATACACTAGGTATGTAGGGGAACTGTTACATACACTAGGTATGGTGGGGAACTGTTACATACACTAGGTATGTAGGGGAACTGTTACATACACTAGGCATGTAGGGGAACTGTTACATACACTAGGTATGTAGGGGAACTGTTACATACACTAGGTATGTAGGGGAACTGTTAAATACACTAGATATGTAGGGGAACTGTTACATACACTAGGTATGTAGGGGAACTGTTACATACACTAGGCATGTAGGGGAACTGTTACATACACTAGGTATGTAGGGGAACTGTTACATACACTAGGCACGTAGGGGAACTGTTACATACACTAGGCACGTAGGGGAACTGTTACATACACTAGGCACGTAGTGGAACTGTTACATACACTAGGTATGTAGGGGAACTGTTACATACACTAGGTATGTAGGGGAACTGTTAAATACACTACGCATGTAGTGGAACTGTTGCATACACTAGGCATGTTGGGGAACTGTTAAGCTACCACACTTCCTATGTCAATGGTCATGCATCATTGTAATTAGACATTTGTCCTACTTGGGGATCTAATTTTTAAAAGTTTATTTATCGTCGCTACCGGGTACCCATTTGAGCGACGGTCAGTTTACCTAACAACACCTTTCCTGGGCAGGCGACAGCGGTTAACAAGTACTTGGTGCACCATCTACGTAAGACTCTGCCTACTTTTTGATATTGAGAGACAGGAAGGTCTATTGATTCACTGCATCGATTAGCGGCTGAAACATCTTAGAAAACATATGATTTTGATTGGAGAATGACTTGGAGGAGCTGTCACCGTATTGTTGAGTATCTATGACACGAGGACCTACATGTTAGTTCCTACAGGATCTTAATTGACATGTACTCGTACGATAATTTTAGAATGTGAGACATCTCTAAATTTCTATTACCTCCCTTGGCAGATAAAGTCTGAGTTATCCCAAAATGTAAATATGTCCTTTTAGTTGGACTCCTTTGTTTTTACTGTTGTTCTCTAACCAGATGCTGTAGTCACATGTAAAATCCCATTTATCAAAATCGTGTTAATTAACGGATAACATTGTTTTACAAATAAGTACACATTACATATACTGTACGAGATCTGTCGAGATATAGTAATTTAATAATCATATGAAGCGAAAGTGGAATACTATTGCTAGTACGATGTGCAAAGGAAACAACGATAAAAACAGAGGAAACACTTAATAGGATCTATCTACGTTTAGGAACATGCGTCAGGCCCATAACCACAGTAAAGCGAACCAGACGCTAAGCCTTGGTTATAAGTTGGCAAGTAACGGAAAACAATAATAGGACAGGCAAACTGCAAAAAATCTACTTCGTTTCGAGTTTCTTAACAGATCTGCATATACCTTCATTCAATTTCATTTCTACGGACTCGGGTATTGTACTTGGCTCCCCGGAAATCCAGTGCATCAATTCATAATGTACCCAGTCTACGAGTTGCATGGGTTCTAATTCAAAAAGAAAACGTGACGCAACAGCAATACAAATGATCGACATCGTTCTAAACGCATCGGTGTCATGTATGGTTTTATACCTAGTTGAATGCCTTCAGAATGCACAAAAACGCACGGCCAGGCAGTCCTCAGTAGCACATTAGACGGTTCATCTCGGCCAAGCAGTCCTCAGTATCACCGTAGAAGGTTCATCTCCACCAAGCAGTCCTCAGTAGCACCGTAGAAGGTTCATCACGGCCAGGCAGTCCTCAGTAGCACCGTAGAAGGTTCATCTCGGCCAAGCAGTCCTCAGTAGCACCGTAGAAGGTTCATCACGACCAAGTAGTCCTCAGTATCACCGTAGAAGGTTCATCACGGCCAATCATTCCTCAGTATCACCGTAGAAGGTTCATCTCCACCAGGCAGTCCTCAGTAGCACCGTAGAAGGTTCATCACGGCCAAGCAGTCCTCAGTAGCACCGTAGAAGGTTCATCTCCACCAAGCAGTCCTCAGTAGCACCGTGGAAGGTTCATCACGGCCAATCAGTCCTCAGTAGCACCGTAGAAGGTTCATCACGGCCAAGCTGTCCTCAGTATCACGTTAGAAGGTTCATCACGGCCAATCTGTCCTCAGTATCACGTTAGAAGGTTCATCACGGCCAAGCTGTCCTCAGTATCACGTTAGAAGGTTCATCACGGCCAAGCTGTCCTCAGTATCACCGTAGAAGGTTCATCACGGCCAAGCTGTCCTCAGTAGTACCGTAGAAGGTTCATCTCGGCCAGGCAGTCCTCAGTATCACCGTAGAAGGTTCATCTCGGCCAATCAGTCCTCAGTAGCACCGTAGAAGGTTCATCACGGCCAGGCAGTCCTCAGTATCACCGTAGAAGGTTCATCTCCACCAAGCAGTCCTCAGTAGCACCGTGGAAGGTTCATCTCCAACAAACAGTCCTCAGTAGCACCGTAGAAGGTTCATCTCCACCAAGCAGTCCTCAGTAGCACCGTAGAAGGTTCATCTCGGCCAAGCTGTCCTCAGTAGTACCGTAGAAGGTTCATCTCGGCCAGGCAGTCCTCAGTATCACCGTAGAAGGTTCATCTCGGCCAATCAGTCCTCAGTAGCACCGTAGAAGGTTCATCACGGCCAGGCAGTCCTCAGTATCACCGTAGAAGGTTCATCTCCACCAAGCAGTCCTCAGTAGCACCGTGGAAGGTTCATCTCCAACAAACAGTCCTCAGTAGCACCGTAGAAGGTTCATCTCCACCAAGCAGTCCTCAGTAGCACCGTAGAAGGTTCATCTCGGCCAAGCAGTCCTCAGTAGCACCGTAGAAGGTTCAACACGACCAGGCAGTCCTCAGTAGCACCGTAGAACGTTCATCTCGGTTAGATTCAGCTTCTAGCTACGGCAATGTGTTTATAACAATATGTAGCACTCATCTATGGCTATGCATAAATGTTGCATGCTGTATTATAGTAAGGTATTTATAACACTATGTAGCACTCGTCTATGGCTATGCGTAAATGCTGCATGCTGTATTATAGTAAGGTGTTTATAACACTATGTAGCACTCGTCTATGGCTATGCATAAATGCTGCATGCTGTATTATAATAAGGTGTTTAGAACACGATGCGACACAGTATTGGCTGTATCTACATTCACAGTACTGACTGTATTTACATTCACAGTACTGACTGTATATACATTCACAGTACTGGCTGTACCTACATTCACAGTACTGGCTGTACCTACATTCACAGTACTGGCTGTACCTACATTCACAGTACTGACTGTATCTACATTCACAGTACTGGCTGTACCTACATTCACAGTACTGGTTGTACCTATATTTACAGTACTGGCTGTACCTACATGCACAGTACTGGCTGTATCTACATTTACATTACTGGCTGTACCTACATTCACAGTACTGGCTATAACTACATTCACAGTATTGGCTGTACCTACATGCACAGTACTGGCTGTACCTACATGCACAGTACTGGCTGTACCTACATTCACAGTACTGGCTGTACCTACATTTACAGTATTGGCTGTACCTAAATTCACAGTACTGGCTGTACCTACATTCACAATACTGGCTGTACCTACATTCACAATACTGGCTGTACCTACAATCACAGTACTAGCTGTACCTACATTTACATTACTGGCTGTACCTACATTCACTGTACTGGCTGTACCTACATTCACAGTACTGGCTGTACCTACATTCACAGTACTGGCTGTACCTACATTTACATTACTGGCTGTACCTACATTCACTGTACTGGCTGTACCTACATTCACAGTACTGGCTGTACCTACATTCACAGTACTGGCTGTACCTACATTCACAGTACTGGCTGTACCTACATTCACAGTACTGGCTGTACCTACATTTACAGTACTGGCTGTACCTACATTCACAATACTGGCTGTACCTACAATCACAGTACTGGCTGTACCTACATTTACATTACTGGCTGTACCTACATTCACTGTACTGGCTGTACCTACATTCACAGTACTGGCTGTACCTACATTCACAGTACTGGCTGTACCTACATTTACAGTACTGGCTGTACCTACATTCACTGTACTGGCTGTACCTACATTCACAGTACTGGCTGTACCTACATTCACTGTACTGGCTGTACCTACATTCACAGTACTGGCTGTACCTACATTCACAATACTGGCTGTACCTACATTCACAGTACTGGCTGTACCTACATTCACTGTACTGGCTGTACCTACATTCACAGTACTGGCTGTACCTACATTTACAATACTGGCTGTACCTACATTCACTGTACTGGCTGTACCTACATTAACAGTACTGACTGTACCTACATTCACAGTACTGGCTTACCTACATTTACAGTACTGGCTATACCTACATTTACAGTACTGGCGTTACCTACATTCACAGTACTGGCTGTACCTATATTTACAGTACTGGCTGTACCTACATTTACAGTACTGGCTGTACCTACATTCACAGTACTGGCTGTACATACATTTACAGTACTGGCTGTACCTACAGTAACAGTACTGACTGTACCTACATTCACTGTACTGGCTGTACCTACATTCACAGTACTGGCTGTACCTACATTTACAGTAGTGGCTATACCTACATTTACAGTACTGGCTGTACCTACATTTACAGTACTGGCTATACCTACATTTACAGTACTGGCTGTACCTACATTCACAGTAATGGATGTACCTACATTTACAGTACTGGCTGTACCTACATTCACAGTACTGGCTGTACCTACATTTACAGTACTGGCTGTACCTACATTCACAGTACTGGCTGTACCTACATTTACAGTACTGGCTGTACCTACATTCACAGTACTGGCTGTACCTACATTCACAGTACTGGATGTACCTACATTTACAGTACTGGCTGTACCTACATTTACAGTACTGGCTGTACCTACATTCACAGTACTGGCTGTACCTACATTCACAGTACTGGCTGTACCTACATTCACAGTACTGGCTGTACCTACATTCACTGTACTGGCTGTACCTACATTCACAGTACTGGCTGTACCTACATTTACAGTACTGGCTGTACCTACATTCACTGTACTGGCTATACCTACATTCACAGTACTGACTGTACCTACATTCACAGTACTGGCTGTACCTACATTCACAATACTGGCTGTACCTACATTTACAGTACTGACTGTACCTACATTCACAGTACTGGCTGTACCTACATTCACTGTACTGGCTGTACTTACATTTACAGTACTGGCTGTACCTACATTTACAGTACTGGCTGTACCTACATTCACAGTACTGGCTGTACCTACATGCACAGTACTGACTGTACCTACATTTACAGTACTGGCTGTACCTACATTCACAATACTGGCTGTACCTACATTCACAGTACTGGCTGTACCTACATTCACAGTACTGGCTGTACCTACATTCACAGTACTGGCTGTACCTACATTCACAGTACTGGCTGTACCTACATTCACAGTACTGGCTGTACCTACATTTACAGTACTGACTGTACCTACATTCACAATACTGGCTGTACCTACATTCACAATACTGGCTGTACCTACATTCACAGTACTGGCTGTACCTACATGCACAGTACTGACTGTACCTACATTTACAGTACTGGCTGTACCTACATTCACAATACTGGCTGTACCTACATTCACAATACTGGCTGTACCTACATTCACAGTACTGGCTGTACCTACATTCACAGTACTGGCTGTACCTACATTTACAGTACTGGCTGTACCTACATTCACAGTACTGGCTGTACCTACATTTACAGTACTGGCTGTACCTACATTCACAGTACTGGCTGTACCTACATTCACAGTACTGGCTGTACCTACATTCACAGTACTGGCTGTACCTACATTCACAGTACTGACTGTACCTACATTTACAGTACTGGCTGTACCTACATTCACAATACTGGCTGTACCTACATTCACAATACTGGCTGTACCTACATTCACAGTACTGGCTGTACCTACATTCACAGTACTGACTGTACCTACATTTACAGTACTGGCTGTACCTACATTCACAATACTGGCTGTACCTACATTCACAGTACTGGCTGTACCTACATTCACTGTACTGGCTGTACCTACATTCACTGTCCTGGCTGTACCTACATTTACAATACTGGCTGTACCTACATTCACAGTACTGACTGTACCTACATTCACTGTCCTGGCTGTACCTACATTTACAATACTGGCTGTACCTACATTCACAATACTGGCTGTACCTACAATCACAGTACTGGCTGTACCTACATTTACATTACTGGCTGTACCTACATTCACAGTACTGGCTGTACCTACATTCACAGTACTGGCTGTACCTACATTTACAGTACTGGCTGTACCTACATTCACTGTACTGGCTGTACCTACATTCACAGTACTGGCTGTACCTACATTCACAGTACTGGCTGTACCTACATTCACAGTACTGGCTGTACCTACATTCACAGTACTGGCTGTACCTACATTTACAGTACTGGCTGTACCTACATTCACAGTACTGGCTGTACCTACATTCACAGTACTGGCTGTACCTACATTCACAGTACTGGCTGTACCTACATTCACAGTACTGGCTGTACCTACATTTACAGTACTGGCTGTACCTACATTCACATACTGGCTGTACCTACATTCACAATACTGGCTGTACCTACATTCACAGTACTGGCTGTACCTACATTCACAGTACTGGCTGTACCTACATTTACAGTACTGGCTGTACCTACATTCACAGTACTGGCTGTACCTACATTTACAGTACTGGCTGTACCTACATTCACAGTACTGGCTGTACCTACATTCACAGTACTGGCTGTACCTACATTCACAGTACTGGCTGTACCTACATTCACAGTACTGGCTGTACCTACATTTACAGTACTGGCTGTACCTACATTCACAATACTGGCTGTACCTACATTCACAATACTGGCTGTACCTACATTCACAGTACTGGCTGTACCTACATTCACAGTACTGACTGTACCTACATTTACAGTACTGGCTGTACCTACATTCACAATACTGGCTGTACCTACATTCACAGTACTGGCTGTACCTACATTCACTGTACTGGCTGTACCTACATTCACTGTCCTGGCTGTACCTACATTTACAATACTGGCTGTACCTACATTCACAGTACTGACTGTACCTACATTCACTGTACTGGCTGTACCTACATTTACAATACTGGCTGTACCTACATTCACAGTACTGGCTGTACCTACATTCACAGTACTGGCTGTACCTACATTTACATTACTGGCTGTACCTACATTCACAGTACTGGCTGTACCTACATTCACAGTACTGGCTGTACCTACATTCACAGTACTGGCTGTACCTACATTCACAGTACTGGCTGTACCTACATTCACAGTACTGGCTGTACCTACATTCACAGTACTGGCTGTACCTACATTCACTGTACTGGCTGTACCTACATTCACAGTACTGGCTGTACCTACATTCACAGTACTGGCTGTACCTACATTCACAGTACTGGCTGTACCTACATTCACTGTACTGGCTGTACCTACATTCACAGTACTGGCTGTACCTACATTCACAGTACTGGCTTACCTACATTACAGTACTGGCTATACCTACATTTACAGTACTGGCGTTACCTACATTCACAGTACTGGCTGTACCTATATTTACAGTACTGGCTGTACCTACATTTACAGTACTGGCTGTACCTACATTCACAGTACTGGCTGTACCTACATTTACAGTACTGGCTGTACCTACAGTAACAGTACTGACTGTACCTACATTCACAGTACTGGCTGTACCTACATTTACAGTACTGGCTGTACCTACATTTACAGTACTGGCTGTACCTACATTCACAGTACTGGCTGTACCTACATTTACAGTACTGGCTGTACCTACATTCACAGTACTGGCTGTACCTACATTTACAGTACTGGCTGTACCTACATTCACAGTACTGGCTGTACCTACATTCACAGTACTGGCTGTACCTACATTCACAGTACTGGCTGTACCTACATTTACAGTACTGGCTGTACCTACATTCACAGTACTGGCTGTACCTACATTCACAGTACTGGCTGTACCTACATTTACAGTACTGGCTGTACCTACATTCACAGTACTGGCTGTACCTACATTTACAGTACTGGCTGTACCTACATTCACAGTACTGGCTGTACCTACATTCACAGTACTGGCTGTACCTACATTCACAGTACTGGCTGTACCTACATTCACAGTACTGGCTGTACCTACATTACAGTACTGCTGTACCTACATTACAGTACTGGCTACTACATTCACAGTACTGGCTGTACCTACATTCACAGTACTGGCTGTACCTACATTCACAGTACTGGCTGTACCTACATTCACAGTACTGGCTGTACCTACATTCACAGTACTGGCTGTACCTACATTCACAGTACTGGCTGTACCTACATTCACAGTACTGGCTGTACCTACATTCACAGTACTGGCTGTACCTACATTCACAGTACTGGCTGTACCTACATCACAGTACTGGCTGTACCTACATTCACAGTACTGGCTGTACCTACATTCACAGTACTGGCTGTACCTACATTTACAGTACTGGCTGTACCTACATTCACAGTACTGGCTGTACCTACATTCACAGTACTGGCTGTACCTACATTCACAGTACTGACTGTACCTACATTTACAGTACTGGCTGTACCTACATTCACAATACTGGCTGTACCTACATTCACAATACTGGCTGTACCTACATTCACAGTACTGGCTGTACCTACATTCACAGTACTGGCTGTACCTACATTTACAGTACTGGCTGTACCTACATTCACAGTACTGGCTGTACCTACATTTACAGTACTGGCTGTACCTACATTCACAATACTGGCTGTACCTACATTCACAATACTGGCTGTACCTACATTCACAGTACTGGCTGTACCTACATCACAGTACTGCTGTACCTACATTACAGTACTGGCTGTACCTACATTCACAATACTGGCTGTACCTACATTCACAATACTCGCTGTACCTACATTCACAGTACTGGCTGTACCTACATGCACAGTACTGACTGTACCTACATTTACAGTACTGGCTGTACCTACATTCACAATACTGGCTGTACCTACATTCACAGTACTGGCTGTACCTACATTCACTGTACTGGCTGTACCTACATTCACTGTCCTGGCTGTACCTACATTTACAATACTGGCTGTACCTACATTCACAGTACTGACTGTACCTACATTCACTGTCCTGGCTGTACCTACATTTACAATACTGGCTGTACCTACATTCACAATACTGGCTGTACCTACAATCACAGTACTGGCTGTACCTACATTTACATTACTGGCTGTACCTACATTCACAGTACTGGCTGTACCTACATTCACAGTACTGGCTGTACCTACATTTACATTACTGGCTGTACCTACATTCACTGTACTGGCTGTACCTACATTCACAGTACTGGCTGTACCTACATTCACTGTACTGGCTGTCCCTACATTCACAGTACTGGCTGTACCTACATTCACAATACTGGCTGTACCTACATTCACAGTACTGGCTGTACCTACATTCACTGTACTGGCTGTACCTACATTCACAGTACTGGCTGTACCTACATTCACTGTACTGGCTGTACCTACATTCACAGTACTGGCTGTACCTACATTCACAGTACTGGCTGTACCTACATTCACAATACTGGCTGTACCTACATTCACAGTACTGGCTGTACCTACATTCACTGTACTGGCTGTACCTACATTCACAGTACTGGCTGTACCTACATTTACAATACTGGCTGTACCTACATTCACTGTACTGGCTGTACCTACATTCACAGTACTGGCTGTACCTACATTCACAGTACTGGCTATACCTACATTTACAGTACTGGCGTTACCTACATTCACAGTACTGGCTGTACCTATATTTACAGTACTGGCTGTACCTACATTTACAGTACTGGCTGTACCTACATTCACAGTACTGGCTGTACATACATTTACAGTACTGGCTGTACCTACAGTAACAGTACTGACTGTACCTACATTCACTGTACTGGCTGTACCTACATTCACAGTACTGGCTGTACCTACATTTACAGTAGTGGCTATACCTACATTTACAGTACTGGCTGTACCTACATTTACAGTACTGGCCTATACCTACATTCACAGTACTGGATGTACCTACATTCACAGTAATGGATGTACCTACATTTACAGTACTGGCTGTACCTACATTCACAGTACTGGCTGTACCTACATTTACAGTACTGGCTGTACCTACATTCACAGTACTGGCTGTACCTACATTCACAATACTGGCTGTACCTACATTCACAATACTCGCTGTACCTACATTCACAGTACTGGCTGTACCTACATGCACAGTACTGACTGTACCTACATTTACAGTACTGGCTGTACCTACATTCACAATACTGGCTGTACCTACATTCACAGTACTGGCTGTACCTACATTCACAGTACTGGCTGTACCTACATTCACAGTACTGGCTGTACCTACATTCACAGTACTGGCTGTACCTACATTCACAATACTGGCTGTACCTACATTCACAGTACTGGCTGTACCTACATTCACAGTACTGGCTGTACCTACATTCACAGTACTGGCTGTACCTACATTCACAGTACTGGCTGTACCTACATTTACAGTACTGGCTGTACCTACATTCACAGTACTGGCTGTACCTACATTCACAGTACTGGCTGTACCTACATTCACAGTACTGGCTGTACCTACATTCACAGTACTGGCTGTACCTACATTCACAGTACTGGCTGTACCTACATTCACAGTACTGGCTGTACCTACATTCACAGTACTGGCTGTACCTACATTCACAATACTGGCTGTACCTACATTCACAGTACTGGCTGTACCTACATTCACAGTACTGGCTGTACCTACATTCACAGTACTGGCTGTACCTACATTCACAGTACTGGCTGTACCTACATTCACAGTACTGGCTGTACCTACATTCACAGTACTGGCTGTACCTACATTCACTGTACTGGCTGTACCTACATTCACAGTACTGGCTGTACCTACATTCA
>CM026397.1:41270388-41312737 GCA_014843695.1 Archivesica marissinica | reverse complement strand
TATAGCATAACATTGGTAGTTGTATAATGTGACGTCGAGTAGTAGTTGTTGGGAGGTAGATACATAACATTGGTAGTTGTCTAATATGACGTCGTGTAGTAGTTGTTGGGGGTAGATAGTATAGCATGACATTGGTAGTTTTCTAATGTGACGTCGTGTAGTAGTTGTTGGGGGTAGATAGTATAGCATGACATTGGTAGTTGTCTAATGTGACGTCGAGTAGTAGTTGTTGGGGGTAGATAGTATAGCATGACATTGGTAGTTGTCTAATGTGACGTCAAGTAGTAGTTGTTGGGGGTAGACAGTATAGCATAACATTGGTAGTTGTATAATGTGACGTCGAGTAGTAGTTGTTGGGAGGTAGATACATAACATTGGTAGTTGTCTAATATGACGTCGTGTAGTAGTTGTTGGGGGTAGATAGTATAGCATGACATTGGTAGTTTTCTAATGTGACGTCGTGTAGTAGTTGTTGGGGGTAGATAGTATAGCATGACATTGGTAGTTGTCTAATGTGACGTCGAGTAGTAGTTGTTGGGGGTAGATAGTATAGCATGACATTGGTAGTTTCTAATTGACGTCAAGTAGTAGTTTTGGGGGTAGATAGTATAGCATACATTGGTAGTTGTCTAATGTGACGTCAGTAGTAGTTGTTGGGGGTAGATAGTATAGCATGACATTGGTAGTTGTCTAATGTGACGTCAGGTGGTAGTTATTGGGGGGTAGATAATATAGCATGACATTGGTAGTTGTCTAATGTGACGTCAGGTGGTAGTTGTTGGGGGTAGATAGTATAGCATGACATTGGTAGTTGTCTAATGTGACGTCAGGTGGTAGTTGTTGGGGGTAGATAGTATAGCATGACATTGGTAGTTGTCTAATGTGACGTCGTGTAGTAGTTGTTGGGGGTAGATGGTATAGCATGACATTGGTTGTTGTCTAATGTGACGTCGTGTAGTAGTTGTTGGGGGTAGATAGTATAGCATGACATTGGTAGTTGTCTAATGTGACGTCAAGTAGTAGTTGTTGGGGGTAGATAGTATAGCATGACATTGGTAGTTGTCTAATGTGACGTCGTGTAGTAGTTGTTGGGGGTAGATAGTATAGCATGACATTGGTAGTTGTCTAATGTGACGTCAAGTAGTAGTTGTTGGGGGTAGATAGTATAGCATGACATTGGTAGTTGTCTAATGTGACGTCGTGTAGTAGTTGTTGGGGGTAGATAGTATAGCATGACATTGGTAGTTGTCTAATGTGACGTCAAGTAGTAGTTGTTGGGGGTAGATAGTATAGCATGACATTGGTAGTTGTCTAATGTGACGTCGTGTAGTAGTTGTTGGGGGTAGATAGTATAGCATGACATTGGTAGTTGTCTAATGTGACGTCAAGTAGTAGTTGTTGGGGGTAGATAGTATAGCATGACATTGGTAGTTGTCTAATGTGACGTCGAGTAGTAGTTGTTGGGGGTAGATAGTATAGCATGACATTGGTAGTTGTCTAATGTGACGTCAAGTAGTAGTTGTTGGGGGTAGATAGTATAGCATGACATTGGTAGTTGTCTAATGTGACGTCGAGTAGTAGTTGTTGGGGGTAGATAGTATAGCATGACATTGGTAGTTGTCTAATGTGACGTCAGTAGTAGTTGTTGGGGGTAGATAGTATAGCATGACATTGGTAGTTGTCTAATGTGACGTCGAGTAGTAGTTGTTGGGGGTAGATAGTATAGCATGACATTGGTAGTTGTCTAATGTGACGTCAGGTGGTAGTTGTTGGGGGGTAGATAGTATAGCATGACATTGGTAGTTGTCTAATGTGACGTCAGGTGGTAGTTATGGGGGGGGTAGATAATATAGCATGACATTGGTAGTTGTCTAATGTGACGTCAGGTAGTAGTTGTTGGGGGTAGATAGTATAGCATGACATTGGTAGTTGTCTAATGTGACGTCAGGTGGTAGTTGTTGGGGGTAGATAGTATAGCATGACATTGGTAGTTGTCTAATGTGACGTCGTGTAGTAGTTGTTGGGGGTAGATAGTATAGCATGACATTGGTAGTTGTCTAATGTGACGTCGTGTAGTAGTTGTTGGGGGTAGATAGTATAGCATGACATTGGTAGTTGTCTAATGTGACGTCAGTAGTAGTTGTTGGGGGTAGATAGTATAGCATGACATTGGTAGTTGTCTAATGTGACGTCGTGTAGTAGTTGTTGGGGGTAGATAGTATAGCATGACATTGGTAGTTGTCTAATGTGACGTCAAGTAGTAGTT
Source organism: Archivesica marissinica (assembly GCA_014843695.1). NCBI lineage: Eukaryota > Metazoa > Mollusca > Bivalvia > Venerida > Vesicomyidae > Archivesica > Archivesica marissinica. The sequence continues at coordinate 41,310,471 of CM026397.1, read as the reverse complement.
GTTGGGGGTAGATAGTATAGCATGACATTGGTAGTTGTCTAATGTGACGTCGAGTAGTAGTTGTTGGGGGTAGATAGTATAGCATGACATTGGTAGTTGTCTAATGTGACGTCAGGTGGTAGTTGTTGGGGGGCAGATGGTATAGCATGACATTGGTAGTTGTCTAATGTGACGTCAAGTAGTAGTTGTTGGGGGTAGATAGTATAGCATGACATTGGTAGTTGTCTAATGTGACGTCGAGTAGTAGTTGTTGGGGGTAGATAGTATAGCATGACATTGGTAGTTGTCTAATGTGACGTCGTGTAGTAGTTGTTGGGGGTAGATAGTATAGCATGACATTGGTAGTTGTCTAATGTGACGTCGTGTAGTAGTTGTTGGGAGGTAGATAGTATAGCATGACATTGGTTGTTGTCTAATGTGACGTCAAGTAGTAGTTGTTGGGAGTAGATGGTATAGCATGGCATTGGTTGTTGTCTAATGTGACGTCGTGTAGTAGTTGTTGGGGGTAGATAGTATAGCATGACATTGGTAGTTGTCTAATGTGACGTCGTGTAGTAGTTGTTGGGGGTAGATAGTATAGCATGACATTGGTAGTTGTCTAATGTGACGTCAGGTGGTAGTTATTGGGTGGGGTAGATAATATAGCATGACATTGGTAGTTGTCTAATGTGACGTCGTGTAGTAGTTGTTGGGGTAGATAGTATAGCATGACATTGGTAGTTGTCTAATGTGACGTCAGGTGGTAGTTGTTGGGGGGGTAGATAATATAGCATGACATTGGTAGTTGTCTAATGTGACGTCGTGTAGTAGTTGTTGGGGGTAGATAGTATAGCATGACATTGGTAGTTGTCTAATGTGACGTCGAGTAGTAGTTGTTGGGGGTAGATAGTATAGCATGACATTGGTAGTTGTCTAATGTGACGTCGTGTAGTAGTTGTTGGGGGTAGATAGTATAGCATGACATTGGTAGTTGTCTAATGTGACGTCGAGTAGTCGTTGTTGGGGGTAGATAGTATAGCATGACATTGGTAGTTGTCTAATGTGACGTCAGGTGGTAGTTGATGGGGGTGGGCAGATGGTATAGCATGACATTGGTAGTTGTCTAATGTGACGTCGTGTAGTAGTTGTTGGGGGTAGATAGTATAGCATAACATTGGTAGTTGTCTAATGTGACGTCAGGTAGTAGTTGTTGGGGGTAGATAGTATAGCATGACATTGGTAGTTGTCTAATGTGACGTCAAGTAGTAGTTGTTGGGGGTAGATAGTATAGCATGACATTGGTAGTTGTCTAATGTGACGTCGAGTAGTAGTTGTTGGGGGTAGATAGTATAGCATGACATTGGTAGTTGTCTAATGTGACGTCAGGTGGTAGTTGTTGGGGGTAGATGGTATAGCATAACATTGGTAGTTGTCTAATGTGACGTCGAGTAGTAGTTGTTGGGGGTAGATGGTATAGCATGGCATTGGTTGTTGTCTAATGTGACGTCGTGTAGTAGTTGTTGGGGGTAGATAGTATAGCATGACATTGGTAGTTGTCTAATGTGACGTCAGGTGGTAGTTGATGGGGGTGGGCAGATGGTATAGCATGACATTGGTAGTTGTCTAATGTGACGTCAAGTAGTAGTTGTTGGGGGTAGATAGTATAGCATGACATTGGTAGTTGTCTAATGTGACGTCAAGTAGTAGTTGTTGGGGGTAGATAGTATAGCATGACATTGGTAGTTGTCTAATGTGACGTCAAGTAGTAGTTGTTGGGGGTAGATAGTATAGCATGACATTGGTAGTTGTCTAATGTGACGTCAAGTAGTAGTTGTTGGGGGTAGATAGTATAGCATGACATTGGTAGTTGTCTAATGTGACGTCGTGTAGTAGTTGTTGGAGGTAGATAGTATAGCATGACATTGGTAGTTGTCTAATGTGACGTCAAGTAGTAGTTGTTGGGGGTAGATGGTATAGCATGACATTGGTAGTTGTCTAATGTGACGTCGTGTAGTAGTTGTTGGGGATAGATAGTATAGCATGACATTGGTAGTTGTCTAATGTGACGTCGAGTAGTAGTTGTTGGGGGTAGATAGTATAGCATGACATTGGTAGTTGTCTAATGTGACGTCAGGTGGTAGTTGTTGGGGGTAGATAGTATAGCATGACATTGGTAGTTGTCTAATGTGACGTCAGGTGGTAGTTGTTGGGGGTAGATAGTATAGCATGACATTGGTAGTTGTCTAATGTGACGTCAAGTAGTAGTTATTTGGGGGGGGTAGATAATATAGCATGACATTGGTAGTTGTCTAATGTGACGTCAAGTAGTAGTTATTTGGGGGGGGTAGATAATATAGCATGACATTGGTAGTTGTCTAATGTGACGTCAAGTAGTAGTTATTGGGGGGGGGTAGATAATATAGCATGACATTGGTAGTTGTCTAATGTGACGTCAGGTGGTAGTTATTTGGGGGGGTAGATAATATAGCATGACATTGGTAGTTGTCTAATGTGACGTCGTGTAGTAGTTGTTGGTGGTAGATAGTATAGCATGACATTGGTAGTTGTCTAATGTGACGTCACGTAGTAGTTGTTGGGGAACATAGTATAGCATAACATTGGTAGTTGTCTAATGTGACGTCGAGTAGTAGTTGTTGGGAGGTAGATACATAACATTGGTAGTTGTCTAATGTGACGTCGTGTAGTAGTTGTTGGGGGTAGATAGTATAGCATGACATTGGTAGTTGTCTAATGTGACGTCAAGTAGTAGTTATTTGGGGGGGGTAGATAGTATAGCATGACATTGGTAGTTGTCTAATGTGACGTCAGGTGGTAGTTATTTGGGGGGGGGTAGATAATATAGCATGACATTGGTAGTTGTCTAATGTGACGTCGTGTAGTAGTTGTTGGTGGTAGATAGTATAGCATGACATTGGTAGTTGTCTAATGTGACGTCACGTGGTAGTTGTTGGGGATACATAGTATAGCATAACATTGGTAGTTGTCTAATGTGACGTCGAGTAGTAGTTGTTGGGGGTAGATAGTATAGCATGACATTGGTAGTTGTCTAATGTGATGTCGTGTAGTAGTTGTTGGGGATAGATAGTATAGCATGACATTGGTAGTTGTCTAATGTGACGTCGTGTAGTAGTTGTTGGGGGTAGATAGTATAGCATGACATTGGTAGTTGTCTAATGTGACGTCAAGTAGTAGTTGTTGTTGGGGATAGATAATATATCATGGCATTGGTTGTTGTCTAATGTGACGTCAGGTGGTAGTTGTTGGGGACAGATGTTATAGCATGGCATTGGTAGTTGTCTACAGTGACATTAGTTCGCAATCATTGGATACAAGCGTTGTATTGGTTGTCTTTACTCGCTGGTGGTCATTATATTACATCAGACTGGACTCTATCTTAAAAATGAAAACAACAAACAAGCGAATGACAGGAAATAGGTTGCGAGTGTCTGCTGGGTATTAATCTTTGTATAACTGCGTACATAAGCTGTAATTACATCATGTGTAAGTTGCTGCGGTCATGGTGCATTCTGAATAGGTATATACAGTGGGTAGCATAGGGCGAACATAGGTTCAAAGTATTTAATGTGGACAGTGCTTGCTAGAGTCTACTGTGGGTAGCATAGGGCGAACATAGGTTCAAAGTATTTAATGTGGACAGTGCTTGCTAGAGTCTACTGTGGGTAGCATAGGGCGAACATAGGTTCAAAGTATTTAATGTGGACATTGCTTGCTAGAGTCTACTGTAGGCAGTGTAATGTGGACATACATTGCATATGGACATAGAGTGCTAGAGTATATACTATGGGTAATGTAATGTGGACATACTTTGCATACGGACATAGAGTGCTAGAGTATATACTGTGGGTAATGTAATGTGGACATACATTGCATACGGACATAGACTGCTAGAGTATATACTGTGGGTAATGTAATGTGGACATACATTGCATACGGACATAGACTGCTAGAGTATATACTGTGGGTAATGTAATGCGGACATAGCTTGCTAGAGTCTACTGTGGGTAATGTAATGCGGGCATAGCTTGCTAAAGTCTACTGTGGGTAGTGTAATGCGGACATAGCTTGCTAAAGTCTACTGTGGGTAGTGTAATGCGGGCATAGCTTGCTAGAGTCTACTGTGGGTAATGTAATGCGGGCATAGCTTGCTAGAGTCTACTGTGGGTAATGTAATGCGGCATAGCTTGCTAAGTCTACTGTGGGTAATGTAATGCGGGCATAGCTTGCTAGAGTCTACTGTGGGTAATGTAATGCGGGCATAGCTTGCTAAAGTCTACTGTGGGTAATGTAATGCGTCCATAGCTTGCTAAAGTCTACTGTGGGTAATGTAATGCGGGCATAGCTTGCTAAAGTCTACTGTGGGTAATGTAATGCGGGCATAGCTTGCTAGAGTCTACTGTGGGTAATGTAATGCGGGCATAGCTTGCTAGAGTCTACTGTGGGTAGTGTAATGCGGGCATAGCTTGCTAGAGTCTACTGTGGGTAATGTAATGCGAGCATAGCTTGCTAGAGTCTACTGTGTGTAATGTAATGCGGGCATAGCTTGCTAGAGTCTACTGTGGGTAATGTAATGCGGGCATAGGTTGCTAGAGTCTACTGTGGGTAATGTAATGCGGGCATAGCTTGCTAGAGTCTACTGTGGGTAATGTAATGCGGGCATAGCTTGCTAGAGTCTACAGTGGGTAATGTAATGCAGGCATATAGCATGCAGATGTCTAATGTGAGTAGTACAAAAATAAAGTATAAAAAGGCGAGTACATGATATATGAGAACACAGACATTATGACAGATTGTCGAAATATTTTATTTGAAATGAACACTAATGCATATTGTGATTGAGTTTATAAACCACAATATCTTGCAGCAGACGGAGAGAGGCTCACACAGTCACGTCCGTTAAGGACACTGCACAATACAATACTATACTGACACCAAAAAGAAACGGTGCACTTGCCTTAGAGGTAAAAGTTATATCCTTTTAGGAATAAATATATGCACATTTGGTATCAAATTGTGCGAACTATTGGGTAAATTAGTGCAATTTGTGAAGGATTATTTTCTACACTCATGATACAATGTAATTTAAATCTATAATCATACAATTTGTAACGACGCTACCGGTTGCCCATTTGAGGTGGCAGTTTACCTAACAACACCATTCCTGGACAGGCTCCAGCGGTTAATCAGTACTTGCTGCACAAACCTCCGTAAGAAACCGCCAACCTTTCCATATAAATAGACACGGTCTGAGCGGGGCTTGAACCAGTGCCCATCAGTGATGATAGGTTACAAGTCAGAGACATTAACCACTGGACCACGAAGGCGGACTGCGCTTAATATAAAAGTGCACCGTTGTTTATGGTGTCAGTATAGTCTGTCACGTCGCGCTCCAGATTTATCAAATTGTTCGAACTCTCATTTATTTAGGGCTATGACTTCCCATGCTTCGCTAGAGCTCACTTCATCCAATCTTACCGATGCAGCATTAAGTCGGTCAGTCTGCTTCTCGGATTCTCCATCGTCAATAGATCTTGTAGAATTACGCCTTTCATGATCTGCAGTAACGTCTTCACCGAGTTCCTCTGCTTCCTCCCTTGGACTGCGTATCTGGTCACTGTCATGTGAAGTATTGTTTGTGTTTGTAACTGTCATTTTATCGTGAGGCACGCATGAATACACAGGTCTATAGAGAATCACCTCATCGTGATTTTGAAAATCTTCCCCCATGTATACCTGACCTAATTGGAACTCTGAACTTATGTACTTCCCGCCCTCAACGTATTCTGCTGCGACCTCTGAAATAGCATATGAATGTATATATATATTATGGTGAAATGTAGAGACACGGGTTATATTTTACGTAGCAATGAAATAGAGGATATGTGTGTTGATTAGTGTAAGATAGGAAATACATATTTCTGTGATCACGATAGGACATAAAATCATATCTTACATAAACACAAATCTTCATTTTCTTTTATGATTTCCAATGAGTTTGGCTAATATAATATTTGTTTTCAAATTGTATTCATTTTAACTGTCCCCTATCGGGAGCCTCATTGCACTACAATATACAACCTCACAACCATTTATATTAGTGTGAACGTCCGTAATAAGAAATAGTTCCGGTAAATTGTCAAGTTAGTTTCTGTTTGCCGTCAAAATTAAAAACTACAGACAAAACAATGCATTAGAATATTAAACTATATCATTCAATGGAAAGCATAAAAGACAAAAGTCATTGGTTGCTCTCTGCACATACATATTGTAAACTGTAGTCATTTGTTATTACCGACGTACATGTAATGGTAAATTATATAGTCATAGATTAGTAGTTACATGTACTCTGGGTGTAGGTAAATTGGGATCATTGAATACTCTGGCCGTAGCATTATTAATACACTACATATCGTCTGCTACAATTAAACATGAATACAAATAATCAATACCCACACTTACCATGCAACATTTGTGGAGGGGGCATGCTGGGTATTCGGAATGGAACTGTTCCTATGGTGATTGGAAACTGCACGTGCATCATCTCTCCAGACGTCTGTCCCACGACATATAACTGGAGCAAAACAAAAATGTTTACGAGTTTTACGTTTATGTATCGTCGCTACAGGAGCGACGTAATGTGTTCATGTATTGCCTCACGTCTTTACAACGTTAGATTACTCATTCTCAAGACCTCATTCCTGATGGAACCCATCGCCATGAGGGAGAGAGAAGAGGTTCTCAAGATCTCATTCCTGATGGAACCCATCGCCATGAGGGAGAGAGAAGAGGTTCTCAAGATCTCATTCCTGATGGAACCCATCGCCATGAGGGAGAGAGAAGAGGTTCTCAAGACCTCATTCCTGATGGAACCCATCGCCATGAGGGAGAGAGAAGAGGTTCTCAAGATCTCATTCCTGATGGAACCCATCGCCATGAGGGAGAGAGAAGAGGTTCTCAAGATCTCATTCCTGATGGAACCCATCGCCATGAGGGAGAGAGAGAAGAGGTTCTCAAGACCTCATTCCTGATGGAACCCATCGCCATGAGGGAGAGAGAGAAGAGGTTCTCAAGACCTCATTCCTGATGGAACCCATCGCCATAAGGGAGAGAGACGAGGAAACGTGGACTTTAAGTCACTTGCCTAAGGGCACACTGGTAACGGCTACAGCTGGGCGCGAACATCGGGCCGTTCGCACCTGAAACGACTTCGTAAGATACCACAGTCTGGCACGACCGTCTATGTCATTGGGAAGCGAGACCAGAACATTGGACAGCGAGACCAGGACGCCATTGAGCGCAGAGACAAGGGCTTCATTGGGAAGTGAGACATAGACGTCATTTGGGCAGCGAGACAATGGCGTCACTGGGCAGCCCAACGAATTACGTAACACACATCAACTAATATTTATATTACCTTGAGCATATAGTGAATTTGTATGAGACCGCATACATCAATTAGTGTAGGCGGTACGATGGGCACTTGTAAGTCATCTTGCAGCTTGTCTTGTCTCTGCACGTGGTTAGGTCGTACATTCTCTACCTGGAACTCCCACACCGTGTGGTTAACCGATTTCATGATACCTAGCACGCCTTTGTTCATGTAATATTCCACATGCTGAAATTATGACATAATGTGTTGTATTTTGTTGGGGAGTGCTGGTGTGGGGATGGGTGGGGCCTCGTTTAAGGGTCGTTTATTTTCTTCGTTATAGGTAGCAAGTGGGTCGAGGTCATCCCGCTGAAACCTCACAAAGAACACATTAATGTAGTATGCAGAAAACAGTTACGTATACATGTACAATACCGTATACATGTACAATACCGTATACATGTACAATACCGTATACAATACCGTATACATGTACAATACCGTATACCGTATACATGTACAATACCGTATACATGTACAATACCGTATACATATACAATACCGTATACATGTACAATACCGTATACATATACAATACCGTATACATGTACAATACCGTATACATGTACAATACCGTATACATGTACAATACCGTATACATGTACAATACCGTATACATGTACAATACCGTAAACAATACCGTATACAATACCGTATACATGTACAATACCGTATACATGTACAATACCGTATACATGTACAATACCGTATACATGTACAATACCGTATACATGTACAATACCGTATACATATACAATACCGTATACATATACAATACCGTATACATGTACAATACCGTATACATATACAATACCGTATACATGTACAATACCGTATACATGTACAATACCGTATACATGTACAATACCGTATACATATACAATACCGTATACATGTACAATACCGTATACATGTACAATACCGTATACAATACCGTATACATGTCGTATACATGTACAATACCGTATACATGTACAATACCGTATACATGTACAATACCGTATACATGTACAATACCGTATACATGTACAATACCGTATACATGTACAATACCGTATACATGTACAATACCGTATACATGTACAATACCGTATACATGTACAATACCGTATACATGTACAATACCGTATACATGTACAATACCGTATACATGTACAATACCGTATACATGTACAATACCGTATACATGTACAATACCGTATACATGTACAATACCGTATACATGTACAATACCGTATACATGTACAATACCGTATACATGTACAATACCGTATACATGTACAATACCGTATACATGTACACTACCGTATACATGTACACTACCGTATACATGTACAATACCGTATACATGTACAATACCGTATACAATACCGTATACATGTACAATACCGTATACATGTACAATACCGTATACATGTACAATACCGTATACATGTACAATACCGTATACATGTACAATACCGTATACATGTACAATACCGTATACATGTACAATACCGTATACATGTACAATACCGTATACATGTACAATACCGTATACAATACCGTATACATGTACAATACCGTATACAATACCGTATACATGTACAATACCGTATACATGTACAATACCGTATACATGTACAATACCGTATACATGTACAATACCGTATACAATACCGTATACATGTACAATACCGTATACATGTACAATACCGTATACATGTACAATACCGTATACATGTACAATACCGTATACATGTACAATACCGTGTAATACCGTATACCATACCGTATACATGTACAATACCGTATACATGTACAATACCGTATACCGTATACCGTATACCGTATACATGTACAATACCGTATACATGTACAATACCGTATACCGTATACCGTATACCGTATACATGTACAATACCGTATACATGTACAATACCGTATACCGTATACCGTATACCGTATACCGTATACCGTATACATGTACAATACCGTATACATGTACAATACCGTATACCGTATACCGTATACCGTATACATGTACAATACCGTATACATGTACAATACCGTATACCGTATACCGTATACATGTACAATACCGTATACCGTATACCGTATACAATACCGTATAATATTATAATGGATATATACGTGTGTTATATTTAATTTTTCAAAACAAACCAATGAGATGAAACAATGTGAATGTTGACCCTGCAATACTACCATAGTGTGGTGCTATAAGTTTCCAAATGTCCGTGCCATAATAATAATAATAATAATAATAATAAAGACTCTATTTAACGAGGGAACTTATTTGAACAATTAAATCAATCGACAATGAGGCCCTCAACAAATTAAAACATCAACTAGCACAATGAAACATGTAAACCATGACCAGTAAGTTTTCAATCTATCTTCCTCTAATGTCAAACCTCTCGCGGATACTTCATAGGAAATAAGATATAAGCTGCACAAACTAATACCTCTATACATGTATATGTATAATTTATCAGGTTAACGATCTGTTCTTAGCACCACCTGATATATTAAGCTTTGAAGTGTGAAACAGAATGTGCTATTTTGATGTGATAAGTGAAGAAATTCCACAAGTGTGACCCTGAATATATATATAAGAAATATTGTCTAAATCGTACCCTCTAATGTCAATCAGTAGTAGAGGGCGGTGATATGGCACATTTGAAAAATTATGGCACCAGAATATGGTAGTATGACACCAGAATATGGTATTGTGGCACCAGAATATGGTAGTATGGCACCAGAATATGGTAGTATGGCACCAGCATATGGTAGTATGGCACCAGAATATGGTAGTATGGCACCAAAATATATAATATGGCACCAGAATATGGTAGTATGGCACCAGCATATGGTAGTATGGCACCAGAATATGGTAGTATGGCACCAAAATATATAATATGGCACCAGAATATGGTACTACAACGACTACAAAACATACTGCTACTGCTGCTACTGCTGCTGCTGCTGCTACTGCTACTACTGCTGCTGCTGCTGCTACTGCTACTGCTGCTACTGCTACTGCTGCTACTGCTACTGCTGCTACTGCTGCTGCTGCTACTACTGCTACTACTACTACTACTACTGCTACTACTGCTACTGCTAACACTACTACTACTATACGACGACGACGACGACAACGACTACTACTACTACGCTGACTACGACCATAGCAAATACTACGACGACTACTACGACTACTTTTACGTTATAATATGTGAGCTCAGGTCTACATGGTTATTCTTCGTGGCAACAACTACTACTACCTTTTTAAAACGAAACATGATACATAAAACAAGCATGCTGTTATAGCATTGAACACACTATTTGTGTGTTGGGGTTTAAGGTCACGCCAACAGCTGAGGTCAACCGACTACTCTCTAGTTACTATTTGTGTGTTGGGGTTTACGGTCACGCCAACAGCTGAGGTCAAACGACTACTCTCTAGTTACTATTCTAGTTATATCAGGCACAGACGGAACCTGGGTAGAACCACCGACCTTCCGCAAGCCAGCTGGATAGCTTCCTAACATGAAATAATTCCACACCCAGTGCCCACAGCGGTTAGGGGCAAGTTATTAGTAGTCAACGACCTTAACCACTCGGCCACGGATGGCCCATTTAACTAATTAACAAGTATATTAACCAACAGTGTGGAGGGTGGTCCATTAGAAGCCAGAGTAAAATTTACGATTCCTTGGTCGCCACTCGAACTAACGGCTCTTCGACTGAGACCACGACAACGTATTACCCGCTACATCACTACACCACTACACCACGGCATCATGACAATAGTAAGCTGAGGATAATCCATTTCTAGAATACATTTAAGGATTAAAACCAGCGGTTTATGTATAGGATATAAGCCGAAAACGTCCAATATATAACATATTGGACTGTGTGAGGCGCGTAGCACCGAAGACAGTACCAATATTTTACATATTGGATCCGTTTGAAGCTTATATCTTACTTAAAACACACACTTATATAACAAGAACCTACTAATTAAAAGTGGTAATTTCCTGCATGTAAGCTTAGTATTTAATATAATACTCTGGCCTTTTTACCCCAGTCCAATATTAATAATAATGGACTGCAAGTACAAAGGTATGACGTCACGACAGTGTTTTAATGGGGTATGCAATAAATGTGTGCTGTTAAAGTGTTTTAAGCAGCAGAACTATATTGCACACATACATCAATAAGCGCAACACAAGTTTGTTTAATACCTCTATACCATGTATACCAATCGTAATACCACACACTCTGCTAGATTCGTAGTACGTCCGCCACACGGCATTTACCGTGTTCTAAACGCAACAGACCGAATGGGGATTTAACATTAGCAACTAAAAAGTGGTATAAGTGATACATTTTTCGTCACGCATGACTGAATACAGTATAAAATAAAACGTAAGCATACATCACATCACGGAAACCGGTCAGTGAATAAATAGCGATACAGTGATCAGAGATCATCCATTATACGATCAACAGTATATATATTATTAAGGAATCATGTCTAACACAATGAGTTCTGAAAAACGGAAAAGATCATCTACAGGCAGTGAATTAGACTCTAGCCAGTTACATGAAGATATCCCTGTAGACTCACATACGTTAGAGAGTGAAAATAGGAAAACCAATAATAAACAGAAAAAGAAAAAAAGAAAAAAGATTGAATTGACAGAACATCGTGTCGATGAGTCATCAATAGACAAAGGCAACAAAATTGAGCAAAAACTAGAAGAAATTAGTAAACAACTCAGTTCTGTATTAACCAAAAATGATATGTCCTTTATTAAGAATATAATACAGGACACTGTAAACGAAATGAAAGAAGCTTTTCTCAGCTCTGTTATAAATAGAATAGGGATTCTTGAAGGCGAAATGCACGACAAAATGGTATTAAATGATCATTTAAAGAAAGAGCTGAGCACACACAAAAATGAAACTGAAGCATTAGAGGAAAAACATCAACTTCTAAGATCAAGTCTGCAATTGGAAAATGACAAATTGAAAGAACATATAAATGATCTTGAACAATATGGCAGAAGAAATAATGTACGGATAACAGGGTTAACACATGATGCTGATAGACAGACATCAGCAGAAACAACCAAGCAGGTACTGGGTATGCTAAACGACCACATGAAATTCAAGTTATCTATGTGCGACATCGATATAGCCCATAGACTGGGAAAACATTATCCAAATAAAAACAGGCCTGTCATTGTCAGATTTGTACAACGGCAAATCAAAATGGATGTGATGAGTAGAATAGGTGACGCTAGGTGTGGGATATACGTCAACGAAGATCTTACATCAATTAACAATTTAGTGCTGGCATCACTTAGACATAAGGATCGAGAACGCATTGCTAAATGCTGGTCTTTTGAGGGAAAATTATTCGCCAAATTTATCGTGAACGGTGTTGGCAACAAGGGAGAAACCTTTGTTACAAAACAAATACGCTATAACGACTACGCATCATGGTTAAATATGCCATGGCCGGAAAAGGCTGCCGTACAGACACAGAGAGAGTCATCAAAACGACAGACACCATAGATGCACCGTGGCACCCAATATAATTTAAATAAACTGTTAGCGGACCACTATCGTCAAATAAACATTTCTTGTGCGCATCGAGTTGCGTTACCATTATAACTTTTATCTATAGCAAGTAAAAACACGCCCATGTGTTATTATAAATAAGTTGTGTTTAGTAAAACCTGTTATTCATGGTTAGAATTCTTTTTTTTATGCATCCCTAATGGTGATTTCTTATGAAATTTGTTGTTGTTTTTACATGTATCACCAACACCGAGTTCGATCTTTTATTAAATTATCTTGATGTGTTACGACCTAAGCTCACATTAACTGTTTTTGCTATAAAAACATTATTATTTGTAAATTACCTCCCTTTTTATATATTATATTTGCAAAATCAAAACTAAATTGGTAAATAGTGGTTTGCTAGGGGTGGCACTTGGACTGTTTTTACATACGAAATATAGTTTTTACTTTTCTCTCCATTTGATGACCGAATAAAGCATTGATATACTTTAAGATTTGCAATAAACGTGACAATATAAATAACAATTCAATAATAATATGTGTTAGTGGATGTGTCACATCATATTGCCGATCGAACCTAATCTGAAATAACAACAACAACAACAACAACAACAACAACAACTATGTAATAGAATCATGTTAATAAAAGTTGTACTGAATACAACAGTCACTAACATTAACATAATATTATGTAGAATAAAAGTGTCTGTGCCATTTGTTCACCAGAGATATATAAATATGTCAAAACATATTATACCATTGAACGTGCGCGTGTGTCTGCATATTATTGTTTGCTACTTAGGAAATGTATGTATTGCTTAGTAATAATAGTATTTGATTTAATGTAATAATTACAACAGTAGTAAGAGTTCCTCAAATTAAGAGATACATTAAGAAGTAATGTGTAACTTTGCTATGAAAGATAGTTTCAAAATTAACACTCGTTGTTACAAGTGAATCCTTCAAGTGAGAAGGTTTACTATGGAAGACGGAGTGTGTTTCATATTGGAATCGATAATGTTGTTAGTTAATTATAGACAAATGACCATTCTAGCTTCCTCATGGTTTCGTTTTTCGTCTGAAGGAACTTGACATATGGGTATGTGCGCCCTCTGCAATAAGACACAACAAATTGTCCTTGCTACGGGGCTGATGCGGTGGATTACTGAGATCGCTAGATATAACTGAAGGGGCAAGTCTACAATGTTGTTTAGGGGTAGTGCATATCCCCGTGCTGTACTGTTTTTCGATCTATCCCCGTTGTGGGTACGGTTTGTTGTGCCGGATTGCAATAAGGGAAGACGTGGTTAGGTGTGTATGCACATATATTTGTTTATCTTTTGTACGTATATTATATTTGTAAAATTACATTATTCCTCATAGGATAAAAACACATTTACAATAATAACAAAAAAGCAGGTACTGTAGTAAAATTACATTACCAATTGCACGAGCATGTTGTTTGAAGTTTTAAACTATTTTGTGACATCATACGTATATCAATATGTGTGATATTGATACCATTAAAGTTATGATAATATTTATATTGATTCTATAAATGCCCAATACGTGCTCAACATTGCTGATCCAGACGGTATATATGTTCTTCTCTCCAAATGGAAACTGTAATTTTTAGTTTCATTTGGTCTTTCGATCTCTCCTTTATAAATACTATGCATGTACCTTCCTTTTCATATCCTGAGAATCTGTCCTCTTTACACTCCCATGTTAGTGCATCCATGTCATTTATATTGCAGTGTGACTACTATTGTTTAAACTATTATGGTGAATAAAATATGTTGTTTTAATGTAAGGGGATTAGGTGAAATAAAAAAACGGAAACACATATTTAATTGGTTAAGAGAAAGTGAGTATGATATATGTCTATTACAAGAATTGCATTACACAAAAACGTCTATTGGAATTTGGGAAAAGGAATGGGGATCGAAAATGTTTCTAAGTGGAGAGAGTTCGAATAGCAAAGGAATTGGCATTTTATTATCAAACTCGATTTTATCTTACGAATATAGTGAACTTGTAGAAGGTCGTCTCCAATGCTTAAATGTTAAAATAAATGATACTGATATTTCATTATTGAACATATATGGACCAAATAATGATGATATTAATTTCTTTAATTTACTCGAACAATTTATAGCGCACAATGACGAAAAAACCTTTATTATAGGCGGAGATATTAATACAGTTCTTAATATCGAAATGGACAAAGAAATGGAAGAATAGACACAAAGAAACTCAATAGATCTAAACTTAACAGCATAATGCAAAATTATCAACTGACAGATATATGGCGAGTCAAAAATGTAGATTTAAATAAATTTACTTGGCACTCTAATAGTAAACCTCCAATCTTTTGCAGGTTAGACTTTTTTCTTGTCTCTACAAACATAATAAATAGTGTAAAAGAATGTAAAATTACTACGGGAATAAGATCAGACCATTCGTTAGTGTTTCTAAAGCTTGATTTAAATAAACTAGTTAGAGGTACAGGATATTTTAAATTAAATAACTCTATTCTTCTGGAAACCCTATACCAAAACAAAATACGAAACTATTACTGAAACAACAGAAATAAACGTAGATACAAACCCCAATACATTATGGGAATTGATCAACGGTTCAATAAGAAACACTACTATTAAATACTGTGTCCATAAAAAGAGAACGGGCCAAGAACATGAACAGCAGTTAGTTAAAGATATAGACACATTAGAAGAACAACTTAGTACCGCACCAATGAATGAAACCTTGCTTGAAAATATTAAAACTAAAAAAGAAGAACTTGAACAATACTCACTTAAGAGAGCAGAAGGATATTATTTAAGAACAAAATCACAATATATAGAAGGAATGGATAGAAACAGTAAATATTTTTCTAATCTTGAAAGGAAACAAAATGAGAGTAAAATAATATCTAGACTATTAATTGATGATAGGGAGGTAAATGAAGCCGATGCTATTTTAAATGAAACACAATTATTTTATGAAATATTGTATAAGCGAAGTAATTATAATACATCGGAGTATGATTTCTTTCCTGAAAATACTGAAAAAATTAATGATGTACAAAGGGAATCCTGTGAAGGTAAATTAACAGAATATGAATGTGCAAAAGCTTTACACAATATGAATACTAATAAAAGTCCAGGTTCTGATGGCATCACAGCCGAATTTTACAAAATATTTTGGCCAGACATTAAAACTTACTATATTAATTCAATTAATTACTCATATGAAAATGGCAACTTAACACAATTGCAACGACAAAGTGTCATAAACCTTATCCCAAAGAAGGATAAGGAGCTAACCCTTCTTACGAATTGGAGACCAATATCACTTCTTAATATTGACTATAAAATAGCTACAAAAGCAATTGCAAACAGAATCAAAAGTGTGATTCCTAGTATAATTCATAGCTCTCAAACCGGATTTATTAAAGGAAGATTTATTGGCGAAACCATTAGGCTTATATACGATGTGATTGATAATCTTAATGATAATAACAAACCCGGACTACTTTTTTTCGCAGACTTTGAAAAGGCTTTTGACAGCTTAGATCATATATTCTTGTTAAAAACACTGGATTATTTTAACTTTGGAGATTCCATGGAAAAATGGGTACATGTCTTTTATCATGATATACAAGGGTGTATAACAAATAACGGTAATATGTCAGACTTGTTCAACATTGAACGGGGTGGGGTGTTCGCCAAGGTTGTCCCCTTTCCCCTTACTTGTTCATAATAGCAATAGAAATATTATCTATAGCTGTTAGACAGGAACAAAATATCAAAGGAATAATTTTATCAGAAAAAGAAATAAAGAACTCCATGTTTGCGGATGATGCAACATTTATAACAGACGGTTCTAACAACTCTTTTGGTACTCTAATCAAGATCATCGATGAATTCAGCGTAATATCAGGTCTTAAACTTAACACACACAAATCAACAGTACTTCGAATAGGCTCTTTAAGAAATACGGAAAAGATATTTTGCAAAATGAAACAACTCAAATGGACATCAAATCAGGCTATGACGTTAGGAATTATATTCAGTAATCAGAAAGAACACCGAAGCAAGCTCAATTTTGAACCAAAACTAGGTGAATTATACTCATATTTGAACAAGTGGAAAAAACATAAGCTTAGTTTACTCGGAAAAATAACAGTAATAAAATCGTATGCACTACCCAAAATAATATACCCATTGTCTGTTCTTGAAACTCCTCCTGAAATATATTTCACGGAATTAACCAAATGTTTATACTCCTTCCTGTGGGATGGAAAACCCGATAAAATAGCCAGAAATATTATAACAAGAGATTATAAAGAAGGAGGCTTAAAAATGATTGATGTCAAATCGTTTGTTAACGCACTAAAGGCTAATTGGGTTAAACGAATCTTAAATACAGGAATAAACAACAATGGTTACTGGAAAGATATTTACATTAAAGAAATTAATAAATTTGGTGGTAAAATGTTCTTTGAGTGCAATATCTGTTACAAGGATTTAAACAGGCAAATAAAAAACAACTTCCTAAAAGATGTTATTGAAAGTTGGGCAAAAATTAACTATGACCCAAAGATAAATATGGTATCTAACGAAAGTATATAGAACAATTCCAAGATAAAAATTTCAAATTCTACCATATTCATTAAATCATGGTATGACAAAGGAGTTACGAAAATTAAGCATTTATACGATGTTGATAACGAACAATTTTATAGTTTTAACACATTTAAGAATTTGTACGGAATTGAAAATAAAGATTTTCTTCAGTATTATTCACTGTTATCGAATATCCCCCAACAATGGAAAAACAATATTAAATTAGAAAGCCAACAAATACAACCATATCTACTCATCAACAACATTATGAAGATAAAGAAACCAAACAAATATGTGTACAAAAAATATCTTGAAAAGCACAATACTAGCATAATAAACAAAGCAGAACAAAAATGGAATAGTGAATTTGAAAACTTGGACTGGAAAAGTATTTACATAACACCATTTAAAAGTACAATAGAATCTAAACTGAGGGTATTCCAGTACACATATGTTACAAGAATATTGCCAACAAATAAATTTCTACATCAAATACATCTAGTTGACTCGAGTCTATGTGATTTCTGTACTATGCAAGTGGAAACCCTACGACACATATTCTGGGAATGCCCTCATATACAACATTTTTGGTCACATCTAGATATGTTCTTTGCGAGTCAAAATTATAATGTAACATTAAACTACCAAAATATAAGCTTTGGTTATAAATATATCTCAAATGACCAAATAATGTTGATAGTGAATTTTATTATTATTTTAGCAAAATTCTTTATCTTCAAAAATAAACTCAACCACACAACTCCTATGTTTGAAGTGTTCGTTTGTTACCTGAGGAAACGAAAGGAAGTAGAAAGACATATTGCAATAATAAAGGACAAAATTGCTACTCATAATAAAAAATGGGATCAAATACAGCTGTAGGACAAATTCTCAAAACCGTTTTGTTTTTCTCTCTCTTTATTTTGTTGCTTTTCCCCTCCTTTGTTTTTGCTCCGTTAAATGTAACGGAAGAATCTACTCTTTTAACTCTATTTAAATTTATTATCACTTCCTTCTATAAACAACATCTTATTCTTTGTGACCTTTCATGACATATTATTCTTAATCACTAACTGAAATGTTTAATACGTGCACGTATGTGTATGTATGTATATATATATGTATATGTGTGTAATTTGTTCTTGTTCCAATATGTAAAATATTGGATGTGTGAGGCGTGTAGCGTTGAAGACACTACCAATATTTTACAGATTGGATCCTTTTGAGGCTTATATCTTACTTAAAACACAGACTTATAAAACAAGATCCTACTAAATAAAATTGTTAATTTCGTACATTTACGCGTAGGATTTAACATAATGGACGGTAAGTACACAGGTATGACGTCACGACAGTGTTTTAAGTACATGTATATATATTCAAGCGTACCTGCACAAATTTGCACAGAAGGTGGACTGGCTCATCATGTCCGTTCTGTATCTCGGTCCTCACTCGAATGTGTTCCCCGCAACAATAGGCACTTCTTTCAAGCGTCGCTTGTATTCGCACTAAACCTCGAACGCAGCAGAAACAACAGGTCCGGTGTTTGTCGTCTGCATATTTCGGTGACTGAAATGTAATACATGTTGAATCTTACATGAGTGGTGATTTCAAACCATATTTTATGAAATGAGTTTTGAAATCAACCTTTCCAAACGAGTTTCATATTATATAGTAATCGTTTTACTCACATTTGTTCGCAAATTAATGTTGCTACTTTCAGCTTAGCGTCAAACGTCAGCGCAAATTGTCATGACGTCACTATATTGTCATAACATCACTACGCAAATGAGCGTTATATTTACCTTTTTAAACAGCGTTTAATTACGTCAAGAATGTTATTAAATCGTCGTTTGTCTTGTCGTTAGTTCATACAAATTAATTTTAGCTCGATTGAGAAGCAAGTTTTTAGAACTTATATTAATCACTCTCAAGCCCTCATTCCTGGTGGAATCCGTCGCCACGAGGGAGAGAGAAGAGGCATGTGGAATTTAAATGCCTTGCCTAAGGACACAATCGGGGCTCAAACTACAAGCATTTAGCACATGAAGCGAACGCTCACTAACTGCGCTATCACGATTTCCATGTGTCTTATCGTTAACATTATGTACCAATTTAAGTCTCCACAGTCAGTATGGTGGGTCTCCCGTCACCCTCATCTTCCCTCCCCGTAACCCTCCTGTCCTATCTCCACTCCTCTCCCTCTCCCCATCACCCATCATCTCCTCTCCGCACCCGTCATATCCTATCTCCCCTCCCCATCATCCATACTCTCCTTTCTCCCATCCTCTCCCCTCCCCGTCACCCTCCTCTACTCTCTCCTCCCCGCCACCCCTCCCCTCCCCGTCACCCTCCACTACTCTCTCCTCCCCGTCACCCCTCTCCCCTCCCCGTCACCCTCCTCTCCTTTCTCCACTCCTCTATCCTCTACCCCTCCACTCACCCCTCATCTCCTCGCCTCTCTCCTATCCTCTACCCCTCCCCTAAGCCCTCATCTCACCTCCCCCACTCCTCTCCCCTTCCCATCACACCTCATCTCTCTCCACTCTCTTATCCTCACCCCCTCTCCACTCCACCCCACTCCACTCCACTCCACTCCACTCCACCCCACTCCACTCCACTCTCCTCTTTCCCATTCGCCTCCCCCTCTATCTCTCTAATGTTTTGGACAGTGCGTATCATACGATTAGTGAGAGGATAATTGAATAAATCCACCCAGAAAGTATCCTCATCAATTATTAAATGTTCACTGCTTTGAAATCTAATTACCATTCTAAACGCAATACTTCCATTTATATGTACATTAGCTATTCACCAGCAGATGTAAATCGAATGACATGCTATTTTTTTCAATAAGAATTATAAGAGACGCATCCCATACTACGTATCTTATAAATACTTCAAAGTGAGTTCCTGAGTTCCAGACGACAGACTGCGTTCCTGAGTTCCAGACGACATACTGCGTTCCTGAGTTCCAGACGACAGACTGCGTTCCTGAGTTCCAGACGACAGACTGCGTTCCTGAGTTCCAGACGACAGACTGCGTTCCTGAGTTCCAGACGACAGACTGCGTTCCTGAGTTCCAGACGACAGACTGCGTTCCTGAGTTCCAGACGACAGACTGCGTTCCTAAGTTCCAGACGACAGACTGCGTTCCTGAGTTCCAGACGACAGACTGCGTTCCTGAGTTCCAGACGACAGACTGCGTTCCTGAGTTCCAGACGACAGACTGCGTTCCTAAGTTCCAGACGACAAACTGCGTTCCTGAGTTCCAGACGACAGACTGCGTTCCTGAGTTCCAGACGACAGACTGCTGAAGCATATAGAACTTCAGACTACCATGTTCTATTGGATATAGTAGGTTCGGAATACGGTCGAGACGTCGGGTCAGATAATATAGGCTACTACGTTGTGAGAAGTTGGAACACAGAGTAATTAGCTACTTGGCCGTGTAAAATAACAAATGTTTCAGATCAAGTGTAAATAGTCCGTAGGCCAAATTGAGCTAGGCAGGCTGATGAAAATTCTAATTTATACAAATTAATTTTAGCTCGATTCGGAAACAAGTTATTACAACTTATATTAATCAATATCGAGACCTCATTCCTGATGGAACCCATCGCCACGAGGGAGGGAGAAGAGGCAACGTAGAATTTAAATGCCTTGTCTAAGAAGGGCACACTCGTAACGGCTCCAGCGGGGCTCGAACTCCGGATCAATATATATCCTCTTAATTGATTTACTCTGTTTCTATCGTTGTTCCCTTTATTCCACATGCTATCACCTATTATCCGTTTTCTCATCTTATGATTATTAAATTATTAAATCTCTACAAATATTATACAGTACATACAATGTGTAGCCTACTTTACTTTACACCATCGGTAACACGATTTTGATAAAATCACCTTTATAATACAGCAAGAGTTGGCTATATAACAACAGTAAAAACAAAGGATTCCAACTAAAGGGACAAATACACGTTTCGGAATTATTCGGGATTAATCGGACTTTTTCTGCCAAGGAAGGTAATAGAAAAAACAGCAATGTGGCTTGTTGCGCGTACCAGGTATTTGTCCTCCATGCAGTCGATATGTGGCCCGATGATTGTGAAATATTTGATCCCCTGTGGTGGGGACGCATACGGAATATCCATGACTGCCCGTAGATAGTAGCGGACGTGCCCTATCTTACTTTCAAATGAGCAAGGCAACGCAGTTTCCGGGAGCTTAAACTCGAAAGTATGGCTATGATGACCACGTGGTAATATTGGCGTTATGGCAACATCTTCATTTTTATCTGAAGAACATATAGACATTACGTAAACAATTCTTACACAATAGTTATTAAAGTAAGCATATAAACAGACTAGCATATGATATTATAAGCAATGTCGTTTAATATGAAATAACACAAAACTATCTCGTTAGGGCAGTACCCGTATGTCAATATATATATAGTACCCTTTCCCGCTTTATCCTCAATATATGTAGTACCCACCTTTCAATATATGTATTACCCATCTTTCAATATATGTATTACCCATCTTTCAATATATGTATTACCCATCTTTCAATATATGTATTACCCATCTTTCAATATATGTATTACCCATCTTTCAATATATGTATTACCCATCTTTCAATATATGTATTACCCATCTTTCAATATATGTAGTACCCACCTTTCAATATATGTATTACCAACCTTACAAGATATATGTATTACCAACCTTACAATATATATGTATTACCAACCTTTCAATATATGTAGTACCAACCTTTCTATATATGTATTACCCACCTTTCAATATATGTAGTACCCACCTTTCAATATATGTAGTACCCACCTTTCAATATATGTAGTACCCACCGTTCAATATATGTAGTACCAACCTTTCAATATATGTAGTACCCACCTTTCAATATATGTAGTACCCACCTTTCAATATATGTATTACTCACCTTTCAATATATGTAGTACCCACCTTTCAATATATGTATACCAACCTTCAATATATGTAGTACCCACCTTTCAATATATGTAGTACCCACGTTCAATATATGTAGTACCAACCTTTCAATATATGTATTACCCACCTTTCAATATATGTAGTACCACCTTTCAATATATGTATTACCACCTTTCAATATATGTAGTACCCCCTTTCAATATATGTAGTACCCACCTTTCAATATATGTAGTACCCACCTTTCAATATATATGTATTACCCACCTTTCAATATATATGTATTACCCACCTTTCATATATATGTATACCCACCTTTCAATATATGTATTACCCACCTTTCAATATATGTAGTACCCACCTTTCAATATATGTATTACCCACCTTTCAATATATGTAGTACCAACCTTTCAATATATGTAGTACCCACCTTTCAATATATGTAGTACCCACCTTTCAATATATGTAGTACCAACCTTTCAATATATGTATTACCCACCTTTCAATATATGTAGTACCCACCTTTCAATATATGTAGTACCCACCTTTCAATATATGTAGTACCCACCGTTCAATATATGTAGTACCAACCTTTCAATATATGTATTACCCACCTTTCAATATATGTAGTACCCACCTTTCAATATATGTATTACCCACCTTTCAATATATGTAGTACCCACCTTTCAATATATGTAGTACCACCTTTCAATATATGTAGTACCCACCTTTCAATATATGTATACCACCTTTCAATATATGTATTACCCACCTTTCAATATATGTAGTACCCACCTTTCAATATATGTATTACCCACCTTTCAATATATGTAGTACCCACCTTTCAATATATGTAGTACCCACCTTTCAATATATGTAGTACCCACCTTTCAATATATATGTATTATCCACCTTTCAATATATGTATTACCCACCTTTCTATATATGTATTACCCACCTTTCAATATATATGTATTACCCACCTTTCATATATATGTATTACCCACCTTTCAATATATATGTATCACCCACCTTTCAATATATGTAGTACCCACCTTTCAATATATGTAGTACCCACCTTTCAATATATATGTATTACCCACCTTTCAATATATGTAGTACCCACCTTTCAATATATGTATTACCCACCTTTCAATATATGTATCACCCACCTTTCAATATATGTAGTACCCACCGTTCAATATATGTAGTACCCACCTTTCAATATATATGTATTACCCACCTTTCAATATATGTAGTACCCACCTTTCAATATATGTAGTACCCACCTTTCAATATATGTATTACCCACCTTTCCCCCACAATACTTTCTTGTGATCAATATAATACTCGTCATCCTTCAAGGCTCGTGTTTCTCCGGCTTTGTTGATTTTCCACTCTGTGTGAGCCTTACCGCGCAGAGTCAGACGAAGCCCTGGAACAAGGTTTATAGATATATATCGAAGTAGCCATATCGCTGAAGTAACTTTCATAGAGACATTAATGTGTCTCATACATGACCAAGTACGGCTCTCTTGTTTATTTCTGAGATGAATGTCGCATGCTATTCACTAATGTTGCGGCAAAACCGCCATGGCAACATATAAAGAATGTTAGACAATTAATCCACTTTGACATTCAAAATGTTGCTAGTTAGCTATTAGCATCATTTTGAATGCCAATCAGAATTCACTAGGCTAATTGTTCTTGTCATGCAATACCACTTCAATCACGTGCTGGATGGGTGACGTGTTGAATTTATTACGTTCTGTTCCACCTAAATGTGCATAATATGATGACATTGCAATTTAACCGGCTATATAACAGTTACAACGAGTCATAGCTGCCTATTTGTTAAATGGCACGTAGTAACAGTATGATAGCCATAGTTGAAGACTTCACATCGTAAAAGGGAACCTTAAGCGTGCTTCTTCCATATGAACCCGAGTGACCGTGTATCAGTCTTTCACGTGAGCCACATGGACCGGTTTTCATATGAGCTCCATTGACCGTGAACCAGTCTTCCACAATATACTCATTGACCGTGAACCAGTCTTACACAATAGACGCATTGACCGTGAACCAGTCTTCCACAATATATGCATTGACCGTGAACCAGTCGTCAACAATAGACTCATTGACCGTGAACCAGTCTTTCACAATATACTCAAAGACCTGAACCAGTCGTCCACAATATACTCATTGATCGTGGACCAGTCTTCCACAATAGACTCATTGACCGTGGATCAGTCTTCCACAATAGACTCATTGACCGTGAACCAGTATTCCACAATAGACTCATTGACCGTGAACCAGTCTTCCAGAATAGACTCATTGATCGTGAACCAGTCTTACACAATAGACGCATTGACCGTGAACCAGTCTTCCCCAATAGACTCATTGACCGTGAACCAGTCTTCCACAATAGACTCATTGACCGTGAACCAGTCTTCCACAATAGACTCATTGACCGTGTACCAGTCTTCCACAATAGACTCATTGACCGTGAACCAGTCTTACACAATAGACTCATTGACCGTGTACCAGTCTTCCACAATTTACTCATTGATCGTGAACCAGTCTTACACAATAGACTCATTGACCGTGAACCAGTCTTCCACAATATACTCATTGACCGTGAACCAGTCTTCCACAATATACTCATTGACCGTGAACCAGTCTTCCAGAATATACTCATTGACCGTGAACCAGTCTTCCAGAATAGACTCATTGACCGTGAACCAGTCTTCCAGAATATACTCATTGACCGTGAACCAGTCTTCCACAATATACTCATTGACCGTGAACCAGTCTTCCACAATATATTCATTGACCGTGAACCAGTCTTCCAGAATAGACTCATTGACCGTGAACCAGTCTTCCACAATAGACTCATTGACCGTGAACAAGTCTTCCACAATACGCTCATTGACCGTGAACCAGTCTTCCACAATAGACTCATTGACCGTGTACCAGTCTTCCACAATATACTCATTGACCGTGAATAAGTCTTCCACAATCATAGACTCATTGACCGTGAACAAGTCTTCCACAATATACTCATTGACCGTGAACAAGTCTTCCACAATATACTCATTGACCGTGAACAAGTCTTCCACAATATACTCATTGACCGTGAACAAGTCTTCCACAATCATAGACTCATTGACCGTGAACAAGTCTTCCACAATCATAGACTCATTGACCGTGAACCAGTCTTCCACAATATACTCATTGATCGTGGACCAGTCTTCCACAATAGACTCATTGACCGTGAACCAGTCTTCCACAATATGCTCATTGATCGTGTACCAGTCTTCCACAATATACTCATTGATCGTGTACCAGTCTTCCACAATAGACTCATTGATCGTGTACCAGTCTTCCACAATATGCTCATTGATCGTGTACCAGTCTTCCACAATAAACTCATTGACCGTGAACCAGTCTTCCAGAATAGACTCATTGACCGTGAACCAGTCTTCCAGCATATACTCATTGACCGTGAACCAGTCTTCCACAATATACTCATTGACCGTGAACCAGTATTCCACAATATACTCATTGACCGTGAACCAGTCTTCCAGAATAGACTCATTGACCGTGAACCAGTCTTCCACAATAGACTCATTGACCGTGAACAAGTCTTCCACAATATACTCATTGACCGTGAACAAGTCTTCCACAATCATAGACTCATTGACCGTGAACAAGTCTTCCACAATATACTCATTGACCGTGAACAAGTCTTCCACAATCATAGACTCATTGACCGTGAACAAGTCTTCCACAATCATAGACTCATTGACCGTGAACCTGTCTTCCACAATATACTCATTGATCGTGGACCAGTCTTCCACAATAGACTCATTGACCGTGTACCAGTCTTCCACAATTTACTCATTGATCGTGAACCAGTCTTCCACAATACGCTCATTGATCGTGGACCAGTCTTCCACAATCATAGACTCATTGACCGTGAACCAGTCTTCCACAATATACTCATTGACCGTGAACCAGTATTCCACAATAGACTCATTGACCGTGAACCAGTCTTCCACAATAGACTCATTGATCGTGAACCAGTTCTTCACAATATACTCATTGATCGTGTACCAGTCTTCCACAATAAACTCATTGATCATGTACCAGTCTTCCACAATAAACTCATTGATCGTGTACCAGTCTTCCACAATAAACTCATTGATCGTGTACCAGTCTTCCACAATAGACTCATTGATCGTGTACCAGTCTTCCACAATAGACTCATTGATCGTGTACCAGTCTTCCACAATAAACTCATTGATCGTGTACCAGTCTTCCACAATGGACTCATTGATCATGTACCAGTCTTCCACAATAGACTCATTGACCGTGAACCAGTCTTCTATACAAAAATTACTCAGATACAGCTCTCTGGTCTCACTGATGAGTATTTATTATTATTTGGTACTCTGGATAGTTACGGTGACCTTGACATATATCTATATCCTGCTCTAGTTGCGGTGACCTTGACATATATCTATATCCTGCTCTATTTACGGTGACCTTGACATATATCCTGCTCTAGTTACGGTGACCTTGACATATATCCTGCTCTAGTTACGGTGACCTTGACATATATCCTGCTCTAGTTACCTTTAACTCTGATGTTTTCTGTCGTTATCACGATCACCCGCCCTGTAACCACCTCACCAGCATAGTAGATTTCTTTGTCTAGTTCAATGTCGAATTTCTGGACGTAATCCATTGTCATCAACCATGCTCTGTAAGAAGAAACATACTTTGTATATTGAGTGTGTCCCCCAGTGAGTTTTGCCGACGTTGAGCGGGTCTATGAGCGGGTCTATGCATACACTATTGCTTTATAACTTCTATTAGAGCTTGGAGAGTGTTATAATGGCGGTCATGTATATGACGTTATAAAGATGTTTGGGATTGGAACAAGCAATGAATGACTACAGTCGTATTTGAAATGCATAGTTAGCGTGAAAACAATCTCTATTCACATGATTTTAGCCGTAGCATGAATTTATTTCTAGTCCATTGTTGTGGTGTCCTGGTCACGTGAGAGAATTAAAGCTGTCTGGCGTAATTCGTAACATCTAAGGTTTGAATGTGAATAACTTCTAGACAGTTTCTTTTATAGCAGATGCAATAATATTACTATGTAAAGTGATCATTCTTGCATTTAATAGGCTTGACTAAATTCAGATTGCATAACATATATTTTAAGTTTTAATATAAAACCACAAGTTCCCTCACATGTGAATTCAACATGGCGTCAAAACATGACCTAAGTTTCGGATACCAATCAAATTTCATGTTCCATAAATGTGTTTTCCGGTATTGTCACATGATTGACACGTGATACAGTCTATGTCGCATTACTTATTTCCGAGTAAATTTCATAAATGTTTGTCTTTGGAAATAACCAGTTCAATGAGATCCTATACCGGAAGTTGAAGTTTTGTAAGACATTGTAATTATAAAGCACATAGCTGTACAAAGGACAGATAGATAGATTCTTTATTATCCTCCAGTATAGGAGAGCTATCACATACATGTATAATACAGATACATTTACAATATTACAACTATTACCGAATACGAACAAACAGTGTGATATCATGTAATTAAACTATATACATGTAATTACAAAAACAAAGAACACGACAAACAATATAACAGATATGTAACATTGTGACAAGAATTTCCAGTGTCGCATAACAAAATCGAACATTGAATTAACTATTATATCGGATCCCGATCGTACACCTTACCGAAAAGAAACAAGGCACTAGAATAGAATAATGTAGAGTATGCCACTATAGTGCTGTAGTATTGATATTATTAAATACAGGCCATGGGAGGTGTCCCGGCATATCTCCGGTGTCACTCTGCTACCTGTCACGCATCTCTTCGGTGTCCCTATGCTACATATCACGCATCTTTCCGTCGTCACTATGCTACATGTCACGCAATTCTCCGATGTCACAATGCTACCTGTCACACATCTCTCCGGCGTCCCTATGCTACATGTCACGCATCTCTCCGTCGTCGCTATGCTAAATGTCACGCATCACTCTGGTGTCTGCTACTTGTCACGCATCTCTCCGGCGTCACTATGCTACATGTCACGCATGTCTCCGGCGTCGCTCTGCTACATGTCACGCATCACTCTGGTGTCTGCTACTTGTTACGCATCTCTCCGGCGTCACTATGCTACATGTCACGCATGTCTCCGGCGTCGCTCTCCTACATGTCACGCATCTCTCCGGCGCCACTCTGCTACCTACCACACATCGGGCTAACTTCTGGAAGAATGGATGATGAAATAAAGTGCACGTACTTGTACCGATGTCAGCTTTCAATGTTACGAATGGCCTGGAGTTCGAGCTCCGCTGGAGCCGTTACGATTATGCCCTTAGGCAAGGCATTTAAATTCCACGTTGCCTCTTCTCACTCCATCGTGACAATGGATTTCATCAGAAATGAGGTCTCGAGAGAGTTTAATATAAGTGCTAAAGTATATTTGTATAAACTAATGTTCCGATAGGACTGTAGTTTCGTAAACCCGTGTACGTAATAGACTGAGTTCTTGTCAGACATACATCTAAAATGTCGCGAGTTTATACATAGACCAAGAAATAATACGAATGTGATAAAGCAGTAAAACTTATCTAGCAAATGAGGGTTAGTTTGTGGTGGCAAATCGATACGGTCTGAAGTAGAATGGACAGTGTGTGCGCAGTGGACGAGATATGGTCATATTAACACAGCTGTTAGCTTCAATCTCACATAATTTGCTATCATTATGTGTGTCATTCGCAGTTTATTTTTATTTGTATTTAAATTTATTTATCGTCACTACCGGTTGCCCATTTCAACGACGGGCAGCTTACCTAACAACACATTTCCTGGGCAGGGGCCAGCGGTTAACAAGTACTTGGTGCACCAATCGTAAGAAACTGCAAACGTTTTCATATAAACAGACACGGTCTGAGCGATGCAGTTTATGAACGTAAAACACACAAGCGACGCAGTTTACAAACGGATCTGTAGTACAGTGGTTAACACGATGGATTGGGAATCCAGGGATCGCAGGTTCGATCCCCCGTTTGACCCTAATACAATTAACAGGCTGTCAGGTGGAACCTTAAACCGAGGTCTCGTGTCGGTGCTTTACACCGTGCACGTAAAAGAACCAGAAGATATTCTATAATGGGTCTCTGTCTGTATCATTGCACTATCCTCCAACAATCTAAAATGACTAATCTCATCAGGATGCGTCGCTTGTTAACGTTATAACACGCTCTCCTCGAGATTATGACACGTGTTAACATATTGCGAATGTAAATTATAATGTATTATATGCATAGTAGGCACTGTCAATGTATTATATGTATAGTAGGTATTGTCAATGTATTATATGTATAGTAGGTAGTGTCAATGTATTATATGTATAGTAGGTATTGTCAATGTATTATATGTATAGTAGGCATTGTCAATGTATTATATGTATAGTAGGTATTGTCAATGTATTATATGTATAGTAGGTATTGTCAATGTATTATATGTATAGTAGGTATTGTTAATGTATTATATGTATAGTAGGTACTGTCAATGTATTATATGTATAGTTGGTATTGTCAATGTATTATATGTATAGTAGGTATTGTCAATGTATTATATGTATAGTGGGTACTGTCAATGTATTATATGTATAGTAGGTATTGTTAATGTATTATATGTATAGTAGGCATTGTCAATGTACTATATGTATAGTAGGTATTGTCAATGTATTATATGTATAGTAGGTATTGTCAATGTATTATATGTATAGTGGGTATTGTCAATGTATTATATGTATTGTCAATGTATTATATGTATAGTAGGTACTGTCAATGTATTATATGTATAGTAGGTAGTGTCAATGTATTATATGTATAGTAGGTATTGTCAATGTATTATATGTATAGTAGGTAGTGTCAATGTATTATATGTATAGTAGGTATTGTCAATGTATTATATGTATAGTAGGCATTGTCAATGTATTATATGTATAGTAGGTATTGTCAATGTATTATATGTATAGTAGGTATTGTCAATGTATTATATGTATAGTAGGCATTGTCAATGTACTATATGTATAGTAGGTATTGTCAATGTATTATATGTATAGTGGGTATTGTCAATGTATTATATGTATTGTCAATGTATTATATGTATAGTAGGTACTGTCAATGTATTATATGTATAGTAGGTACTGTCAATGTATTATATGTATAGTAGGTATTGTTAATGTATTATGTGTATAGAGGGTATTGTCAATGTATTATATGTATAGTAGGTACTGTCAATGTATTATATGTATAGTAGGTAGTGTCAATGTATTATATGTATAGTAGGTATTGTTAATGTATTATGTGTATAGAGGGTATTGTCAATAAGGTATATGAGTTCTCATTTTGACATCGTTTTCACGTGAATACCTTTATGTATATATATGTTGTACAATGATAAACTACATCAAAGTTGTGAACTGTGCAAGTACGTGTCTTGGTCATCGATGCAGTTCTGAACTGTGCAAGTACGTGTCTTGGTCATCGATGCAGTTCTGAACTGTGCAAGTACGTGTCTTGGTCATCGATGCAGTTCTGAACTGTGCAAGTACGTGTCTTGGTCATCGATGCAGTTCTGAACTGTGCAAGTACGTGTCTTGGTCATCGATGCAGTTCTGTGAAGCAATCTACGAAACATCCTCCGAAAGACGAATTCAATAATTAATTGGTATTGTTAATCCATTGCAAGTACAAATGAAGTTTAAAATCACGAAAGCTGTAGTTTTATAATTAACATGGCGTATGCAATTATTAAATCATTGCTCAATCGGCCACAATCAGTTTATTATCATAGACGTGTGCTACTCTCGGAGAGGAATATGTGTGCAGTGCCTCTGTGAATAACGAACAAATCATAGATCAATTGTGCGCAATCATTCAATCATTAGTCCGTTGAATGATTATGCAGGTTCTGTAAATGTCGTGGCTAGCGACACTCTGTGCAATATAACCCAATTCACTGAAACAATCAAATATCCTCTTAATGTCTGTATCTATTGAATTACGTAGTAGCAGGACCATTGCTGATGTAGATGCTACGGTAGTGGGGCGTCTTAATCGCGCTGTGGTAGGGCTGACATGAAGCTCTCTACTGTCTTTGCATGCACTATACAATTTTCAATCTATGAGTGTTTTCACAAAATTGAATACTAGTACTTGAACTGTTCTGTGTTAGCAAATGGAATAGTGTATGATCGTGAATTGTTCGATACTTTTCGAGCAACGGTATTTACTGAATTGTGTTGTTTTGTTAGGTAATGTTCATGATCGAATGCCCGCACCATGCCCCCTGCTATCTTGTACATCATCACCAGTCTGTCGAAGGCGCGGCGTTCTTGTAGGGTGTCAAGTTTCATACCTTTTAATGTGTTTGTAACACAGTCTTCCTCTTTGCTTCTACAGTCGTGGTTGATAAGGCGAGCACAGAGTAAAAACACACACCCAACAAAACACACCACCCAACAAAACACACCACTTTGCTTCTACAGTCGTGGTTGATAAAGCAAGCACCGAGTCTTTGTATGCGTTGAATGTTATCGATGTTTTTTTCAAGTAGGGGTCCCATATAATTGAACCATATTCAAGCTTAGTTCCTACCAAAGCTATGAAGGTTGTATTTCTGCATTACGAGGGTAGGCAATCCGAGAGCCTGTCTAACCCATATAATACAACCGATATC
This sequence comes from Archivesica marissinica, assembly GCA_014843695.1. NCBI lineage: Eukaryota > Metazoa > Mollusca > Bivalvia > Venerida > Vesicomyidae > Archivesica > Archivesica marissinica. The sequence continues at coordinate 41,278,025 of CM026397.1, read as the reverse complement.
CAATTAGGGGACTGTGTTGCAAGCACTCAATACAGCACACACACAACCTAAATAGGGGAGATGTATTGCAAATACCCGATATAACATATCAAGCGTATAGTTAGGGGACGATTTATTACCAGTAATATAACACAACCATAGTCGCCCCCCCCCCGGTGTACTGCAATTTCTGAGAACTGTATCATAACAGTATTGTCCCACGATGGAGTACTATAATTAGAAACATCTGAGAACTTGCTGTAGCGACAGAATCGTGTACGGAATGGTCTGTATGTATCAAGTATTGACTGGAATACGCACAATATAAAAGAGGACAACTACACATGTTGGAGTGCCACTATTTCTGCCACAATGCTCAAGCATTCATGTAGTTAGGTTTGTACGCTCAACTCGCCGTATCTCACCAACATGTAATGTGTTTCGTCGTGTATTATGGCGATGACACTACTAATGTACGAGGTCGTGATAGCGCAGTGGTAGCGTGGTCGCTTTATGTGTGAAAGTCCCGGAGTTCGCGCCCAGTTGCAGCCGTTACGAGTGTGCCCTTCCTTAGACAAGGCGCTTAAATTCCACATGTCCTCTTCTCTCCCCCTCATGTCGATGGATTCCACCAGGAATAAGGTCTCGAGAGCGATAATTATAACGTTGCAAGAACATGTTTCGCAATCGAGGCTAAAATAAATGTCTACACACTAATCTAAGCTCACGTACGATCTACCATATGCATCCGCATGTTGAAGTATAACAAAAGAATTCTATTCTATACGTATCTAATGACTAAACAGCTGTATCATTGTTTTAATTAAGTTACGGTAAACCATGGAACACTAATTACCAAAGCGTCTCCGGGGAGCAATATCGTCCGTTCAGGAAACCTCCAACTAATTACCGATAATTAATCCAGCAAAACAATACTCGGCGTTGCACACATAAATAAACGGGCAGCTACACGTAGTACTTACTGTAATAAAGAGCTGTGACATTATCCTGTCTGGCAGACAATAATATGATCTGACTAGAAGGACATACTGGAGGGGGGGGGGGGTGACGTATAATGTGAGGACACACTGGAGGGGGGTGTAACGTATAATGTGAGGACACACTGGAGGGGGTGGTGTAACGTATAATGTGAGGGCACACTGGAGGGGGGTGTAAGGCATGATGTGAGGACACACTGGAGGGGGGTGTAAGGCATGATGTGAGGACACACTGGGGGGAATGTAAGGTATAGTGTGAGGCCAGACTAGGGGAGATGTAACGTGTAATGTGAGGCCAGACTGGGGGATGCAAGGTATAATGTGAGTCCATACTGGGGGATGTAAGGTGTAATGTGAGGCCAGACTGGGGGAGATGTAAGGTATAATGTGAGGCCAGACTGGGGGAGATGTATCGTGTAATGTGAGGCCGGACAGGGGGAGATGTAAGGTATAATGTGAGGCCAGACAGGGGGAGATGTAAGGTATAATGTGAGGCCAGACTGGGGTGATGCAACGTGTAATGTGAGGCCAGAATGGGGGAGATGTAAGGTATAATATGAGGCCATACTGGGGAGTTGTAACGTGTAATGTGAGGCCAGAATGGGGGAGATGTAACGTGTAATGTGAGGCCAGACAGGGGGAGATGTAAGGTATAATGTGAGGCCAGACTGGGGGAGTTGTAACGTATAATATGAGGCCAGACTGGGGGAGTTAAAACGTATCATGTGAGGCCAGACTGGGGAGATGTAACGTGTAATGTGAGGCCATACTAGGGGAGATGTAACATGTAATGTGAGGCCAGACTGGGGGAGATGTAACGTGTAATGTGAGGCCAGACTGGGGGAGATGTATCGTGTAATGTGAGGCCAGACAGGGGGAGATGTAAGGTATAATGTGAGTCCAGACAGGGGGAGATGTATCGTGTAATGTGAGGCCAGACAGGGGGAGATGTAAGGTATAATGTGAGGCCAGACAGGGGGAGATGTATCGTGTAATGTGAGGCCAGACTGGGGGAGATGTATCGTGTAATGTGAGGCCAGACAGGGGGAGATGTAAGGTATAATGTGAGGCCAGACAGGGGGAGATGTATCGTGTAATGTGAGGCCAGACAGGGGGAGATGTAAGATATATTGTGAAGCCAGACTGGGGGAATTGCAACGTGTAATGTGAGGCCAGACAGGGGGAGATGTAAGATATATTGTGAAGCCAGACTGGGGGAGTTGTAACGTGTAATGTGAGGCCAGACAGGGGGAGATGTAAGGTATATTGTGAAGCCTGACTGGGGGAGATGTAACGTGTAATGTGAGGCCAGACAGGGGGAGATTTAAGGTATAATGTGAGGCCAGACAGGGGGAGATGTATCGTGTAATGTGAGGCCAGACAGGGGGAGATGTAAGGTATAATGTGAGGCCAGACAGGGGAGATGTAAGTATAATGTGAGGCCAGACAGGGGAGATGTAAGGTATAATGTGAGGCCAGACAGGGGGAGATGTATCGTGTATGTGAGGCCAGACAGGGGAATGTAACGTGTAATGTGAGGCCAGACAGGGGGAGATGTAAGGTATAATGTGAGGCCAGACAGGGGAGATGTAACGTGTAATGTGAGGCCAGACAGGGGGAGATGTAACGTATAATGTGAGGCCAGACAGGGGAGATTAAGGTATAATGTGAGGCCAGACAGGGGAGATGTAAGTGTAATGTGAGCCAACAGAGATGTAAGGTATATGTGAGGCCAGACAGGGGGAGATGTAACGTGTAATGTGAGGTCATACTGGGAGAATATGTAAGGTGTAATGAAATAATTGAAATAAAACTAACCAACTAACCAATTTGATCTAGTAGCAAACGATGTTCTATACAAGACAGACAGACAGACAGACAGACAGACAGACAGACAGACAGACAGACAGACAGACAGACAGACAGACAGACAGACAGACAGACAGACAGACAGACAGACAGACAGACAGACAGACAGACAGACAGACAGACAGACAGACAGACAGACAGACAGACAGACAGACAGACAGACAGACAGACAGACAGACAGACAGACAGACAGACAGACAGACAGACAGACAGACAGACAGACAGACAGACAGACAGACAGACAGACAGACAGACAGACAGACAGACAGACAGACAGACAGACAGACAGACAGACAGACAGACAGACAGACAGACAACAGAAAGACAGACAGACAGACAGACAGAGACAGACAGACAGACAGACAGACAGACAGACAGACAGACAGACAGACAGACAGACAGACAGACAGACAGACAGACAGAGACAGACAGACAGACAGACAGACAGACAGACAGACAGACAGACAGACAGACAGACAGACAGACCGACAGACAGACAGACAGACAGACAGACAGACAGACGCTGGACCACGAACATCTTACCAATAGTAGGAACTCATCTGCGCAGTTACTCATAAGAACTAAACAAAGTGTTGCTAGAATACTATGCGGATACTGAGACAGCTGTATTCAAGTAATAAATACGTCATAACCGAACAGCTCAATTCGCTAGCTATGTCTTGGCTTATGCAGAAAATGACGTGATGCACGTGTAACGTTTATGGCTGCCGAACGTGCTCTTAGATATATTGCTCATACATAATGTATATGCTCATACAAGCAAGCATACTGTATATCGTGTTCTTTGTTCACAAAGGTCCTCTTAATTTTAGCCGAGGGTCGAGGTGACTTGGGTACGGGTTGACTACGATCATGTCAGAGTTAGTTTATACAAATGTATAAATTTTATACAAACAAGTCCTTACAACTTATGTTAATCACTCTCGAGATTTCATACCTAGTGGAATCCATCGCCACGAAGGAGGGAGAAAAGACAATGTGGAATTTAAATGCCTTGCCTAAGGGCGCATTCGTAACGGCTCCAGCGGGGCTCGAACTCCTGGACTTCCGCACATGAAGCGAACGCTCTATCACTGCGCTATCACGACATGTCAGAGTTTCAGCGGGCGTATCTATGCAATCGGTTGCCTATCAGAGAAAAACCTTTCAAACGCAACAGATAATGGATTGATTCTCCATCCCCATTATAACATGTAGATTATTATAGAAATGTCCATCAATTATCATAGTAGAACTGGACGTATGTTAGATGACAGCTCATCATGCATGGTATGAATAACGATGCTCGTGCTTCTGTCCTCCGAGTAAGCTATATATAGAATTAACTACGTCATTTTATCATGTTAAAGATATATTCCTGTTAAAAAATAAACCCAAAATCGAAATTACATTGTTTAAACTTTATTTATTTTATAACGATTGCGAAGCAAGTTCTAATAACTTATACCAATCACTCTCGTTGGCGCGGATGGAAGCGTAAATGTGGTCATTCGTGTGAGAGGAAACCGGAGTACCCGGAGAAAAGCCACCTGTCCGATCTGGCGACCACCGTACAATCTCACATACTTCCCGATCCGAGGATCGAACCCAGGTTGCATTGGTGAGAAGCAAGCAAGCAATATTGCTGCTGATCCAATACACATTGACTTATGTTACTTCTGACCACTGCTCACAATATTGCTGCTGATCCAATAAACAGTGACTATGTTACTTCTGATAACTGCTCACAATACTGCTGCTGATCTAATAAACAGTGCCTATGTTACTTCTGATAACTGCTCACAATATTGCTGCTGATCCAATAAACAGTGACTATGTTACTTCTGATAACTGCTCACAATATTGCTGCTGATCTAATAAACAGTGCCTATGTTACTTCTGATAACTGCTCACAATATTGCTGCTGATCCAATAAACAGTGACTATGTTACTTCTGATAACTGCTCACAATATTGCTGCTGATCCAATAAACAGTGACTATGTTACTTCTGATAACTGCTCACAATACTGCTGCTGGTCCAATAAACATTGATTCGTGAAACTGCTCTCCGACTAACACATAACCTGACGATGTGACATTATATGACAGCAAGCTATATCTGCTATCTTGTCTTAATCGATATCCCTGTATATACATGTATGCACATTTCTATACAATAAGTTCTGTATCGCACATATATACATACACTTATAACACAATCTATGTATGATTACATCAGCGAAACTCATTAATATCAGACGTGCTGTATGAAAACACTTAATAATGCATCGCAATCATTTCTCAGGAATAGTGTGGGTTAGTAGACAATGGTGAGGTCTGGAGTTTAATTGGCAATCATGTAGGAGACTTCTCGAAGCACTATAGCCAAATGACAGTCAATAGATATAATAGAGAACTGTATAATTCGTAAATTGTATGAGCTTCGATATGACATATGTAGAACACGAGTTACAGTGTTACATATGTAGAACACGAGTTACAGTGCTACTTATGTAGAACACGAGTTACAGTGTTACTTATGTAGAACACGAGTTACAATGTTACATATGTAGAATGTGGGATACAATGTTACATATGTAGAATGGGAGATACAATGTTACATATGTAGAATGGGATATACAATGTTACATATGTAGAATGGGAGACACAATGTTACATATGTAGAATGGGAGACACAATGTTACATATGTAGAATGGGAGATACAATGTTACATATGTAGAATGTGAGATACAATGTTACATATGTAGAATGTGGGATACAATGTTACATATGTAGAATGGGAGACACAATGTTACATATGTAGAATGGGAGACACAATGTTACATATGTATAATGGGAGATACAATGTTACATATGTAGAATGTGAGATACAATGTTACATATGTAGAATGTGGGATACAATGTTACATATGTAGAATGGGAGATACAATGTTACATATGTAGAATGTGGGATACAATGTTACATATGTAGAATGGGAGATACAATGTTACATATGTAGAATGTGAGATACAATGTTACATATGTAGAATGTGGGATACAATGTTACATATGTAGAATGGGAGATACAATGTTACATATGTAGAATGGGAGATACAATGTTACATATGTAGAATGTGGGATACAATGTTACATATGTAGAATGTGGGATACAATGTTACATATGTAGAATGGGAGACACAATGTTACATATGTAGAATGGGAGACACAATGTTACATATGTAGAATGTGAGATACAATGTTACATATGTAGAATGTGGGATACAATGTTACATATGTAGAATGTGAGATGGTATGCTATAAGACTACATGGGACTACGGGTTAGGAACGATATGGGACGAGATGGCAAGCGAATGCAACACTACGGCGATATAGATGAACACTACGGCGATATAGATGAACACTACGGCGATATAGATGAACACTACGGCGATATAGATGAACACTACGGCGATATAGATGAACACTACGGCGATATAGATGAACACTACGGCGATATAGATGAACATATACAACGTGGTATGAAAAATGCTTATCATAATATATATGGAAGAATGTTGTACTCGACATGGGCCGCTTCAGATACGAATTTAATATGTGTTGTTAATCGTCCCATCTTACTGAGAAAACACGAGAGAGAAACATAACGAATATCCAACTACACACTGAATGTAGACGAACTTACCTCTAATACGCTTTATAATATCCACAAGTCAGGAACAAAACAAATCCATCATAGTTTCGCTAGTATTAATACAATACAGTAGGAACATTTAGCAACATTATCAGTATGTGATTCCATTACGGTAAAAAAGTAATCGATACGACATTATTTGGCTAGCAGCATATTTGCCTTTCTAGATAACCGGCTTTCATAGATCGATTCTATCGGGGAAGCGCGTTCGCAGGACGCACACATTGGCTTCCGTGTCATATTTCATTTCTACATCAATACGAAAATTCACACGCGATTATAATACCAACAATAATGAAATTAATAGGAGAAACGTTAGCTGTGGTTTCCTGGATAGTTCAACATGTTGAGAGCATTGGTATTCAACACTCAATCAAGATAAAACATCGAGATAGCATTGGTCGTCAACTGTCAATCTGTGGTTTCCTTGAACGTTTAGACAGGTGAGGACAATTGGTCGTCAAATGTCAATCTGTGGTTTCCCAGAACGTATTAGACAGGTGTGGACCATATGTCGCCAACTGTCAATCTGTGGTTTCCTGGTACGTTTAGACAGGTGAGGACAATTTGTCGCAAACAGTCGATATGTGATTTCCTGGAAAGTTTAGACATGTTAGGACAATTGGTCGTCAACAGTCGATATGTGGTTTCCTTGAACGTTAGACATTTGAGGACCATTGGTTGTCAACAGTCGACATGTGGTTTCCTTGAACGTTAGACATTTGAGGACCATTGGTTGTCAACAGTCGACATGTGGTGTCCTGGAACGTTAGACATTTGAGGACCATTGGTTGTCAACAGTCGACATGTGGTGTCCTGGAACGTTAGACATTTGAGGACCATTGGTTGTCAACAGTCGACATGTGGTGTCCTGGAACGTTAGACATTTGAGGACCATTGGTTGTCAACAGTCGACATGTGGTGTCCTAGAACGTTAGACATTTGAGGACCATTGGTTGTCAACAGTCGACATGTGGTGTCCTGGAACGTTAGACATTTGAGGACCATTGGTTGTCAACAGTCGACATGTGGTGTCCTGGAACGTTTAGACATTTGAGGATACTATGTAGAAGAA
>CM026397.1:41212230-41269388 GCA_014843695.1 Archivesica marissinica | reverse complement strand
GTACTTTCCCGTGATCAATATTTACTGGGTAGAAGAATTGTACTTTCCCGTGATCAATATGTACTGGGTAGAAGAATTGTACTTTCCCGTGATCAATATTTACTAGGTAGAAGACTTGTATTGTCCCGTTATCAATATTTACTGTGTAGAAGAATTGTACTTTCCCGTGATCAATATTTACTGCGTTGTATCCTTGTATTTTCCGGTGATCAATATTTACAGGTTAGAAGGATTGTACATCCCCGTGATCAATATCTACTGGGTAAAATAATTGTACTTTCCCGTTATCAATATTTACTGGGTAGAAGAATTGTACTTTCCCGTGATCAATATTTACTGGGTAGAAGAATTGTACTTTCCCGTGATCAATATTTACTGGGTAGAAGAATTGTACTTCCCGTGATCAATATTTACTGGGTAGAAGAATTGTACTTTCCCGTGATCAATATGTACTGGGTAGAAGAATTGTACTTTCCCGTGATCAATATTTACTAGGTAAAAGACTTGTATTGTCCCGTTATCAATATTTACTGTGTAGAAGAATTGTACTTTCCCGTGATCAATATTTACTGCGTTGTATCCTTGTACTTTCCCGTGATCAATATTTACAGGTTAGAAGGATTGTACTTTCCCGTGATCAATATTTACTGGGTAGAAGAATTGTACTTTCCCGTAATCAATATTAACTGGGTAGAAGAATTGTACATTCCCTAGATCAATATTTACTAGGTAGAAGAATTGTACTTTCCCGTGATCAATATTTACTAGGTAGAAGAATTGTACTTTCACGTGATCAATATTTAATAGGTAGAAGCATTGTACTTTCCCGAGATCAATATTTACTGGGTAGAAGGATTGTACTTTCCCATGATCAATATTTACTGGGTAGAAGAATTGTACTTTCCCGTGATCAATATTTACTAGGTAAAATAATTGTATTTTCCTGTTATCAATATTTACTGTGTAGAAGAATTGTACTTTCCCGTGATCAATATTTACTGGGTAGAAGAATTGTACTTTCCCGTGATCAATATTTACTAGGTAGAAGAATTGTACTTTCCCGTGATCAATATTTACTGGGTAGAAGCATTGTACTTTCCCGAGATCAATATTTACTGGGTAGAAGAATTGTACTTTCCCTTGATCAATATTTACTGGGTTGTATCCTTGTACTTTCCCGTGTTCAATAGTTACTGGGTAGAAGAATTGTACTTTCCGGTGATCAATATTTACTGGGTAGAAGAATTGTACTTTCCCGTGATCAATATTTACTGGGTAGAAGCATTGTACATTCCCGTGATCAATATTTACTGGGTAGAAGAATTGTACTTTCCCTTGATCAATATTTACTGAGTAGCAGAATTGTACTTTCCCATGATCAATATTTACTAGGTAGAAGATTTGTAATTTCCCGTGATCAATATTTACTGGGTAGAAGAATTGTACTTTCCGTGATCAATATTTACTGGGTAGAAGATTGTACTTTCCCGTGATCAATATTTACTGGGTAGAAGAATGTACTTTCCCGTGATCAATATTACTTGGTAGAAGAATTGTACTTTCCGTGATCAATATTTACTGGGTAGAAGAATTGTACTTTCCCGTGATCAATATTTACTAGGTAGAAGAATTGTACTTTCCCGTGATCAATATTTACTGGGTAGAAGAATTGTACTTTCCCGTGATCAATATTACTAGGTAGAAGAATTGTACTTTCCCGTGATCAATATTTACTGGGTAGAAGATTGTACTTTCCCGTGATCAATATTTACTAGGTAGAAGAATTGTACTTTCCGTGATCAATATTTACTGGTAGGTAGATTGTACTTTCCCGTGATCAATATTTACTGGTAGAAGAATTGTACTTTCCGTGATCAATATTTACTAGGTAGAAGAATTGTACTTTCCCGTGATCAATATTTACTGGGTAGAATAATTGTACTTTCCCGTGATCAATATTTACTGGGTAGAATGATTGTACTTTCCCGTGATCAATATTTACTGGGTTCTATCCTTGTACTTTCCCGTGATCAATATTTACTAGGTAGAAGGATTGTACTTTCCCGTGATCAATATTTACTATGTAGAAGAATTGTACTTTCCCGTGATCAATATTTACTATGTAGAAGACTTGTACTTTCCCGTGATCAATATTTACTATGTAGAAGAATTGTACTTTCCCGTGATCAATATTTACTAGGTAGAAGAATTGTACATTCCCGTGATCAATATTTACTAGGTAGAAGAATTGTACTTTCCCGTGATCAATATTTACTGGGTAGAAGAATTGTACTTTCCCGTGATCAATATTAACTGGGTAGAAGAATTGCACTTTCCCGTGATCAATATATACTGGGTAGAATAAATGTACTTTCCCGTGATCAATATTTACTGTGTAGAAGAATTGTACCTTCCCGTGATCAATATTTACTAGGTAAAAGAATTGTACTTTCCCGTGATCAATATTTACTGGCTAGAAGAATTGTACTTTCCCGTGATCAATATTTACTGGGTAGAAGAATTGTACTTTCCCGAGATCAATATTTACTGGGTAGAAGAATTGTACTTTCCCGTGATCAATATTTAATGGGTAGACGAACTATGCTTTCCCGTGATCAATATTTACTAGGTAGAAGAATTGTCCTTTCGCGTTATCAATATATACTGGGTAAAAGATTTGTACTTTCCCGTGATCAATATTTACTGGGTAGAAGAATTGTACTTTCACGTGATCAATATGTACTAGGTAGAAGCATTGTACTTTCCCGTGATCAATATTTACTGGGTAGAAGAATTGTACTTTCCCGTGATCAATATTTACTGGGTAGAAGAATTGTACTTTCCCGTGATCAATATTTACTGGGTTGTATCTTTGTACTTTCCCGTGATCAATATTTACTGGGTAGAAGGATTGTACTTTCCCGTGATCAATATTTACTGGGTTGTATCCTTGTACTTTCCAGTGATCAATATTTACTGGGTTGTATCCTTGTACTTTCTCGTGTTGAATAGTTACGGCGTAGAAGGATTGTACTTTCCCGTGATCAATATTTACTGGGTAGAAGAATTGTACTTTCCCGTGATCAATATTTACTGGGTAGAAGAATTGTACTTTCCCGTGATCAATATTTACTGGGTTGTATCCTTGTACTTTCCCGTGATCAATATTTACTGGGTAGAAGGATTGTACTTTCCCGTGATCAATATTTACTGGGTTCTATCCTTGTACTTTCCCGTGATCAATATTTACTGGGTAGAAGAATTGTACTTTCCCGTGATCAATATGTACTGGGTAGAAGAATTGTACTGTCCCGTGATCAATATTTACTAGGTAAAAGAATTGTATTGTCCCGTTATCAATATTTACTGTGTAGAAGAATTGTACTTTCCCGTGATCAATATTTACTGTGTTGTATCCTTGTACTTTCCCGTGATCAATATTTACAGGTTAGAAGGATTGTACTTTCCCGTGATCAATATCTACTGGGTAAAATAATTGTACTTTCCCGTTATCAATATATACTGGGTAGAAGAATTGTACTTTCCCGTGATCAATATTTACTGGGTAGAAGAATTGTACTTTCCCGTGATCAATATTTACTGGGTAGAAGAATTGTACTGTCCCGTGATCAATATTTACTAGGTAGAAGCATTGTACTTTCCCGTGAACAATATTTACTGGGTAGAAGGATTGTACTTTCCCGTGATCAATATTTACTGGGTAGAAGAATTGTACTTTCCCGTGATCAATATTTACTGGGTAGAAGAATTGTACTGTCCCGTGATCAATATTTACTAGGTAGAAGCATTGTACTTTCCCGTGAACAATATTTACTGGGTAGAAGGATTGTACTTTCCCGTGATCAATATTTACTGGGTAGAAGAATTGTACTTTCCCGTAATCAATATTAACTGGGTAGAAGAATTGTACTTTCCCGTTATCAATATTTACTAGGTAGAAGATTTGTACTTTCCTGTTATCAATATTTACTAGGTAGAAGAATTGTACTTTCCCTAGATCAATATTTACTAGGTAGAAGAATTGTACTTTCCCGTGATCAATATTTACTAGGTAGAAGAATTGTACTTTCACGTGATCAATATTTAATAGGTAGAAGCATTGTACTTTCCCGAGATCAATATTTACTGGGTAGAATAATTGTACTTTCCCGTGATCAATATGTACTGGGTAGAAGAATTGTACTTTCCCGTGATCAATATTTACTAGGTAGAAGAATTGTACTTTCCCATGATCAATATTTACTAGGTAGAATAATTGTACTTTCCCGTTATCAATATTTACTAGGTAGAAGAATTGTACTTTCCCTAGATCAATATTTACCAGGTAGAAGAATTGTACTTTCCCGAGATCAATATTTACTGGGTAGAATAATTGTACTTTCCCGTTATCAATATTTACTAGGTAGAAGAATTGTACTTTCCCTAGATCAATATTTACTAGGTAGAAGAATTGTACTTTCCCGTGATCAATAATTACTAGGTAGAAGAATTGTACTTTCCCGTGATCAATATTTACTGGGTAGAAGGTATTGTACTTTCCCGTGATCAATATTTACTAGGTAGAAGAATTGTAATTTCCCATGATCAATATTTACTAGGTAGTATCCTTGTACTTTCCCGTGATCAATATTTACTAGGTAGAAGAATTGTACTTTCCGTGATCAATATTTACTGGGTAGTATCCATGTACTTTCCCGTGATCAATATTTACTGGGTAGAAGAATTGTACTTTCCCGTGATCAATATTTACTAGGTAAAACAATTGTACTTTCCCGTGATCAATATTTACTGGGTAGAAGAATTGTACTTTCCCGTGATCAATATTTACTAGGTAGAAGAATTGTACTTTCCCGTGATCAATATTTACTGGGTAGAAGAATTGTACTTTCCCGTGATCAATATTTACTAGGTAGAAGAATTGTACTTTCCCGTGATCAATATTTACTAGGTAGAAGCATTGTACTTTCCCGTGATCAATATTTACTAGGTAGAAGAATTATACTTTCCCGTGATCAATATTTACTATGTAGTATCCTTGTACTTTCCCATGATCAATATGTACTGGGTAGAAGAATTGTACTTTCCCCTGATCAATATTTACTAGGTAGAAGAATTGTACTATCCCGTTATCAATATTTACTAGGTAGAAGAATTGTACTTTCCCGTGATCAATATTTCTGGGTATAAGAATGGTACTTTCCCGTGATCAATATTTACTGAGTAGAAGAACTGTACTTTCCCGTGATCAATATTTACTAGGTAGAAGAATTGTACTTTCCCGTGATCAATATTTACTAGGTAGATGAATTGTACTTTCCCGTGATCAATATTTACTAGGTAGAAGCATTGTACTTTCCCGTGATCAATATTTACTAGGTAGAAGAATTGTACTTTCCCGTGATCAATATTTACTGGGTAGAAGAATTGTACTTTCCCGTTATCAATATTTACTGGGTAGAAGAATTGTACTTTCCCGTGATCAATATTTACTGGGTAGAATAATTGTACTTTCCCGTTATCAATATTTACTGGGTAGAAGAATTGTACTTTCCCGTGATCAATATTTACTGGGTAGAAGAATTGTACTTTCCCGTGATCAATATTTACTGGGTAGAAGAATTGTACTTTCCCGTGATCAATATTTACTAGGTAGAAGAATTGTACTTTCCCGTGATCAATATTTACTAGTTAGACGAATTGTACATTCCCGTGATCCAATATTTACTGGGTAGAAGAATTGTACTTTCCCGTGATCAATATTTACTGGGTAGTATCCTTGTACTTTCCCGTGATCAATATTTACTGGGTAGAAGAATTGTACTTTCCCGTGATCAATATTTACTGGGTAGAATAATTATACTTTCCCGTGATCAATATTTACTAGGTAGTATCCTTGTACTTTCCCGTGATCAATATTTACTGGGTAGAACAGTTGTATTTTCCCGTGATCAATATTTACTGGGTAGAAGAATTATACCTTCCCGTGATCAATATTTACTGGGCCGAAGAATTTTCAGGCATGTTTTTCATAGTAACTTTTTTGTTATGTGGATACAGATTTATTATTTTGCTCTGTTTATTGTTTTGTTATATATTTATTATTTTGTTATATATTTATTATTTTGCTGTATATTTATTATTTTGTTATATATTTATTATTTTGCTGTATATTTATTATTTTGTTATATATTTATTATTTTGTTGTATATTTATTATTTTGCTGTATATTTATTATTTTGTTATATATTTATTATTTTGTTATATGTTTATTATTTTGTTATATATTTGTTATTTTGTTGTATATTTATTATTGTTGTTATTTATTATTTTGTATTGTTGATATTTATTATTTTGCTGTATATTTATTATTTTGTTGTATATTTATTATTTTGCTGTATATTTATTATTTTGCTGTATATTTATTATTTTGTTATATATTTATTATTTTGTTATATATTTATTATTTTGTTATATATTTATTATTTTGTTGTATATTTGTTATTTTGTTGTATATTTATTATTTTGCTGTACATTTATTATTTTGTTGTATATTTATTATTTTGCTGTAAATTTATTATTTTGTTATATATTTATTATTTTGTTATATATTTGTTATTTTGTTGTATATTTATTATTTTGTTGTATATTTATTATTTTGTTGTATATTTATTATTTTGCTGTATATTTGTTATTTTGTTATATATTTATTATTTTGTTGTATATTTATTATTTTGTTATATATTTGTTATTTTGTTGTATATTTATTATTTTGTTGTATATTTATTATTTTGTTATGTATATTTATATTTTGTTGTATATTTATTATTTTGTTGTATATTTATTATTTTGTTGTATATTTATTATTTTGTTGTATATTTATTATTTTGTTATAATTTATTATTTTGTTATATATTTGTTATTTTGTTGTATATTTATTATTTTGTTGTATATTTATTATTTTGTTGTATATTTATTATTTTGTTGTATATTTATTATTTTGTTGTATGTTTATTATTTTGCTATATATTTATTATTTTGATATATCTGTCTTTATTACTTGACCTATATTCTTCTTGAGGTGGGGGTGGGGGTCGGGGAGGGGTTTTCAAACAGCTTATTAGGGCATCTATTAAAACTATTTATTTTCAATTCTGTTTGTTCATTTTTAGCATTCTAACAAACGTATCCCGTCATTTCCTTATTCAATTTAAACAATAATATTTCTTGGAAAACTTACTTATATTAATACCACATACATCGGAACAAATTGATAGCAAAATTAGAACATTTGGAAAGTGCTGCTGCTAATGTCAAAACGTGTAGACCAGTCCTTTTCACTTTGAACATGTCATGTATTTGTATATGGAGATTGTAAGCATTTCTGTATGCTAGAAAGTTGACAGTAATAATATTGTGATATGTAATTGTAATTTGTGTTATCCTCATTATGAACAAAATTTCACTAAGTTATTATTAAATTAAATATAATTATATTACAATAGTTACCTCATGAACCACCGCTTCAATGAGAGCATACTCAACCCTGTGTTAGTGGTCACCTCTAGTAACTCCTTCACCGCCAATGTCTCATAAAAGCGAATTTGCAAAAAGCAGAGAACCCGACAGACAGAACAGAACATGCCGTCTAATCAGGATATATGCTGATTGTTCTTCAGACAGTGGAGCTGAAGCACATGTCCGAATAGCAAACAACATAGATCCTGATCAGACGCGGCGATACGTATATATGTTGTTTGCACGTGGTCTGAATTTATTCGGCACTGAAAAGGTTATGCAGCCAACCTGGATTAAGCAGCCAGTTTCCAGATGCTCAATATGTTGTTTATTATACATTTGACCTCTATTCAGCAGCCACCTGTGCTAAGCAGCCACTTTCTGTGATTCATTTGGCTGGCTGCTTAAGCTAGGTTTGACTGTAGTTGCATTAAGAATGTGTTTAATTCGTTCGTCTTTATATTTGTATATTAGCCTTGCATATTTTCAGCTTAGCACTGTAGAATTCTTCTCTTAAAATTGCATTTGCTCTTTATGTATATTCATGCGCGAGTTGGTAGTTAAACTTGCATTTGTTCTATATGTATATTCATGCGCGAGTTGGTAGTTAAAATTGCATTTGTTCTATATGTATATTCATGCGCGAGTTGGTAGTTAAAATTGCATTTGTTCTATATGTATATTCATGCGCGAGTTGGTAGTTAACATTGCATTTGTTCTATATGTATATTCATGCGCGAGTTGGTAGTTAAACTTGCAGTTGCTCTATATGTATATTCATGCGCGAGTTGGTAGTTAACATTGCAGTTGCTCTATATGTATATTCATGCGCGAGTTGGTAGTTAAAATTGCATTTGTTCTATATGTATATTCATGCGCGAGTTGGTAGTTAACATTGCATTTGTTCTATATGTATATTCATGCGCGAGTTGTTAGTTAAACTTGCAGTTGCTCTATATGTATATTAATGCGCGAGTTGGTAGTTAACATTGCATTTGTTCTATATGTATATTCATGCGCGAGTTGGTAGTTAAAATTGCATTTGATGTGGTCAATAATCAAGTAGAAAGTTTGTAAAAACTAAGAACAATCGGCAATTTTCGTTGTAAATTTATGTGATTATTTAGGTATACAGTGGGAGAATGGATATTGTTTGCGTGTAAAATGCATTCATGACCCGTTCTACTTCTGTGGTAAATTATAGAATTCCTATACAGTACAATCTATCTACCTGCTTCGCTTTTATATAAGTTGTGCCTGCGGATATACGCTTCATCGAAATGATTTAGATGAAACTATCTACGTCTTTCTGGAAACTCACCTGTGTTTATTCTCTACGTCATTTCTTTAAACTTACCTGTGTTTACTCTCTCGTCATTTATTTAAACTCACCTGTGTTTACTCTCTCGTCATTTATTTAAACTCGCCTGTGTTTACTCTCTCGTCATTTCTTTAAACACACCTGTGTTTACTCTCTCGTCATATATTTAAACTCACCTGTGTTTACTCTCTCGTCATTTATTTAAACTCACCTGTGTATACTCTCTCGTCATTTATTTAAACTCACCTGTGTTTACTCTCTCGTCATTTATTTAAACTCACCTGTATTTACTCTCTCGTCATTTATTTAAACTCACCTGTGTTTACTCTCTCGTCATTTATTTAAACTCACCTGTATTTACTCTCTCGTCATTTATTTAAACTCACCTGTATTTACTCTCTCGTCATTTATTTAAACTCACCTGTGTTTACTCTCTCGTCATTTATTTAAACACACCTGTATTTACTCTCTCGTCATTTCTTTAAACTCACCTGTGTTTACTCTCTGCGTCATTTCTTAAACTCACCTGTGTTTACTCTCTGCGTCATTCTGGAAAGCATCGAAGCCAATCACGACGTCCGGTATTCCGTTTTCCACGACCGTTGTTAGTTGTTCTGTTGTGTGCCAGACGTCACACGTTTCCGCCGGTGAAATTATCTTTATGGGAGAATGTGAGTGTTCTATTTTATGCAAAGCGTCACACATTTCTGCCGAGGAGAGTACCGTGTTTGGAGAGTGCATGCATATGGGAGAATGCGAGATTCTGGGAGAATGCGGGCTTCTGGGAGAATGCGGGCTTCTGGGAGAATGCGGGCTTCTGCTTCTGGGAGAATGCGAGCTTCTGAGAGAGTGTGAGCTTCTGGGAGAGTGTGAGCTTGCTTCGAGCACGTTATTCTGTTCATGTACTCCATACATATTTCCGTGAGTGTTTTCAGTGTCTGTAATGCAATCTTTGATCGACGCGTTTATAGACGACTTTTCTGCCGGACGTATTTCCGTAGTAGGTTGTATCATGACTGGTTTAGGCAGCATTGTGACTGATGTTGGTTGAATAATACTGGTGCCGTTGTTTCCGCGACAACCTACTTCCATTCTGGTGACGATCACACTGTTGATAAAACATAAAGGTTGTACTTGAAGTCCATGTAACGTTACGCTATCCAGCATCGGGACTTCTTCAAATATATCATTTTAAACAGTATCCCCAGTGACCCTAATATCGGTGAATACTAATGAGCGGTGATATTATCCGAATTAATCCAAATGAACCGCACATGTTCATTGTGTGCTTACTATTGACAATTTCTGTCGGATTTCTGCAACTGTCCATAGCAAAAACTAGCTGAAATGTCATTTCTACGGGTAAATTTACCTTAATTTCTTAGTTTTTTCCTCTTACAGTCATAAGTTTTCGTTCATGTAGTCAATATTTAGGTGCATTTCAATGCATTTGTTATCTATCGCCTGCATTTGACATTTGTAAGGTGCCCGCTACCCATTGACGTCACATGATTGCCTTATATGGCATGTATTGCTACTAGTATAAACTTGTAAGGCGAAATTTACATCGGCACCGGTCATTGGTATCACCGCGTAAATAAAAGATGGAGGCATGTGCTGTTGCTTTCACTTCGTTTTTGATTCAGTTATGATTTATTTCTTACTAACTAATATTGCACACAATAAAATAAATATGATTATGCTTAATTGAGAGTGAACATTATTTGCACAGCCTCATTTTGGAACTTTGCAACCTCATTTTGTATGGCGTCCGTGGTCCAGTGGTAGAGCGTCGGATTTGGAATCGAACGGTCCCGGGTTCGATACTCGGTCAGGCCACGTATGTAGTTAATCGTTAATGGTTAATCGCTTAGGTCGGCTGAGCCTGCCCAGGAAAACATGTATAAGTCCCCGCGAGGGGTTTGACATTAAAGTAACATACATACAACACAAATACACAGGTTATTCCTTATGTCACCGGTTACCGGTATACCCAGGATAATACGCTATGCCATATCATATTACTTGAAAACGCAATTAAAACCAAAAAAACATTCTAACGTGGCTATATAGTTGTCTGCATAAGCAAAGAAGACATTTACCGTGTTTAAATCTGCAATAAAACATGGAAGTTGTGATAGCGCAGTGGATGCGCATTCGCTTCGGTGCGATAGGTCCGGAGTTCGAGTCCCGTTGGAGCCGTTACGATTGTGCCCTTAGGCAAGGCATTTAAATTCAACGTTGCCTCTTCTCTCTCCCTCATGGCGATGGATTACATCAGGAATGAGGTCTCGAGAGTGATTAATATAAGTTGTAAGAACTTGTTTCGCAATCAAGCTAAAATTAATTGTATAAGCTATAAAACATGGTTTGTAGTATTGTGATGGGATTTACGCTATCTATTTTTGCGCTTTTTGGTCATGTGAAAATGGATATAATATTTGCGTTTGCGTTATTTATAACTGAAAGACAAATAGTCTCTTTTTTAAAAACATAATATGAAATACGCAATCACGGGCATACTACCAAGGAACACACACAAGTCTAGTCTGGGTGCCAGCTTGTCGATTTTTCACTTTTTAACTTCTGGCAAAATGACAATACTCAATACACCCCAATTAATAGTATCGGTGTTAAAATATATTTATTTGACTGACCAGGCAAACTATATCGACGCCTGTTCCCATGCTAACAGATGTCATACGGTATGCAATACTAACGAACACATTCTATATCAGAGATATTTAGGGAAACTGAAACATGAGGAAATATAATGTATTATCTTTAGAAGATTTGGATTAAAGAAAATATTTGCACAACCAATTGGACGCTACCACTGCACCATCATCACTTCCACGTGCCCTATAAAGTAACATAGATGACCCTAATAAAAGTAACAGTCTTTTAGATGAGACATTAAACCGAGGTTTCGTGTCGGTGCTTTACACCGTGCATGTAAAAGAACCAGAGGAGACTCTGGAATGGATCTAATCTAAAAATGACTAATCTCTTCAGTAGGCGTCGCTCATATGGGCAACCGGTAGCGACGATAATTAAGCGTAAAACACACAATCGTTATCGGCATAAATGTATTCACTATATCCAAAACTGTATCATGCATATGTCGTTGCGACTGGAATAAAGTGGCATTTGTGTTTATCATAAACAATATACTAGAGTGATGACATCATACTGTGTCCCATCCCATCCATTACAATATACTAGAGTGATGACATAGTAGTGTGCCCCATCCCATCCATTACAATATACTAGAGTGATGACATAGGAGTGTGCCCCATCCCATCCATTACAATATACTAGAGTGATGACATAGGAGTGTGCCCCATCCCATCCATTACAATATACTAGAGTGATGACATAGGAGTGTGCCCCATCCCATCCATTACAATATACTAGAGTGATGACATAGGAGTGTGCCCCATCCCATCCATTACAATATACTAGAGTGATGACATAGGAGTGTGCCCCATCCCATCCATTACAATATACTAGAGTGATGACATAGGAGTGTGCCCCATCCCATCCATTACAATATACTAGAGTGATGACATAGGATGTGCCCATCCATCCATTACAATAACTAGAGTGATGCTAAGTGTGACATAGGATGTGCCCCATCCCATCCATTACAATATACTAGAGTGATGACATAGGAGTGTGCCCATCCCATCCATTACAATATACTAGAGTGATGACATAGGATGTGCCCCATCCCATCCATTACAATATACTAGAGTGATGACATAGGAGTGTGCCCCATCCCATCCATTACAATATACTAGAGTGATGACATAGGTGTGTATCCCATCCCATCCATTACAATATACTAGAGTGATGACATAGGAGTGTGCCCCATCCCATCCATTACAATATACTAGAGTGATGACATAGGAGTGTGTCCCATCCCATCCATTACAATATACTAGAGTGATGACATAGGAGTGTGTCCCATCCCATCCATTACAATATACTAGAGTGATGACATAGGAGTGTGCCCCATCCCATCCATTACAATATACTAGAGTGATGACATAGGAGTGTGCCCCATCCCATCCATTACAATATACTAGAGTGATGACATAGGATGTGCCCCATCCCATCCATTACAATATACTAGAGTGATGACATAGGTGTGCCCATCCCATCCATTACAAACTAGAGTGATGACATAGAGTGTGTCCCCCTTACAATACTAGAGTGATGACATAATGTGCCCACCTTACAATATACTAGAGTGTGACATAATTGTCCCATCCATTACAATATACTAAGTGATGACATAGAGTGTGTCCCATCCATTACAATATACTAGAGTGATGACATAGTGAAACAACCCATCCCATCCATTACAATATACTAGAGTGATACATAGAGTGTGCCCATCCCATCCATTACAATATACTAGAGTGATGACATAGATGTGCCCCACCACCAACAAAACAAATCCCATCCATTACAATATACTACTAGAGTGATGACATAGGAGTTGTCCCATCCATTACAATATACTAGAGTGATGACATAGAGTGTGCCCCATCCCATCCATTACAATATACTAGAGTGATGACATAGAGTGTGCCCATCCCATCCATTACAATATACTAGAGTGATGACATAGTAGTGTGATCCCATCCATTACAATATACTAGAGTGATGACATAGGAGTGTGTCCCTCCATTACAATATACTAGAGTGATGACATAGAGTTGCCCCATCCCATCCATTACAATATACTAGAGTGATGACATAGGAGTGTGTCCCATCCCATCATTACAATATACTAGAGTGATGACATAGGTGTGTGTCCCATCCCATCCATTACAATATACTAGAGTGATGGCATAGTAGTGTGCCCCACCCACCAACAAACAAAACAACCCACCCACCAACAAAACAAAACAAACCCACCACCAACAAAACAAAAAACCCATCCCATCCATTACAATATACTAGAGTGATGACATATGAGTGTGTCCCATCCATTACAATATACTAGAGTGATGACATAGTAGTGTGTCCCATCCCATCCATTACAATATACTAGAGTGATGGCATAGTAGTGTGTCCCATCCCATCCATTACAATAGACTAGAGTGATGACATAGTAGTGTGTCCCTACCATTACAAAATACTAGAGTGATGACATAGGAGTGTGTCCCACCCATTACAATATACTAGAGTGGTGACATAGCAGTATGCCCCATCCCATCCATTACAATATACTAGAGTGATGACATAGGAGTGTGTCCCATCCATTACAATATACTAGAGTGATGACATAGTAGTGTGTCCCATCCCATCCATTACAATATACTAGAGTGATGACATAGTAGTGTGTCCCATCCCATCCATTACAATATACTAGAGTGAAGACATAGGAGTGTGCCCCATCCCATCCATTACAATATACTAGAGTGATGACATAGGAGTGTGCCCCATCCCATCCATTACAATATACTAGAGTGATGACATAGGAGTGTGCCCCATCCCATCCATTACAATATACTAGAGTGATGACATAGGAGTGTGCCCCATCCCATCCATTACAATATACTAGAGTGATGACATAGGTGTGTATCCCATCCCATCCATTACAATATACTAGAGTGATGACATAGGAGTGTGCCCCATCCCATCCATTACAATATACTAGAGTGATGACATAGGAGTGTGTCCCATCCCATCCATTACAATATACTAGAGTGATGACATAGGAGTGTGTCCCATCCCATCCATTACAATATACTAGAGTGATGACATAGGAGTGTGCCCCATCCCATCCATTACAATATACTAGAGTGATGACATAGGAGTGTGCCCCATCCCATCCATTACAATATACTAGAGTGATGACATAGGAGTGTGCCCCATCCCATCCATTACAATATACTAGAGTGATGACATAGGAGTGTGTCCCATCCCATCCATTACAATATACTAGAGTGATGACATAGTAGTGTGTCCCTACCATTACAATATACTAGAGTGATGACATAGGAGTGTGTCCCACCCATTACAATATACTAGAGTGGTGACATAGCAGTATGCCCCATCCCATCCATTACAATATACTAGAGTGATGACATAGGAGTGTGTCCCATCCATTACAATATACTAGAGTGATGACATAGTAGTGTGTCCCATCCCATCCATTACAATATACTAGAGTGATGACATAGTAGTGTGTCCCATCCCATCCATTACAATATACTAGAGTGAAGACATAGGAATGTGCCCCATCCCATCCATTACAATATACTAGAGTGATGACATAGGAGTGTGTCCCATCCCATCCATTACAATATACTAGAGTGATGACATAGGAATGTGCCCCCATCCCATCCATTACAATATACTAAAGTGATGACATAGGAGTGTGCCCCATCCCATTCATTACAATATACTAGAGTGATGACATAGGTGTGTATCCCATCCATTACAATATACTAGAGTGATGACATAGGAGTGTGTCCCATCCCATCCATTACAATATACTAGAGTGGTAACATAGGAGTGTGTCCCATCCCATCCATTACAATATACTAGAGTGATGACATAGTAGTGTGCCCCATCCCATCCATTACAATATACTAGAGTGATGACATAGGAGTGTGTCCCATCCCATCCATTACAATATACTAGAGTGATGAAATAGTAGTGTGTCCCATCCCAGCCATTACAACATACTAGAGTGATGACATAGTAGTGTGCCCCATCCCATCCATTACAATATACTAGAGTGATGACATAGGAATGTGCCCCATCCCATCCATTACAATATACTAGAGTGATAACATAGGAGTGTGTCCCATCCCATCCATTACAATATACTAGAGTGATGACATAGGAGTGTGCCCCATCCCATCCATTACAATATACTAGAGTGATGACATAATAGTGTGTCCCATCCATTACAATATACTAGAGTGATGACATAGGAATGTGCCCCATCCCATCCATTACAATATACTAGAGTGATGACATAGGAGTGTGTCCCATCCCATCCATTACAATATACTAGAGTGATGACATAGGAATGTGCCCCATCCCATCCATTACAATATACTAGAGTGATGACATAGGAGTGTGCCCCATCCCATTCATTACAATATACTAGAGTGATGACATAGGTGTGTATCCCATCCATTACAATATACTAGAGTGATGACATAGGAGTATGCCCCATCCCATCCATTACAATATACTAGAGTGATGACATAGGAATGTGCCCCATCCCATCCATTACAATATACTAGAGTGATGATATAGCAGTATGCCCCATCCCATCCATTACAATATACTAGAGTGATGACATAGGAATGTGCCCCATCCCATCCATTACAATATACTAGAGTGATAACATAGGAGTGTGTCCCATCCCATCCATTACAATATACTAGAGTGATAACATAGGAGTGTGTCCCATCCCATCCATTACAATATACTAGAGTGATGACATAGTAGTGTGCCCCATCCCATCCATTACAATATACTAGAGTGATGACATAGGAGTGTGTCCCATCCCATCCACTACAATATACTAGAGTGATGAAATAGTAGTGTGTCCCATCCCAGCCATTACAACATACTAGAGTGATGACATAGTAGTGTGCCCCATCCCATCCATTACAATATACTAGAGTGATGACATAGTAGTGTGGCCCATCCCATCCATTACAATATACTAGAGTGATGACATAGTAGTGTGTCCCATCCCATCCATTACAATATACTAGAGTGATGACATATGAATGTGCCCCATCCCATCCATTACAATATACTAGAGTGATGACAAATGAGTGTGTCCCATCCATTACAATATACTAGAGTGATGACATAGGAATGTGCCCCATCCCATCCATTACAATATTCTAGAGTGATGACATAGGAGTGTGTCCCATCCATTACAATATACTAGAGTGATGACATAGTAGTGTGCCCCATCCCATCCATTACAATATACTAGAGTGATGACATAGTAGTGTGGCCCATCCCATCCATTACAATATACTAGAGTGATGACATAGTAGTGTGGCCCATCCCATCCATTACAATATACTAGAGTGATGACATAGGAGTGTGTCCCTTCCATTACAATATACTAGAGTGATGACATAGTAGTGTGCCCCATCCCATCCATTACAATATACTAGAGTGATGACAAAGGAATGTGCCCCATCCCATCCATTACAATATACTAGAGTGATGACATAGGAGTGTGTCCCATCCCATTCATTACAATATACTAGAGTGATGACATAGGTGTGTGTCCCATCCCATCCATTACAATATACTAGAGTGATGGCATAGTAGTGTGCCCCATCCCATCCATTACATTATACTAGAGTGATAACATAGGTGTGTATCCCATCCCATCCATTACAATATACTAGAGTGATGACATATGAATGTGCCCCATTCCATCCATTACAATATACTAGAGTTATGACATAGGTGTTTGTCCCATCCCATCCATTACAATATACTAGAGTGATGACATATGAGTGTGTCCCATCCATTACAATATACTAGAGTGATGACATAGTAGTGTGTCCCATCCCATCCATTACAATATACTAGAGTGATGGCATAGTAGTGTGCCCCATCCCATCCATTACAATATACTAGAGTGATGACATAGTAGTGTGTCCCATCCCATCCATTACAATATACTAGAGTGATGACATATGAATGTGCCCCATTCCATCCATTACAATATACTAGAGTGATGGCATAGTAGTGTGTCCCGTCCATTACAATATACTAGAGTGATGACATAGGAATGTGTCCCATCCATTACAATATACTAGAGTGATGACATATGAGTGTGTCCCATCCATTACAATACACTAGAGTGATGACATAGGAATGTGCCCCATCCCATCCATTACAATATACTAGAGTGATGGCATAGTAGTGTGTCCCATCCATTACAATATACTAGAGTGATGACATAGGAGTGTGCCCCATCCCATCCATTACAATATACTAGAGTGATGACATAGGAGTGTGTCCCATCCATTACAATATACTAGAGTGATGACATAGGAATGTACCCCATCCCATCCATTACAATATACTAGAGTGATGACAAAGGAATGTGCCCCCATCCCATCCATTACAATATACTAGAGTGATGACATAGTAGTGTGCCCCATCCCATCCATTACAATATACTAGAGTGATGACATAGGAATGTGCCCCATCGCATCCATTACAATATACTAGAGTGATGGCCTATGAGTGTGTTCCATCCATTACAATATACTAATGTGATGGCATATGAGTATGTCCCATCCATTACAATATACTAGAGTGATGACATATGAGTGTGTCCCATCCATTACAATATACTAGAGTGATGGCATATGAGTATGTCCCATCCATTACAATATACTAGAGTGATGACATAGGAGTGTGTCCCATCCATTACAATATACTAGAGTGATGGCATATGAGTGTGTCCCATCCATTACAATATACTAGTGTGATGACATATGAGTGTGTCCCATCCATTACAACATACTAGTGTGATGACATAGTAGTGTGCCCCATCAACTCCATTACAATATACTAGAGTGATGGCATAGTAGTGTGTCCCATCCCATCCATTACAATATACTAGAGTGATGACATAGGAGTGTGCCCCATCCCATCCATTACAATATACTAGAGTGATGACATATGAGTGTGTCCCATCCCATCCATTACAATATACTAGAGTGATGACATAGGTGTGTGTCCCATCCCATCCATTACAATATGCTAGAGTGATGACATAGGAATGTGCACCATCCATTACAATATACTAGAGTGAAGACATAGTAGTGTGTCCCATCCCATCCATTACAATATGCTAGAGTGATGACATATGAGTGTGTCCCATCCATTACAATATACTAGAGTGATGACATAGTAGTGTGCCCCATCCTATCCATTACAATATACTAGAGTGATAACATAGGTGTGTGTCCCATCCCATCCATTACAATATACTAGAGTGATGACATATGAATGTGCCCCATCCCATCCATTACAATATACTAGAGTGATGACATATGAATGTGCCCCATCCCATCCATTACAATATACTAGAGTGATGACATAGGAATGTGCACCATCCATTACAATATACTAGAGTGAAGACATAGTAGTGTGTCCCATCCCAGCCATTACAATATACTAGAGTGATGACATAGTAGTGTGTCCCATCCCATCCATTACAATATACTAGAGTGATGACATATGAGTGTGTCCCATCCATTACAATATACTAGAGTGATGACATAGGAATGTGTCCCATCCATTACAATATACTAGAGTGATGACATAGGAATGTGTCCCATCCCATCCATTACAATACACTAGAGTGATGACATAGGTGTGTGTCCCATCCCATCCATTACAATATACTAGAGTGATGGCATAGTAGTGTGTCCGATCCATTACAATATACTAGAGTGATGACATAGGAGTGTGCCCCATCCCATCCATTACAATATACTAGAGTGATGACATAGGAGTGTGTCCCATCCATTACAATATACTAGAGTGATGACATAGGAATGTACCCCATCCCATCCATTACAATATACTAGAGTGATGACAAAGGAATGTGCCCCCATCCCATCCATTACAATATACTAGAGTGATGACATAGTAGTGTGCCCCATCCCATCCATTACAATATACTAGAGTGATGACATAGGAATGTGCCCCATCGCATCCATTACAATATACTAGAGTGATGGCCTATGAGTGTGTTCCATCCATTACAATATACTAATGTGATGGCATATGAGTATGTCCCATCCATTACAATATACTAGAGTGATGACATATGAGTGTGTCCCATCCATTACAATATACTAGAGTGATGGCATATGAGTATGTCCCATCCATTACAATATACTAGAGTGATGACATAGGAGTGTGTCCCATCCATTACAATATACTAGAGTGATGGCATATGAGTGTGTCCCATCCATTACAATATACTAGTGTGATGACATATGAGTGTGTCCCATCCATTACAACATACTAGTGTGATGACATAGTAGTGTGCCCCATCAACTCCATTACAATATACTAGAGTGATGGCATAGTAGTGTGTCCCATCCCATCCATTACAATATACTAGAGTGATGACATAGGAGTGTGCCCCATCCCATCCATTACAATATACTAGAGTGATGACATATGAGTGTGTCCCATCCCATCCATTACAATATACTAGAGTGATGACATAGGTGTGTGTCCCATCCCATCCATTACAATATGCTAGAGTGATGACATAGGAATGTGCACCATCCATTACAATATACTAGAGTGAAGACATAGTAGTGTGTCCCATCCCATCCATTACAATATGCTAGAGTGATGACATATGAGTGTGTCCCATCCATTACAATATACTAGAGTGATGACATAGTAGTGTGCCCCATCCTATCCATTACAATATACTAGAGTGATAACATAGGTGTGTGTCCCATCCCATCCATTACAATATACTAGAGTGATGACATATGAATGTGCCCCATCCCATCCATTACAATATACTAGAGTGATGACATATGAATGAGCCCCATCCCATCCATTACAATATACTAGAGTGATGACATAGGAATGTGCACCATCCATTACAATATACTAGAGTGAAGACATAGTAGTGTGTCCCATCCCAGCCATTACAATATACTAGAGTGATGACATAGTAGTGTGTCCCATCCCATCCATTACAATATACTAGAGTGATGACATATGAGTGTGTCCCATCCATTACAATATACTAGAGTGATGACATAGGAATGTGTCCCATCCATTACAATATACTAGAGTGATGACATAGGAATGTGTCCCATCCCATCCATTACAATACACTAGAGTGATGACATAGGTGTGTGTCCCATCCCATCCATTACAATATACTAGAGTGATGACATAGTAGTGTGTCCCATCCCAGCCATTACAATATACTAGAGTGATGACATAGTAGTGTGTCCCATCCCATCCATTACAATATACTAGAGTGATGACATAGTAGTGTGTCCCATCCCATCCATTACAATATACTAGAGTGATGACATAGGTGTGTGACCCATCCCATCCAATAAAATATACTAGAGTGATGACATATGAGTGTGTCCCATCCATTACAACATACTAGAGTGATGACATAGTAGTGTGCCCCATCCCATCCATTACAATATACTAGAGTGATGACATATGAATGTGCCCCATCCCATCCATTACAATATACTAGAGTGATGACATATGAGTGTGTCCCATCCCATCCATTACAATATACTAGAGTGATGACATATGAGTGTGTCCCATCCCATCCATTACAATATACTAGTGTGATGACATAGTAGTGTGCCCCATCCCATCCATTACAATATACTAGAGTGATGACATAGGTGTGTGTCCCATCCATTACAATATACTAGAGTGATGACATAGGAGTGTGCCCCATCCCATCCATTACAATATACTAGAGTGATGACATAGTAGTGTGTCCCATCCATTACAATATACTAGAGTGATGACATAGGAATGTGTCCCATCCCATCCATTACAATATACTAGAGTGATGACATAGGAATGTGTCCCATCCATTACAATATACTAGAGTGATGACATAGGAATGTGTCCCATCCATTACAATATACTAGAGTGATGACATAGTATGTGTCCCATCCCATCCATTACAATATACTAGAGTGATGACATGAAGGTGTCCCATCCCATCCATTACAATATACTAGAGTGATGACATAGGATGTGTCCCATCCCATCCATTACAATATACTAGAGTGATGACATAGTAGTGTGTCCCATCCCATCCATTACAATATACTAGAGTGATGGCATAGGTGTGTGTCCCATCCCATCCATTACAATATACTAGAGTGATGACATAGTAGTGTGTCCCATCCCGTCCATTACAATATACTAGAGTGATGACATAGTCGTGTGTCCCATCCCATCCATTACAATATACTAGAGTGATGACATAGTAGTGTGTCCCATCCCATCCATTACAATATACTAGAGTGATGACATAGTAGTGTGTCCCATCCCATCCATTACAATATACTAGAGTGATGGCATAGTAGTGTGTCCCATCCCAGCCATTACAACATCTATTTCTTGTATAAACCTTACATTTCGTGTCCGTAAGATGTTCTATCGGTGTCTAATGTCCGCCCGTCCCGTCCGGTACAATCCCGACAGCCCACCCGTCCGTCGCTCCGTCTATGCGAGCAGTAGGGGTTGAGGGGCTAATTTGTAGTATATTAAACCCCCTTCTGAACTAATGTTTGGCTACTGACGTCCGTATAAGTCTAATAATCTCATGGAGAAAAATAAAATCTTACCTAAATGATTGCCCATAAACGTTCTTCTTGCTTCATAATCAACAAGCAACAGCACACTGACAGAAATGTTTTATAAAAAAATTGATTTAAGGAATTGGATACTATACTAGCTCGAAGAACTATGTCCACAGAATAAGACATCCACCTGTTCTACAAAACATATGTAGCGTGTTACCATAGTAACCTCGACATGGCGATATTTTAATTTCTACAGTAAAATAGATTGTGGCAAATTATTGATCGTATATACCATGAATTAGACATCACTTCAGTCACTAGAGCTTTTCAATTATAAAAGAGCAGTGAATGTGCTAATTGCCTATCACGAGCATATATACACGGGTCTTCAATAACCTAATAGGCTACCCTGATATTCACAACTTGATTTTCAGCAGCGTCAGCTTAGATATTTCCCTAAATGAATAGTTAGCTAGAGTCTGTAACGAGGAGACTGATGCTCGTTCTAATCGCCCTACTTAGTAGTTAGTAGGAGAGGAGACTGGTGCTCGTTCTAATCGCCCTACGTAGTAGTTAGTAGGAGAGGAGACTGGTGCTCGTTCTAATCGCCCTACGTAATTAGTAGGAGAGGAGACTGGTGCTCGTTCTAATCGTCCTACGTAGTAGTTAGTAGGAGAGGAGACTGGTGCTCGTTCTAATCGCCCTACTTAGTAGTTAGTAGGAGAGACTGGTGCTCGTTCTAATCGCCCTACTTAGTAGTTAGTAGGAGAGGAGACTGGTGCTCGTTCTAATCGTCCTACGTAGTAGTTAGTAGGAGAGGAGACTGGTGCTCGTTCTAATCGCCCTACGTAGTAGTTAGTAGGAGAGGAGACTGGTGCTCGTTCTAATCGCCCTACGTAGTAGTTAGTAGGAGAGGAGACTGGTGCTCGTTCTAATCGTCCTACGTAGTAGTTAGTAGGAGAGGAGACTGGTGCTCGTTCTAATCGCCCTACTTAGTAGTTAGTAGGAGAGGAGACTGGTGCTCGTTCTAATCGCCTACTAGTAGTTAGTAGGAGAGAGACGGTGCTCGTTCTAATCGCCCTACGGTTCTAATCGCCCTACGTAGTAGTTAGTAGGAGAGGAGACTGGTGCTCGTTCTAATCGCCCTACTTAGTAGTTAGTAGGAGAGGAGACTGGTGCTCGTTCTAATCGCCCTACGTAGTAGTTAGTAGGAGAGGAGACTGGTGCTCGTTCTAATCGCCCTACGTAGTAGTTAGTAGGAGAGGAGACTGGTGCTCGTTCTAATCGCCCTACTTAGTAGTTAGTAGGAGAGGAGACTGGTGCTCGTTCTAATCGTCCTACGTAGTAGTTAGTAGGAGAGGAGACTGGTGCTCGTTCTAATCGCCCTACGTAGTAGTTAGTAGGAGAGGAGACTGGTGCTCGTTCTAATCGCCCTACTTAGTAGTTAGTAGGAGAGGAGACTGGTGCTCGTTCTAATCGCCCTACGTAGTAGTTAGTAGGAGAGGAGACTGGTGCTCGTTCTAATCGTCCTACGTAGTAGTAGTAGAGGAGACTGGTGCTCGTTCTAATCGCCCTACTTAGTAGTTAGTAGGAGAGGAGACTGGTGCTCGTTCTAATCGCCCTACGTAGTAGTTAGTAGGAGAGGAGACTGGTGCTCGTTCTAATCGCCCTACTTAGTAGTTAGTAGGAGAGGAGACTGGTGCTCGTTCTAATCGTCCTACGTAGTAGTTAGTAGGAGAGGAGACTGGTGCTCGTTCTAATCGCCCTACGTAGTAGTTAGTAGGAGAGGAGACTGGTGCTCGTTCTAATCGCCCTACTTAGTAGTTAGTAGGAGAGGAGACTGGTGCTCGTTCTAATCGCCCTACGTAGTAGTTAGTAGCAAAACATCCATCAACAAAAATAGTTTTCTTTTAAAGATATAATCGTGAATTGAAAATTGAATGTTCTGCCTGTAATATTAATAAAACCTGCTAAAGTGACATTAACTTCATTTTCTGCTATGCTTTGTTACGGAGACAATCTTAATGGCACTAACTACATAATGTAATGGAGGTGACACTATTATAAACATAAAACTTAATGGCACTAACTACATAATATAATGGAGGTGACACTATTATAAACATAAAGCTTAATGACACTAACTACATAATGTAATGGAGGTGACACTATAATAAACATAAAACTTAATGACACAACACAAAAAAACACAAAAACAAAACAACACAACACAAAAAACAACACAAAAAAACACAAAACAAACAAACAACACAAAAACACATAATAAACATAAAGCTTAATGGCACTAACTACATAATGTAATGGAGGTGACACTATCATAAACATAAAGCTTAATGACACTAACTACATAATGTAATGGAGGTGACACTATCATAAACATAAAACTTAATGACACTAACTACATAATGTAATGGAGGTGACACTATCATAAACATAAAACTTAATGACACTAACTACATAATGTAATGGAGGTGACACTATCATAAACATAAAGCTTAATGACACTAACTACATAATGTAATGGAGGTGACACTATTATAAACATAAAACTTAATGACACTAACTACATAATGTAATGGAGGTGACACTATTATAAACATAAAACTTAATGACACTAACTACATAATGTAATGGAGGTGACACTATTATAAACATAAAACTTAATGACACTAACTACATAATGTAATGGAGGTGACACTATTATAAACATAAAACTTAATGACACTAACTACATAATGTAATGGAGGTGACACTATTATAAACATAAAGCTTAATGACACTAACTACATAATGTAATGGAGGTGACACTATTATAAACATAAAGCTTAATGACACTAACTACATAATATAATGGAGGTGACACTATCATAAACATAAAGCTTAATGGCACTAACTACATAATGTAATGGAGGTGACACTATTCTAAGCATACATCTTAATGGCACTAACTACATAATGTAATGGAGGTGACACTATCATAAACATAAATCTTAATGGCACTAACTACATAATGTAATGGAGGTGACACTATTCTAAGCATACATCTTAATGGCACTAACTACATAATGTAATGGAGGTGACACTGTAATAAACATAAATCTTAATGGCACTAACTACATAATGTAATGGAGGTGACACCATAATAAACATAAAGCTTAATGGCACTAACTACATAATGTAATGGAGGTGACACTATAATAAACGTAAACAACTAGCCTAGTAAACATTAGATTATTTAATTTTCAACAATGTTCAAGTACATTGAATATTCTAGACTTTTTTGTTAGAACGTGTTGCCCAACCCATTTACTTTTGTTATGTTGTATTATTATTGTGTAAATATATGCGTGTATATATAGGCAATAACATACGGTTAAATTAACATTAAATATGCTACTGCAAACCTTGTACAATACTGAGTTTGTAAATAAAGCAAGTAAACTTTTTTTAGAAATTGTGACAAACAGTTTGAACAGGAAATGTATCTTAATAATATTAATGAGTTTTATTACTATCAATATAGTACAGCTCTCTTACATAATGTAGGTCAGCTTAGAGGATTGGCGATGATACTATCTACCATTATCAGATATACCATAGGGATCCAGTTCTAAGATATACCACATAGAGAGAAGGGAGGAGATAGATAGATAGATAGATAGATAGATAGATAGATAGATAGATAGATAGATAGATAGATAGATAGATAGATAGATAGATAGATAGATAGATAGATAGATAGATAGATAGATAGATAGATAGATAGATAGATAGATAGATAGATAGATAGATAGATAGATAGATAGATAGATAGATAGATAGATAGATAGATAGATAGATAGATAGATAGATAGATAGATAGATAGAGAGAGAGGGGGAAGGAGAGAGGAGAGAGGAGAGAGAGAGGAGAGGAGAAGGGAGGAGAGAGGATAGGAGAGGAGAGGAGAGAGAGAGAGAAAGAAGGGAGGAGATATATAATATAGATAGAGAGGGGGGAGAGAGAGAGGAGAGATAAGAGAGAGAGAGAGGAGAGAGGAGAGAGGAGAGAGAGAGAGAGAGAGAGAGCGAGAGAGAGAGAGAGACATGAGAGAGAGAGGAGGAAGAGAGGAGGGAGGAGAGGGGAGTGCGGGGGAACGAGAGAGGAGCGAGAAGAGGGAGGAGAGGAGAGAGAGAAGAGAGTAGAGACATGAGAGAGATGAGGGAGGAGTAAGGAGGGCGGACACAGGAGAGAGGGGAAAGGAGAGAGGAGAGAGAAGAGAGAGAGGATATAGAGGAGATAGAGAGCGCGCGAGAGCGAGGGGAGAGCGAGAGCGAGAGAGGAGAGAGCGGAGAGAGAGGAGAGAGGATAGAGAGCGGAGAGAGAGGAGAGAGCAGAGGAGAAAGAGAAAGATGGAGATATGGAAAGAGATAGGGAGATAAGAGAGAGAGGGAGAGAGGGTATGGTATCTGATAAAACAGTTTGTGTCTTGCGGGATTCTGTCTATGTTTGGCTAAATGTACAACAATAGCTCTATAATTAAGTACACTAATACGTGCTTCACAACAATACATACTACATACACTAGGCATGTAGGGGAACTGTTACATACACTAGGCATGTAGGGGAACTGTTACATACATTAGGCATGTAGGGGAACTGTTACATACACTAGGCATGTAGGGGAACTGTTATATACACTAGGCATGTAGGGGAACTGTTACATACACTAGGTATGTAGTGGAACTGTTACATACACTAGGCATGCATGGGAACTGTTACATACACTAGGTATGTAGGGGAACTGTTACATACACTAGGTATGTAGGGGAACTGTTACATACACTAGGGATGCAGGGGATCTGTTACATATACTAGGTATGTAGGGGAACTGTTACATACACTAGGTATGTAGGGGAACTGTTACATACACTAGGTATGTAGGGAACTGTTACATACACTAGGTATGTAGGGGAACTGTTACATACACTAGGTATGTAGGGGAACTGTTACATACACTAGGTATGCAGGGGAACTGTTACATACAATAGGTATGTAGGGGAACTGTTACATACACTAGGCATGCAGGGGAACTGTTACATACACTAGGTATGTAGTGGAACTGTTACATACACTAGGCATGCAGGGGAACTGTTACATACACTAGGCATGTAGTGGAACTGTTACATACACTAGGCATGCAGGGGAACTGTTACATACACTAGGTATGCAGGGGAACTGTTACATACACTAGATATGATTGGGAACTGTTACATACACTAGGTATGTAGGGGAACTGTTACATACACTAGGTATATAGGGGAACTGTTACATACACTGTGCATGTAGGGGAACTGTTACATACACTAGGTATGTAGGGGAACTGTTACATACACTAGGGATGTAGGGAATTGTTACATACACTAGGTATGCAGGGGAACTGTTACATACACTATGCATGTAGGGGAACTGTTACATACACTAGGCATGTAGGGGAACTGTTACATACACTAGATATGATGGGGAACTGTTACATACACTAGATATGATGGGGAACTGTTACATACACTAGATATGATGGGGAACTGTTACATACACTAGGTATGTAGGGGAACTGTTACATACACTAGATATGTAGGGGAACTGTTACATATACTAGGTATGTAGGGGAACTGTTACATACACTAGGTATGTAGGGGAACTGTTACATACACTAGATATGTAGGGGAACTGTTACATATACTAGGTATGTAGGGGAACTGTTACATACACTAGGTATGTAGGGGAACTGTTACATACACTAGGTATGTAGGGGAACTGTTACATACACTAGGTATGTAGGGGAACTGTTACATATACTAGCTATGTAGGTGAACTGTTACATACACTAGGCATGTAGGGGAACTGTTACATGCACTAGGTATGATGGGGAACTGTTGCATACACTAGGCATATAGGGGAACTGTTACATACACTAGGTATGTAGGGGAACTGTTACATACACTAGGCATATAGGGGAACTGTTACATACACTAGATATGTAGGGGAACTGTTACATACACTAGGTACGTAGGGGAACTGTTACATACACTAGATATGATGGGGAACTGTTACATACACTAGGCATGTAGAGGAACTGTTACATACACTAGGCATGAAGGGGAACTGTTACATACACTAGGTATGTAGGGGAACTGTTACATACACTAGGCATGTAGGGGAACTGTTATATACACTAAGTACGTAGGGGAACTGTTACATACACCACGTACGTAGGGGAACTGTTACATACACTAGGTATGTAGGGGAACTGTTACATACACTAGGCATATAGGGGAACTGTTGCATACACTAGGCATGTAGGGGAACTATTACATACACTAGGTATGTAGGGGAACTGTTACATACACTAGGTATGGTGGGGAACTGTTACATACATTAGGTATGTAGGGGAACTGTTACATACACTAGGCATATAGGGGAACTGTTACATACACTAGGTATGGTGGGGAACTGTTACATACACTAGGTATGTAGGGGAACTGTTACATACACTAGGTATGTAGGGGAACTGTTACATACACTAGGCATGTAGGGGAACTGTTACATACACTAGGTATGTAGGGGAACTGTTACATACACTAGGTATGTAGGGGAACTGTTACATACACTAGGTATGTAGGGGAACTGTTACATACACTAGGCATGTAGGGGAACTGTTACATACACTAGATATGTAGGGGAACTGTTACATACACTAGGTATGTAGGGGAACTGTTACATACACTAGGTATGTAGGGGAACTGTTACATACACTAGGTATGTAGGGGAAATGTTACATACACTAGGTATGTAGGGGAACTGTTACATACACTAGGTATGTAGGGGAACTGTTACATACACTAGGTATGTAGGGGAACTGTTACATACACTAGGTACGTAGGGGAACTGTTACATACACTAGATATGATGGGGAACTGTTACATACACTAGGCATGTAGAGGAACTGTTACATACACTAGGCATGTAGGGGAACTGTTACATACACTAGGTATGTAGGGGAACTGTTACATACACTAGGTATGTAGGGGAACTGTTACATACACTAGGTACGTAGGGGAACTGTTACATACACTAGGTATGTAGGGGAACTGTTACATACACTAGGTATGTAGGGGAACTGTTACATACACTAGGTATGTAGGGGAACTGTTACATACACTAAGTACGTAGGGGAACTGTTACATACACTAGTACGGGAACTGTACATACACTAGGTATGTAGGGGAACTGTTACATACACTAGGTATGTAGGGGAACTGTTACATACACTAGGTATGTAGGGGAACTGTTACATACACTAGGTATGTAGGGGAACTGTTACATACACTAGGTATGTAGGGGAACTGTTACATACACTAGGTATGTAGGGGAACTGTTACATACACTAGGTATGTAGGGGAACTGTTACATACACTAGGTATGTAGGGGAACTGTTACATACACTAGGTATGTAGGGGAACTGTTACATACACTAGGTATGTAGGGGAACTGTTACATACACTAGGCATGTAGGGGAACTGTTACATACACTAGGTATGTAGGGGAACTGTTACATACACTAGGCATGTAGGGGAACTGCTACATACACTAGGTATGTAGGGGAACTGTTACATACACTAGGTATGGTGGGGAACTGTTACATACACTAGGTATGTAGGGGAACTGTTACATACACTAGGTATGTAGGGGAACTGTTGCATACACTATGCATGTAGGGGAACTGTTACATACACTAGGTATGTAGGGGAACTGTTACATACACTAGGCATGTAGGGGAACTGTTACATACAATAGGTATGTAGGGGAACTGTTACATACACTAGGTATGTAGGGGAACTGTTACATACACTAGGTATGTAGGGGAACTGTTACATACACTATGTATGTAGGGGAAATGTTACATACACTAGGCATGTAGGGGAACTGTTACATACACTA
Source organism: Archivesica marissinica (assembly GCA_014843695.1). Classification (NCBI taxonomy): domain Eukaryota; kingdom Metazoa; phylum Mollusca; class Bivalvia; order Venerida; family Vesicomyidae; genus Archivesica; species Archivesica marissinica. Next base: position 41,239,174 of record CM026397.1, on the reverse strand, counting down.
GGTATGAAGGGGAACTGTTACATACACTAGGTATGTAGGGGAACTGTTACATACACTAGGCATGCAGGGGAACTGTTATATACACTAGGTATGCAGGGGAACTGTTACATACACTAGGTATATAGGGGAACTGTTACATACACTAGGCATGTAGGGGAACTGTTACATACACTAGGTATGCAGGGGAACTGTTACATACACTAGGCATGTAGGGGAACTGTTACATACACTAGGTATGTAGGGTAACTGTTCCATACACTAGGTATGTAGGGGAACTGTTACATACACTAGGCATGGAGGGGAACTGTTACATACACTAGGTATGGTGGGGAACTGTTACATACACTAGGTATGGTGGGGAACTGTTACATACACTAGGTATGGTGGGGAACTGTTACATACACTAGGTATGGTGGGGAACTGTTACATACACTAGGTATGTAGGGGAACTGTTACATACACTAGGTATGTAGGGGAACTGTTACATACACTAGGTATGTAGGGGAACTGTTCATACACTAGGTATGTAGGGGAACTGTTACATACACTAGGATGTAGGGGAACTGTTACATACACTAGGTATGGGGGGAACTGTTACATACACTAGGTATGTGGGAATGTTACATACACTAGGTATGAGGGGAACTGTTACATACACTAGGTATGGTGGGGAACTGTTACATACACTAGGTATGTAGGGGAACTGTTACATACACTAGGTATGTAGGGGAACTGTTACATACACTAGGTATGTAGGGGAACTGTTACATACACTAGGTATGTAGGGGAACTGTTACATACACTAGGTATGTAGGGGAACTGTTACATACACTAGGTATGTAGGGGAACTGTTACATACACTAGGTATGTAGGGGAACTGTTACATACACTAGGTATGTAGGGGAACTGTTACATACACTAGGTATGTAGGGGAACTGTTACATACACTAGGTATGTAGGGAACTGTTACATACACTAGGATGTAGGGGAACTGTACATACACTAGGTATGTAGGGGAATGTTACATACACTAGGGTGTGATGAGGGAACTGTTACATACACTAGGTATGAGGGGAACTGTTACATACACTAGGTATGGAGGGGAACTGTTACATACACTAGGTATGCAGGGGAACTGTTACATACACTAGGTATGTAGGGGAACTGTTACATACACTAGGCATGTAGGGGAACTGTTACATACACTAGGTATGCAGGGGAACTGTTACATACACTAGGCATGTAGGGGAACTGTTACATACACTAGGTATGTAGGGTAACTGTTCCATACACTAGGTATGTAGGGGAACTGTTACATACACTAGGCATGGAGGGGAACTGTTACATACACTAGGTATGGTGGGGAACTGTTACATACACTAGGTATGGTGGGGAACTGTTACATACACTAGGTATGGTGGGGAACTGTTACATACACTAGGTATGGTGGGGAACTGTTACATACACTAGGCATGTAGGGGAACTGTTACATACACTAGGTATGTAGGGGAACTGTTACATACACTAGGTATGTAGGGGAACTGTTACATACACTAGGTATGTAGGGTAACTGTTCCATACACTAGGTATGTAGGGGAACTGTTACATACACTAGGTATGGAGGGGAACTGTTACATACACTAGGTATGGTGGGGAACTGTTACATACACTAGGTATGCAGGGGAACTGTTACATACACTAGGTATGTAGGGGAACTGTTACATACACTAGGTATGTAGGGGAACTGTTACATACACTAGGTATGTAGGGGAACTGTTACATACACTAGGTATGTAGGGGAACTGTTACATACACTAGGTATGTAGGGGAACTGTTACATACACTAGGTATGTAGGGGAACTGTTACATACACTAGGTATGTAGGGGAACTGTTACATACACTATGCATGTAGGGGAACTGTTACATACACTAGGTATGTAGGGGAACTGTTACATACACTAGGCATGTAGGGGAACTGTTACATACAATAGGTATGTAGGGGAACTGTTACATACACTAGGTATGTAGGGGAACTGTTACATACACTAGGTATGTAGGGGAACTGTTACATACACTATGTATGTAGGGGAAATGTTACATACACTAGGCATGTAGGGGAACTGTTACATACACTAGGTATGAAGGGGAACTGTTACATACACTAGGTATGTAGGGGAACTGTTACATACACTAGGCATGCAGGGGAACTGTTATATACACTAGGTATGCAGGGGAACTGTTACATACACTAGGTATGTAGGGGAACTGTTACATACACTAGGCATGTAGGGGAACTGTTACATACACTAGGTATGCAGGGGAACTGTTACATACACTAGGCATGTAGGGGAACTGTTACATACACTAGGTATGTAGGGTAACTGTTCCATACACTAGGTATGTAGGGGAACTGTTACATACACTAGGCATGGAGGGGAACTGTTACATACACTAGGTATGGTGGGGAACTGTTGCATACACTAGGTATGGTGGGGAACTGTTACATACACTAGGTATGGTGGGGAACTGTTACATACACTAGGTATGGTGGGGAACTGTTACATACACTAGGTATGTAGGGGAACTGTTCCATACACTAGGTATGTAGGGGAACTGTTACATACACTAGGTATGTAGGGTAACTGTTCCATACACTAGGTATGTAGGGGAACTGTTACATACACTAGGTATGGTGGGGAACTGTTACATACACTAGGTATGGTGGGGAACTGTTACATACTATAGGTATGCAGGGGAACTGTTACATACACTAGGTATGTAGGGGAGCTGTTACATACACTAGGTATGTAGGGGAACTGTTACATACGCTAGGCATATAGGGGAACTGTTACATACACTAGGCATGTAGGGGAACTGTTACATACACTAGGCATGTAGGGTAACTGTTACATACACTAGGTATGTAGTGGAACTGTTACATACACTAGGCATGTAGTGGAACTGTTACATACACTAGGCATGCAGGGGAACTGTTACATACACTAGGTATGCAGAGGAACTGTTACATACAATAGGCATGTAGTGGAACTGTTACATACACTAGGCATGCAGGGGAACTGTTACATACACTAGATATGTAGGGGAACTGTTACAAACACTAGGCATGTAGGGGAACTGTTACATACACTAGGCATGCAGGGGAACTGTTACATACACTAGGAATGCAGGGGAACTGTTACATACACTAGGCATGTAGTGGAACTGTTACATACACTAGGCATGCAGGTGAACTGATACATACACTAGGTATGCAGGGGAACTGTTACATACACTAGATATGATAGGGAACTGTTACATACACTAGATATGTAGGGGAACTTTTACATACACTAGGTATGTAGGGGAACTGTTACATACACTAGGTATGCAGGGGAACTGTTACATACACTAGGTATGCAGGGGAACTGTTACATACACTAGGCATGTAGGGCAACTGTTACATACACTAGGCATGTAGGGAAACTGTTACATACACTAGGTATGTAGGGGAACTGTTACATACACTAGGTATGCAGGGGAACGGTTACATACACTAGATATGATGGGGAACTGTTACATATACTAGGTATGTAGGGGAACTGTTACATATACTAGGTATGTAGTGGAACTGTTACATACACTAGGCACGTAGGGGAACTGTTACATACACTAAGTATGTAGGGGAAATGTTACATACACTAGGCACGTAGGGGAACTGTTACATAAACTAAGTATGTAGGGGAACTGTTACATACACTAGGTATGTAGGGGAACTGTTACATACATTAGGTATGTAGGGGAACTGTTACAAACACTAGGTATGTAGTGGAACTGTTAAATACACTAGGTATGTAGGGGAACTGTTACATACACTAGGTACGTAGGGGATCTGTAACATACACTAGGTATGTAGGGGAACTGTTACATACACTAGGCATACAGGGGAACTGTTACATACACTAGGTATGTAGGGGAACTGTTACATACACTAGGTATGTAGGGGAACTGTTACATACACTAGGCATGTAGGGGAACTGTTACATACACTAGGCATGTAGGGGAACTGTTACATACACTAGTTATGTAGGGGAACTGTTACAAACACTAGGTATGCACGGGAACTGTTCCATACACTAGGTATGTAGGGGACCTGTTACATACACTAGGTATGTAGGGTAACTGTTCCATACACTAGGTATGTAGGGGACCTGTTACATACACTAGGTACGTAGGGGAACTGTTACATACACTAGGTATGTAGGGGAGCTGTTACATACACTAGGTATGCAGGGGAACTGTTACATACACTAGGCATGTAGGGGAATTGTTACATACACTAGGTATGTAGGGTAACTGTTCCATACACTAGGTATGTAGGGGAACTGTTACATACACTAGACATGTAGGGGAACTGTTACATACACTAGGTATGGTGGGGAACTGTTACATATACTAGGAATCAGGGGAACTGTTACATACACTAGGTATGCAGTGGAACTGTTACATACACTAGGTATGTAGGGGAACTGTTACATACACTAGGCATGTAGGGGAACTGTTACATACACTAGGTATGTAGGGGAACTGTTACATACACTAGGTATGTAGGGGAACTGTTACATACACTAGGTATGTAGGGGAACTGTTACATACACTAGGTATGTAGGGGAACTGTTACATACACTAGGTAGAGGAACTGTACATACACTAGCACACAAGTAGGGGAACTGTTACATACACTAGATGTAGGGGAACTGTTACATACACTAGGTATGTAGGGGAACTGTTACATACACTAGGTATGTAGGGGAACTGTTACATACACTAGGTATGTAGGGGAACTGTTACATACACTAGGTATGTAGTGGAACTGTTACATACACTAGGTATGTAGGGGAACTGTTACATACACTAGGTATGTAGGGGAACTGTTACATACACTAGGTATGTAGTGGAACTGTTACATACACTAGGCATGTAGTGGAACTGTTACATACACTAGGTACGTAGGGGAACTGTTACATACACTAGGTATGTAGGGGAACTGTTACATACACTATGCATGTAGGGGAACTGTTACATACACTAGGTATGTAGGGGAACTGTTACATACACTATGCATGTAGGGGAACTGTTACATACACTAGGTATGTAGGGGAACTGTTACATACACTAGGTATGTAGGGGAACTGTTACATACACTATGCATGTAGGGGAACTGTTACCTACACTAGGCATGTAGGGGAACTGTTACATACACTAGGCATGTAAGGGAACTGTTACATACACTAGATATCAAGGGGAATTGTTACATACACTAGGTATGTAGGGGAACTGTTGCATACACTAGGCATGTAGGGGAACTGTTACATACACTAGGTATGTAGTGGAACTGTTACATACACTAGGTATGTAGTGGAACTGTTACATACACTAGGCATATAGAGGAACTGTTACATACACTAGGTATGTAGGGGAACTGTTACATACACTAGGTACGTAGGGGAACTGTTACATACACTAGGTATGGTGGGGAACTGTTACATACACTAGGTATGTAGGGGAACTGTTACATACACTAGGTATGGTGGGGAACTGTTACATACACTAGGTATGGTGGGGAACTGTTACATACACTAGGTATGGTGGGGAACTGTTACATACACTAGGTATGTAGGGGAACTGTAACATACACTGGATATGTAGGGGAACTGTTACATACACTGGATATGTAGGGGAACTGTTACATACACTAGGCATGTAGGGGAACTGTTACATACACTAGGTATGTAGGGGAACTGTTACATACACTAGGTATGTAAGGGAACTGTTACATACACTAGGTATGTAGGGCAACTGTTACATACACTAGGTATGTAGGGGAACTGTTACATACACTAGGTATGAAGGGGAACTGTTACATACACTAGGTATGTAGGGGAACTGTTACATACACTAGGGATGTAGGGGAACTGTTACATACACTAGGTACGTAGGGGAACTGCTACATACACTAAGTACGTAGGGGAACTGTTACATACACTATGCATGTAGGGGAACTGTTACCTACACTAGGCATGTAGGAGAACTGTTACATACACTAGGTATGTAGGGGAACTGTTACATACACTAGGTATGTAGGGGAACTGTTACATACACTAGGCATGTAGAGGAACTGTTACATACACTAGGTATGTAGTGGAACTGTTACATACACTAGGTACGTAGGGGAACTGTTACATACACTAGGTATGGTGGGGAACTGTTACATACACTAGGTACGTAGGGTAACTGTTACATACACTAGGTATGATGGGAATTGTTACATACACTAGGTATGTAGGGGAACTGTTACATACACTAGGTACGTAGGGGAACTGTTACATACACTAGGTATGGTGGGGAACTGTTACATACACTAGGTATGGTGGTGAACTGTTACATACACTAGGTATGTAGGGGAACTGTTACTTACACTAGGTAAGATGGGGAACTGTTACATACACTACGTACGTATGGGAACTGTTACATATACTAGGTATGTAGGGGAACTGTTACATATACTAGGTATGTAGGGGAACTGTTACATACACTAGGTATGTACTGGAACTGTTACATACACTAGGTATGTAGGGGAACTGTTACATACACGAGGTACGTAGGGGAACTGTTACATACACTAGATATGTAGGGGAACTGTTACATACACTAGGCATGTAGTGGAACTGTTACATACACTAGATATGTAGGGGAACTGTTACATACACTAGGCATGTAGGGGAACTGTTCCATACACTAGATATGTAGGGGAACTGTTACATACACTAGATATGTAGGGGAACTGTTACATACACTAGGCATGTAGGGGAACTGTTACATACACTAGGTATGTAGGGGAACTGTTACATACACTAGGTATGTAGGGGAACTGTTACATACACTAGGTATGTAGGGGAACTGTTACATACACTAGGTACGTAGGGGAACTGTTACATACACTAGGTATGTAGGGGAACTGTTACATACACTAGGTATGTTGGGGAACTGTTACATACACTATGCATGTAGGGGAACTGTTACCTACACTAGGCATGTAGGGGAACTGTTACATACACTAGGCATGTAAGGGAACTGTTACATACACTAGATATCAAGGGGAATTGTTACATACACTAGGTATGTAGGGGAACTGTTACATACACTAGGCATGTAGGGGAACTGTTACACACACTAGGTATGTAGTGGAACTGTTACATACACTAGGTATGTAGGGGAACTGTTACATACACTAGGTACGTAGGGGAACTGTTACATACACTAGGTATGGTGGGGAACTGTTACATACACTAGGTATGTAGGGGAACTGTTACATACACTAGGTATGGTGGGGAACTGTTACATACACTAGGTATGGTGTGGAACTGTTACATACACTAGGTATGGTGGGGAACTGTTACATACTCTAGGTATGGTTCGGAACTGTTACATACACTGGATATGTAGGGGAACTGTTACATATACTAGGTATGTAGGGGAACTGTTACATACACTAGGTATGTAGGGGAACTGTTACATACACTAGGGATGTAGGGGAACTGTTACATACACTAGGTACGTAGGGGAACTGCTACATACACTAAGTACGTAGGGGAACTGTTACATACAATATGCATGTAGGGGAACTGTTACCTACACTAGGCATGTAGGGGAACTATTCTACATACACTAGATATGTAGGGGAACTGTTACATACACTAGGCATGTAGGGGAACTGTTACATACACTAGGTATGTTACATACACTAGGGATGTAGGGGAACTGTTACATACACTAGGTACGTAGGGGAACTGCTACATACACTAAGTACATAGGGGAACTGTTACATACACTATGCATGTAGGGGAACTGTTACCTACACTAGGCATGTAGGGGAACTATTACATACACTAGGTACGTAGGGGAACTGTACATACACTATATGGGGGAACTGTTACATACACTAGGTATCTAGGGGAACTGTTACATACACTAGGCATGTAGGGGAACTGTTACATACACTAGGCATGTAGGGGAACTGTTACATACACTAGGTACGTAGGGGAACTGTTACATACACTAGGTATGTAGGGGAACTGTTACATACACTAGGTATGTAGGGGAACTGTTACATACACTAGGTATGTAGGGGAACTGTTACATACACTAGGTATGTAGGGGAACTGTTACATACACTAGGTATGTAGGGGAACTGTTACATACACTAGGTATGTAGGGGAACTGTTACATACACTAGGTATGTAGGGGAACTGTTACATACACTAGGTATGTAGGGAACTGTTACATACACTAGGTATGTAGGGGAACTGTTACATACACTAGGTATGTAGGGGAACTGTTACATACACTAGGTATGTAGGGGAACTGTTACATACACTAGGTATGTAGGGGAACTGTTACATACACTAGGTATGTAGGGGAACTGTTACATACACTAGGTATGTAGGGGAACTGTTACATACACTAGGTATGTAGGGGAACTGTTACATACACTAGGTATGTAGGGGAACTGTTACATACACTAGGTATGTAGGGGAACTGTTACATACACTAGGCATATAGGGGAACTGTTACATACACTAGGTATGTAGGGGAACTGTTACATACACTAGGTATGGTGGGGAACTGTTACATACACTAGGTATGGTGGGGAACTGTTACATACACTAGGTATGTAGGGGAACTGTTACATACACTATGCATATAGGGGAAATGTTACATACACTAGGTATGTAGGGGAACTGTTACATACACTATGCATGTAGGGGAACTGTTACATACACTAGGCATGTAGGGGAACTGTTACATACACTAGGCATGTAGGGGAACTGTTACATACACTAGGTATGTAGGGGAACTGTTACATACACTATGCATGTAGGGGAACTGTTACATACACTAGGCACGTAGGGGAACTGTTACATACACTATGCATGTAGAGGAACTGTTACATACACTATGCATGTAGGGGAACTGTTACATACACTAGGTATGTAGGGGAACTGTTACATACACTAGGCATGTAGGGGAACTGTTACATACACTAGATGTGATGGGGAACTGTTACATACACTATGCATGTAGGGGAGTAGGGGACCTGTTACCTACACTAGGCATGTAGGGGAACTGTTACATACACTAGGCATGTAAGGGAACTGTTACATACACTAGGTACCAAGGGGAATTGTTACATACACTAGGCATGTAGGGGAACTGTTACATACACTAGGTATGTAGTGGAACTGTTACATACACTAGGTATATAGTGGAACTGTTACATACACTAGGTATGTAGTGGAACTGTTACATACACTAGGCATATAGAGGAACTGTTACATACATAAGGTATGTAGGGGAACTGTTACATACACTAGGTACGTAGGGGAACTGTTACATACACTAGGTATGGTGGGGAACTGTTACATACACTAGGTATGTAGGGGAACTGTTACATACACTAGGTATGTAGGGGAACTGTTACATACACTAGGTATGGTGGGGAACTGTTACATACACTAGGTATGTAGGGGAATTGTTACATACACTAGGTATGTAGGGGAACTGTTACATACACTAGGGATGTAGGGGAACTGTTACATACACTAGGTACGTAGGGGAACTGCTACATACACTAAGTACGTAGGGGAACTGTTACATACACTATGCATGTAGGGGAACTGTTACCTACACTAGGCATGTAGGGGAACTGTTACATACACTAGGTACGTAGGGGAACTGTAACATACACTAGATATGATGGGGAACTGTTACATACACTAGGTATCTAGGGGAACTGTTACATACACTAGGCATGTAGGGGAACTGTTACATACACTAGGCATGTAGGGGAACTGATACATACACTAGGTACGTTTACATACACTAGATGTAGGGGAACTGTTACATACACTAGGTAGGTAGGAGAACTATTACATACACTAGGCATGTAGGGGAACTGTCACATACACTAGGCATGTAGGGGAACTGTTACATACACTAGGTATGTAGGAGAACTGTTACATACACTAGGTATGTAGGGGAACAGTTACATACACTAGGCATGTAGAGGAACTGTTACATACACTAGGTATGTAGTGGAACTGTTACATACACTAGGTACGTAGGGGAACTGTTACATACACTAGGTACGTAGGAGAACTGTTACATACACTAGGCATGTAGGGGAACTGCTACATACACTAGGCATGTAGGGGAACTGTTACATACACTAGGTATGTAGGGGAACTGTTACATACACTAGATATGTAGGGGAACTGTTACATACACTAGGCATGTAGAGGAACTGTTACATACACTAGGTATGTAGTGGAACTGTTACATACACTAGGTACGTAGGGGAACTGTTACATACACTAGGTATGTAGGGGAACTGTTACATACACTAGGTATGGTGGGGAACTGTTACATAACCTAGGTACGTAGGGTAACTGTTACATACACTAGGTATGATGGGGAATTGTTACATACACTAGGTATGTAGGGGAACTGTTACATACACTAGGTATGATGGGGAACTGTTACATACACTAGGTATGTAGGGGAACTGTTACATACACTAGGTATGTAGGGGAACTGTTACATACACTAGGTATGTAGGGGAACTGTTACATACACTAGGGATGTAGGGGAACTGTTACATACACTAGACATGTAGGGGAACTGTTACATACACTAGGTATGGTGGGGAACTGTTACATACACTAGGTATGTAGGGGAACTGTTACATACACTAGGTATGTAGGGGAACTGTTACTTACACTAGGCATATAGGGGAACTGTTACATACACTAGGTATGGTGGGGAACTGTTACATACACTAGGTATGGTGGGGAACTGTTACATACACTAGGTATGTAGGGGAACTGTTACATACACTAGGTATGGTGGGGAACTGTTATATACACTAGGTATGGTGGGGAACTGTTACATACACTAGGTATGTAGGGGAACTGTTACATACACTATGCATATAGGGGAACTGTTACATACACTAGGTATGTAGGGGAACTGTTACATACACTATGCATGTAGGGGAACTGTTACATACACTATGCATGTAGAGGAACTGTTACATACACTATGCATGTAGGGGAACTGTTACATACACTAGGTATGTAGGGGAACTGTTACATACACTAGGCATGTAGGGGAACTGTTACATACACTAGATGTGATGGGGAACTGTTACATACACTATGCATGTAGGGGAGTAGGGGAACTGTTACCTACACTAGGCATGTAGGGGAACTGTTACATACACTAGGCATGTAAGGGAACTGTTACATACACTAGGTACCAAGGGGAATTGTTACATACACTAGGCATGTAGGGGAACTGTTACATACACTAGGTATGTAGTGGAACTGTTACATACACTAGGTATATAGTGGAACTGTTACATACACTAGGTATGTAGTGGAACTGTTACATACATAAGGTATGTAGGGGAACTGTTACATACACTAGGTACGTAGGGGAACTGTTACATACACTAGGTATGGTGGGGAACTGTTACATACAATAGGTATGTAGGGGAACTGTTACATACACTAGGTATGGTGGGGAACTGTTACATACACTAGGTATGGTGGGGAACTCTTACATACACTAGGTATGGTGGGGAACTGTTACATACACTAGGTATGTTGGGGAACTGTTACATACACTGGATATGTAGGGGAACTGTTACATACACTAGGCATGTAGGGGAACTGTTACATACACTAGGTATGTAGGGGAACTGTTACATACACTAGGTATGTTGGGGAACTGTTACATACACTAGGTATGTAGTGGAACTGTTACATACACTAGGTATGTAGGGGAACTTTTACATACACTAGGCATGTAGGGGAACTGTTACATACACTAGGCATGTATGGGAACTGTTACATACACTAGGTATGTAGGGGAACTGTTACATACACTAGGTATGTAGGGGAACTGTTACATACACTAGGTATGGTGGGGAACTGTTACATACACTAGGTATGTAGGGGAACTGTAACATACACTAGGCACGTAGGGGAACTGTTACATACACTAGGCATGTAGGGGAACTGTTACATACACTAGGTATGTAGGGGAACTGTTAAATACACTAGATATGTAGGGGAACTGTTACATACACTAGGTATGTAGGGGAACTGTTACATACACTAGGCATGTAGGGGAACTGTTACATACACTAGGTATGTAGGGGAACTGTTACATACACTAGGCACGTAGGGGAACTGTTACATACACTAGGCACGTAGGGGAACTGTTACATACACTAGGCACGTAGTGGAACTGTTACATACACTAGGTATGTAGGGGAACTGTTACATACACTAGGTATGTAGGGGAACTGTTAAATACACTACGCATGTAGTGGAACTGTTGCATACACTAGGCATGTTGGGGAACTGTTAAGCTACCACACTTCCTATGTCAATGGTCATGCATCATTGTAATTAGACATTTGTCCTACTTGGGGATCTAATTTTTAAAAGTTTATTTATCGTCGCTACCGGGTACCCATTTGAGCGACGGTCAGTTTACCTAACAACACCTTTCCTGGGCAGGCGACAGCGGTTAACAAGTACTTGGTGCACCATCTACGTAAGACTCTGCCTACTTTTTGATATTGAGAGACAGGAAGGTCTATTGATTCACTGCATCGATTAGCGGCTGAAACATCTTAGAAAACATATGATTTTGATTGGAGAATGACTTGGAGGAGCTGTCACCGTATTGTTGAGTATCTATGACACGAGGACCTACATGTTAGTTCCTACAGGATCTTAATTGACATGTACTCGTACGATAATTTTAGAATGTGAGACATCTCTAAATTTCTATTACCTCCCTTGGCAGATAAAGTCTGAGTTATCCCAAAATGTAAATATGTCCTTTTAGTTGGACTCCTTTGTTTTTACTGTTGTTCTCTAACCAGATGCTGTAGTCACATGTAAAATCCCATTTATCAAAATCGTGTTAATTAACGGATAACATTGTTTTACAAATAAGTACACATTACATATACTGTACGAGATCTGTCGAGATATAGTAATTTAATAATCATATGAAGCGAAAGTGGAATACTATTGCTAGTACGATGTGCAAAGGAAACAACGATAAAAACAGAGGAAACACTTAATAGGATCTATCTACGTTTAGGAACATGCGTCAGGCCCATAACCACAGTAAAGCGAACCAGACGCTAAGCCTTGGTTATAAGTTGGCAAGTAACGGAAAACAATAATAGGACAGGCAAACTGCAAAAAATCTACTTCGTTTCGAGTTTCTTAACAGATCTGCATATACCTTCATTCAATTTCATTTCTACGGACTCGGGTATTGTACTTGGCTCCCCGGAAATCCAGTGCATCAATTCATAATGTACCCAGTCTACGAGTTGCATGGGTTCTAATTCAAAAAGAAAACGTGACGCAACAGCAATACAAATGATCGACATCGTTCTAAACGCATCGGTGTCATGTATGGTTTTATACCTAGTTGAATGCCTTCAGAATGCACAAAAACGCACGGCCAGGCAGTCCTCAGTAGCACATTAGACGGTTCATCTCGGCCAAGCAGTCCTCAGTATCACCGTAGAAGGTTCATCTCCACCAAGCAGTCCTCAGTAGCACCGTAGAAGGTTCATCACGGCCAGGCAGTCCTCAGTAGCACCGTAGAAGGTTCATCTCGGCCAAGCAGTCCTCAGTAGCACCGTAGAAGGTTCATCACGACCAAGTAGTCCTCAGTATCACCGTAGAAGGTTCATCACGGCCAATCATTCCTCAGTATCACCGTAGAAGGTTCATCTCCACCAGGCAGTCCTCAGTAGCACCGTAGAAGGTTCATCACGGCCAAGCAGTCCTCAGTAGCACCGTAGAAGGTTCATCTCCACCAAGCAGTCCTCAGTAGCACCGTGGAAGGTTCATCACGGCCAATCAGTCCTCAGTAGCACCGTAGAAGGTTCATCACGGCCAAGCTGTCCTCAGTATCACGTTAGAAGGTTCATCACGGCCAATCTGTCCTCAGTATCACGTTAGAAGGTTCATCACGGCCAAGCTGTCCTCAGTATCACGTTAGAAGGTTCATCACGGCCAAGCTGTCCTCAGTATCACCGTAGAAGGTTCATCACGGCCAAGCTGTCCTCAGTAGTACCGTAGAAGGTTCATCTCGGCCAGGCAGTCCTCAGTATCACCGTAGAAGGTTCATCTCGGCCAATCAGTCCTCAGTAGCACCGTAGAAGGTTCATCACGGCCAGGCAGTCCTCAGTATCACCGTAGAAGGTTCATCTCCACCAAGCAGTCCTCAGTAGCACCGTGGAAGGTTCATCTCCAACAAACAGTCCTCAGTAGCACCGTAGAAGGTTCATCTCCACCAAGCAGTCCTCAGTAGCACCGTAGAAGGTTCATCTCGGCCAAGCTGTCCTCAGTAGTACCGTAGAAGGTTCATCTCGGCCAGGCAGTCCTCAGTATCACCGTAGAAGGTTCATCTCGGCCAATCAGTCCTCAGTAGCACCGTAGAAGGTTCATCACGGCCAGGCAGTCCTCAGTATCACCGTAGAAGGTTCATCTCCACCAAGCAGTCCTCAGTAGCACCGTGGAAGGTTCATCTCCAACAAACAGTCCTCAGTAGCACCGTAGAAGGTTCATCTCCACCAAGCAGTCCTCAGTAGCACCGTAGAAGGTTCATCTCGGCCAAGCAGTCCTCAGTAGCACCGTAGAAGGTTCAACACGACCAGGCAGTCCTCAGTAGCACCGTAGAACGTTCATCTCGGTTAGATTCAGCTTCTAGCTACGGCAATGTGTTTATAACAATATGTAGCACTCATCTATGGCTATGCATAAATGTTGCATGCTGTATTATAGTAAGGTATTTATAACACTATGTAGCACTCGTCTATGGCTATGCGTAAATGCTGCATGCTGTATTATAGTAAGGTGTTTATAACACTATGTAGCACTCGTCTTTGGCTATGCATAAATGTTACATGCTGTATTATAGTAAGGTATTTATAACACTATGTAGCACTCGTCTTTGGCTATGCATAAATGCTGCATGCTGTATTATAATAAGGTGTTTAGAACACGATGCGACACAGTATTGGCTGTATCTACATTCACAGTACTGACTGTATTTACATTCACAGTACTGACTGTATATACATTCACAGTACTGGCTGTACCTACATTCACAGTACTGGCTGTACCTACATTCACAGTACTGGCTGTACCTACATTCACAGTACTGACTGTATCTACATTCACAGTACTGGCTGTACCTACATTCACAGTACTGGTTGTACCTATATTTACAGTACTGGCTGTACCTACATGCACAGTACTGGCTGTATCTACATTTACATTACTGGCTGTACCTACATTCACAGTACTGGCTATAACTACATTCACAGTATTGGCTGTACCTACATGCACAGTACTGGCTGTACCTACATGCACAGTACTGGCTGTACCTACATTCACAGTACTGGCTGTACCTACATTTACAGTATTGGCTGTACCTAAATTCACAGTACTGGCTGTACCTACATACACAATACTGGCTGTACCTACATTCACAATACTGGCTGTACCTACAATCACAGTACTAGCTGTACCTACATTTACATTACTGGCTGTACCTACATTCACTGTACTGGCTGTACCTACATTCACAGTACTGGCTGTACCTACATTCACAGTACTGGCTGTACCTACATTTACATTACTGGCTGTACCTACATTCACTGTACTGGCTGTACCTACATTCACAGTACTGGCTGTACCTACATGCACAGTACTGGCTGTACCTACATTCACAGTACTGGCTGTACCTACATTCACAGTACTGGCTGTACCTACATTTACAGTACTGGCTGTACCTACATTCACAATACTGGCTGTACCTACAATCACAGTACTGGCTGTACCTACATTTACATTACTGGCTGTACCTACATTCACTGTACTGGCTGTACCTACATTCACAGTACTGGCTGTACCTACATTCACAGTACTGGCTGTACCTACATTTACAGTACTGGCTGTACCTACATTCACTGTACTGGCTGTACCTACATTCACAGTACTGGCTGTACCTACATTCACTGTACTGGCTGTACCTACATTCACAGTACTGGCTGTACCTACATTCACAATACTGGCTGTACCTACATTCACAGTACTGGCTGTACCTACATTCACAGTACTGGCTGTACCTACATTTACAATACTGGCTGTACCTACATTCACTGTACTGGCTGTACCTACATTAACAGTACTGACTGTACCTACATTCACAGTACTGGCTATACCTACATTTACAGTACTGGCTATACCTACATTTACAATACTGGCTGTACCTACATTCACTGTACTGGCTGTACCTACATTCACAGTACTGGCTGTACCTATATTTACAGTACTGGCTGTACCTACATTTACAGTACTGGCTGTACCTACATTCACAGTACTGGCTGTACATACATTTACAGTACTGGCTGTACCTACAGTAACAGTACTGACTGTACCTACATTCACTGTACTGGCTGTACCTACATTCACAGTACTGGCTGTACCTACATTTACAGTAGTGGCTATACCTACATTTACAGTACTGGCTGTACCTACATTTACAGTACTGGCTATACCTACATTTACAGTACTGGCTGTACCTACATTCACAGTAATGGATGTACCTACATTTACAGTACTGGCTGTACCTACATTCACAGTACTGGCTGTACCTACATTTACAGTACTGGCTGTACCTACATTCACAGTACTGGCTGTACCTACATTTACAGTACTGGCTGTACCTACATTCACAGTACTGGCTGTACCTACATTCACAGTACTGGCTGTACCTACATTTACAGTACTGGCTGTACCTACATTTACAGTACTGGCTGTACCTACATTCACAGTACTGGCTGTACCTACATTCACAGTACTGGCTGTACCTACATTCACAGTACTGGCTGTACCTACATTCACAGTACTGGCTGTACCTACATTCACTGTACTGGCTGTACTACATTTACAGTACTGGCTGTACCTACATTCACTGTACTGGCTATACCTACATTCACAGTACTGACTGTACCTACATTCACAGTACTGGCTGTACCTACATTCACAATACTGGCTGTACCTACATTTACAGTACTGACTGTACCTACATTCACAGTACTGGCTGTACCTACATTCACAGTACTGGCTGTACCTACATTTACAGTACTGGCTGTACCTACATTTACAGTACTGGCTGTACCTACATTCACAGTACTGGCTGTACCTACATGCACAGTACTGACTGTACCTACATTTACAGTACTGGCTGTACCTACATTCACAATACTGGCTGTACCTACATTCACAATACTGGCTGTACCTACATTCACAGTACTGGCTGTACCTACATTCACAATACTGGCTGTACCTACATTCACAGTACTGGCTGTACCTACATTCACAGTACTGGCTGTACCTACATTTACAGTACTGGCTGTACCTACATTCACAATACTGGCTGTACCTACATTCACAATACTGGCTGTACCTACATTCACAGTACTGGCTGTACCTACATTCACAGTACTGGCTGTACCTACATTTACAGTACTGGCTGTACCTACATTCACAATACTGGCTGTACCTACATTCACAATACTGGCTGTACCTACATTCACAGTACTGGCTGTACCTACATTCACAGTACTGGCTGTACCTACATTTACAGTACTGGCTGTACCTACATTCACAGTACTGGCTGTACCTACATTCACAGTACTGGCTGTACCTACATTCACAGTACTGGCTGTACCTACATTCACAGTACTGGCTGTACCTACATTTACAGTACTGGCTGTACCTACATTCACAGTACTGGCTGTACCTACATTTACAGTACTGGCTGTACCTACATTCACAGTACTGGCTGTACCTACATTCACAGTACTGGCTGTACCTACATTCACAGTACTGGCTGTACCTACATTTACAGTACTGGCTGTACCTACATTCACAATACTGGCTGTACCTACATTCACAATACTCGCTGTACCTACATTCACAGTACTGGCTGTACCTACATGCACAGTACTGACTGTACCTACATTTACAGTACTGGCTGTACCTACATTCACAATACTGGCTGTACCTACATTCACAGTACTGGCTGTACCTACATTCACTGTACTGGCTGTACCTACATTCACTGTCCTGGCTGTACCTACATTTACAATACTGGCTGTACCTACATTCACAGTACTGGCTGTACCTACATTTACAGTACTGGCTGTACCTACATTCACAATACTGGCTGTACCTACAATCACAGTACTGGCTGTACCTACATTTACATTACTGGCTGTACCTACATTCACAGTACTGGCTGTACCTACATTCACAGTACTGGCTGTACCTACATTTACATTACTGGCTGTACCTACATTCACTGTACTGGCTGTACCTACATTCACAGTACTGGCTGTACCTACATTCACAGTACTGGCTGTACCTACATTCACAGTACTGGCTGTACCTACATTCACTGTACTGGCTGTACCTACATTCACAGTACTGGCTGTACCTACATTCACAGTACTGGCTGTACCTACATTCACAGTACTGGCTGTACCTACATTCACAGTACTGGCTGTACCTACATTCACTGTACTGGCTGTACCTACATTCACAGTACTGGCTGTACCTACATTCACTGTACTGGCTGTACCTACATTCACAGTACTGGCTGTACCTACATTCACAATACTGGCTGTACCTACATTCACTGTACTGGCTGTACCTACATTAACAGTACTGACTGTACCTACATTCACAGTACTGGCTATACCTACATTTACAGTACTGGCGTTACCTACATTCACAGTACTGGCTGTACCTATATTTACAGTACTGGCTGTACCTACATTTACAGTACTGGCTGTACCTACATTCACAGTACTGGCTGTACATACATTTACAGTACTGGCTGTACCTACAGTAACAGTACTGACTGTACCTACATTCACTGTACTGGCTGTACCTACATTCACAGTACTGGCTGTACCTACATTTACAGTAGTGGCTATACCTACATTTACAGTACTGGCTGTACCTACATTTACAGTACTGGGCTATACCTACATTTACAGTACTGGCTGTACCTACATTCACAGTAATGGATGTACCTACATTTACAGTACTGGCTGTACCTACATTCACAGTACTGGCTGTACCTACATTTACAGTACTGGCTGTACCTACATTCACAGTACTGGCTGTACCTACATTCACAGTACTGGCTGTACCTACATTCACAGTACTGGCTGTACCTACATTCACAGTACTGGCTGTACCTACATTCACAGTACTGGCTGTACCTACATTCACAGTACTGGCTGTACCTACATTCACAGTACTGGCTGTACCTACATTCACAGTACTGGCTGTACCTACATTCACAGTACTGGCTGTACCTACATTCACTGTACTGGCTGTACCTACATTCACAGTACTGGCTGTACCTACATTCACAATACTGGCTGTACCTACATTCACAGTACTGGCTGTACCTACATTCACAGTACTGACTGTACCTACATTCACAGTACTGGCTTACCTACATTTACAGTACTGGCTGTACCTACATTTACAGTACTGGCTACCTACATTCACAGTACTGGCTGTACCTACATTTACAGTACTGGCTGTACCTACATTTACAGTACTGGCTGTACCTACATTCACAGTACTGGCTGTACCTACATTTACAGTACTGGCTGTACCTACATACAGTACTGGCTGTACCTACATTCACAGTACTGGCTGTACCTACATTTACAGTACTGGCTGTACCTACATTCACAGTACTGGCTGTACCTACATTCACAGTACTGGCTGTACCTACATTTACAGTACTGGCTGTACCTACATTCACAGTACTGGCTGTACCTACATTTACAGTACTGGCTGTACCTACATTCACAGTACTGGCTGTACCTACATTCACAGTACTGGCTGTACCTACATTCACAGTACTGGCTGTACCTACATTCACAGTACTGGCTGTACCTACATTCACAGTACTGGCTGTACCTACATTCACAGTACTGGCTGTACCTACATTTACAGTACTGGCTGTACCTACATTCACAGTACTGGCTGTACCTACATTTACAGTACTGGCTGTACCTACATTCACAGTACTGGCTGTACCTACATTCACAGTACTGGCTGTACCTACATTCACAGTACTGGCTGTACCTACATTCACAGTACTGGCTGTACCTACATTACAGTACTGCTGTACCTACATTACATTCACAGTACTGGCTGTACCTACATTCACAGTACTGGCTGTACCTACATTCACAGTACTGGCTGTACCTACATTCACAGTACTGGCTGTACCTACATTCACAGTACTGGCTGTACCTACATTCACAGTACTGGCTGTACCTACATTTACAGTACTGGCTGTACCTACATTCACAGTACTGGCTGTACCTACATTCACAGTACTGGCTGTACCTACATTCACAATACTGGCTGTACCTACATTCACAGTACTGGCTGTACCTACATTCACAGTACTGGCTGTACCTACATTCACAGTACTGGCTGTACCTACATTCACATACTGGCTGTACCTACATTCACAGTACTGGCTGTACCTACATTCACAGTACTGGCTGTACCTACATTTACAGTACTGGCTGTACCTACATTTACAGTACTGGCTGTACCTACATTCACAGTACTGGCTGTACCTACATTCACATACTGTGTACCTACATTCACAGTACTGGCTGTACCTACATTCACAGTACTGGCTGTACCTACATTTACAGTACTGGCTGTACCTACATTCACAGTACTGGCTGTACCTACATTTACAGTACTGGCTGTACCTACATTCACAGTACTGGCTGTACCTACATTCACAATACTGGCTGTACCTACATTCACAGTACTGGCTGTACCTACATTCACAGTACTGGCTGTACCTACATTCACAATACTGGCTGTACCTACATTCACAATACTGGCTGTACCTACATTCACAGTACTGGCTGTACCTACATGCACAGTACTGACTGTACCTACATTCACAGTACTGGCTGTACCTACATTCACAATACTGGCTGTACCTACATTCACAGTACTGGCTGTACCTACATTCACTGTACTGGCTGTACCTACATTCACTGTCCTGGCTGTACCTACATTTACAATACTGGCTGTACCTACATTCACAGTACTGACTGTACCTACATTCACTGTCCTGGCTGTACCTACATTTACAATACTGGCTGTACCTACAATCACAGTACTGGCTGTACCTACATTTACATTACTGGCTGTACCTACATTCACAGTACTGGCTGTACCTACATTCACAGTACTGGCTGTACCTACATTTACATTACTGGCTGTACCTACATTCACTGTACTGGCTGTACCTACATTCACAGTACTGGCTGTACCTACATTCACAGTACTGGCTGTACCTACATTCACAGTACTGGCTGTACCTACATTCACAGTACTGGCTGTACCTACATTCACAGTACTGGCTGTACCTACATTCACAGTACTGGCTGTACCTACATTCACAGTACTGGCTGTACCTACATTCACAGTACTGGCTGTACCTACATTCACAGTACTGGCTGTACCTACATTCACAGTACTGGCTGTACCTACATTCACATACTGGCTGTACCTACATTCACAGTACTGGCTGTACCTACATTCACTGTACTGGCTGTACCTACATTCACAGTACTGGCTGTACCTACATTTACAATACTGGCTGTACCTACATTCACTGTACTGGCTGTACCTACATTAACAGTACTGACTGTACCTACATTCACAGTACTGGCTATACCTACATTTACAGTACTGGCGTTACCTACATTCACAGTACTGGCTGTACCTATATTTACAGTACTGGCTGTACCTACATTTACAGTACTGGCTGTACCTACATTCACAGTACTGGCTGTACATACATTTACAGTACTGGCTGTACCTACAGTAACAGTACTGACTGTACCTACATTCACAGTACTGGCTGTACCTACATTTACAGTAGTGGCTATACCTACATTTACAGTACTGGCTGTACCTACATTTACAGTACTGGCTATACCTACATTCACAGTACTGGCTGTACCTACATTCACAGTAATGGATGTACCTACATTTACAGTACTGGCTGTACCTACATTCACAGTACTGGCTGTACCTACATTTACAGTACTGGCTGTACCTACATTCACAGTACTGGCTGTACCTACATTCACAATACTGGCTGTACCTACATTCACAATACTCGCTGTACCTACATTCACAGTACTGGCTGTACCTACATGCACAGTACTGACTGTACCTACATTTACAGTACTGGCTGTACCTACATTCACAATACTGGCTGTACCTACATTCACAGTACTGGCTGTACCTACATTCACAGTACTGGCTGTACCTACATTCACAGTACTGGCTGTACCTACATTTACAGTACTGGCTGTACCTACATTCACAGTACTGGCTGTACCTACATTCACATACTGTGTACCTACATTCACAGTACTGGCTGTACCTACATTCACAGTACTGGCTGTACCTACATTTACAGTACTGGCTGTACCTACATTTACAGTACTGGTGTACCTACATTCACAGTACTGGCTGTACCTACATTTACAGTACTGGCTGTACCTACATTCACAGTACTGGCTGTACCTACATTCACAGTACTGGCTGTACCTACATTCACAGTACTGGCTGTACCTACATTCACAGTACTGGCTGTACCTACATTCACAGTACTGGCTGTACCTACATTCACAGTACTGGCTGTACCTACATTCACAGTACTGGCTGTACCTACATTCACAGTACTGGCTGTACCTACATTCACAGTACTGGCTGTACCTACATTCACAGTACTGGCTGTACCTACATTCACAGTACTGGCTGTACCTACATTCACAGTACTGGCTGTACCTACATTCACAGTACTGGCTGTACCTACATTCACAGTACTGGCTGTACCTACATTCACTGTACTGGCTGTACCTACATTTACAGTACTGGCTGTACCTACATTCACAGTACTGGCTGTACCTACATTCACAGTACTGGCTGTACCTACATTCACAGTACTGGCTGTACCTACATTCACAATACTGGCTGTACCTACATTTACAGTACTGGCTGTACCTACATTCACAGTACTGGCTGTACCTACATTCACAGTACTGGCTGTACCTACATTTACAGTACTGGCTGTACCTACATTCACAGTACTGGCTGTACCTACATTCACAGTACTGGCTGTACCTACATTTACAGTACTGGCTGTACCTACATTCACAGTACTGGCTGTACCTACATTCACAGTACTGGCTGTACCTACATTCACAGTACTGGCTGTACCTACATTCACAGTACTGGCTGTACCTACATTCACAGTACTGGCTGTACCTACATTTACAGTACTGGCTGTACCTACATTCACAGTACTGGCTGTACCTACATTCACAGTACTGGCTGTACCTACATTCACAGTACTGGCTGTACCTACATTCACAATACTGGCTGTACCTACATTCACATACTGGCTGTACCTACATTCACAGTACTGGCTGTACCTACATTCACAGTACTGGCTGTACCTACATTTACAGTACTGGCTGTACCTACATTCACAATACTGGCTGTACCTACATTCACAATACTCGCTGTACCTACATTCACAGTACTGGCTGTACCTACATGCACAGTACTGACTGTACCTACATTTACAGTACTGGCTGTACCTACATTCACAATACTGGCTGTACCTACATTTACAGTACTGACTGTACCTACATTCACAATACTGGCTGTACCTACATTCACAATACTGGCTGTACCTACATTCACATTACTGGCTGTACCTACATGCACAGTACTGACTGTACCTACATTTACAGTACTGGCTGTACCTACATTCACAATACTGGCTGTACCTACATTCACAATACTCGCTGTACCTACATTCACAGTACTGGCTGTACCTACATGCACAGTACTGACTGTACCTACATTTACAGTACTGGCTGTACCTACATTCACAATACTGGCTGTACCTACATTCACAGTACTGGCTGTACCTACATTCACTGTACTGGCTGTACCTACATTCACTGTCCTGGCTGTACCTACATTTACAATACTGGCTGTACCTACATTCACAGTACTGACTGTACCTACATTCACTGTCCTGGCTGTACCTACATTTACAATACTGGCTGTACCTACATTCACAATACTGGCTGTACCTACAATCACAGTACTGGCTGTACCTACATTTACATTACTGGCTGTACCTACATTCACAGTACTGGCTGTACCTACATTCACAGTACTGGCTGTACCTACATTTACATTACTGGCTGTACCTACATTCACTGTACTGGCTGTACCTACATTCACAGTACTGGCTGTACCTACATTCACTGTACTGGCTGTCCCTACATTCACAGTACTGGCTGTACCTACATTCACAATACTGGCTGTACCTACATTCACAGTACTGGCTGTACCTACATTCACTGTACTGGCTGTACCTACATTCACAGTACTGGCTGTACCTACATTCACTGTACTGGCTGTACCTACATTCACAGTACTGGCTGTACCTATATTCACAGTACTGGCTGTACCTACATTCACAATACTGGCTGTACCTACATTCACAGTACTGGCTGTACCTACATTCACTGTACTGGCTGTACCTACATTCACAGTACTGGCTGTACCTACATTTACAATACTGGCTGTACCTACATTCACTGTACTGGCTGTACCTACATTAACAGTACTGACTGTACCTACATTCACAGTACTGGCTATACCTACATTTACAGTACTGGCGTTACCTACATTCACAGTACTGGCTGTACCTATATTTACAGTACTGGCTGTACCTACATTTACAGTACTGGCTGTACCTACATTCACAGTACTGGCTGTACATACATTTACAGTACTGGCTGTACCTACAGTAACAGTACTGACTGTACCTACATTCACTGTACTGGCTGTACCTACATTCACAGTACTGGCTGTACCTACATTTACAGTAGTGGCTATACCTACATTTACAGTACTGGCTGTACCTACATTTACAGTACTGGCCTATACCTACATTCACAGTAATGGATGTACCTACATTCACAGTAATGGATGTACCTACATTTACAGTACTGGCTGTACCTACATTCACAGTACTGGCTGTACCTACATTTACAGTACTGGCTGTACCTACATTCACAGTACTGGCTGTACCTACATTCACAATACTGGCTGTACCTACATTCACAATACTCGCTGTACCTACATTCACAGTACTGGCTGTACCTACATGCACAGTACTGACTGTACCTACATTTACAGTACTGGCTGTACCTACATTCACAATACTGGCTGTACCTACATTCACAATACTGGCTGTACCTACATTCACAGTACTGGCTGTACCTACATTCACAATACTGGCTGTACCTACATTTACAGTACTGGCTGTACCTACATTCACAATACTGGCTGTACCTACATTCACAATACTGATGTACCTACATTCACAGTACTGGCTGTACCTACATTCACAGTACTGGCTGTACCTACATTACAGTACTGGCTACCAACAACAAAACACCTACACTCTGGCTGTACTACATTCACAGTACTGGCTGTACCTACATTCACAATACTGGCTGTACCTACATTCACAGTACTGGCTGTACCTACATTCACAGTACTGGCTGTACCTACATTCACAGTACTGGCTGTACCTACATTCACAGTACTGGCTGTACCTACATTCACAGTACTGGCTGTACCTACATTCACAGTACTGGCTGTACCTACATTCACAGTACTGGCTGTACCTACATTCACAGTACTGGCTGTACCTACATTCACAGTACTGGCTGTACCTACATTCACAATACTGGCTGTACCTACATTCACAATACTGGCTGTACCTACATTCACAGTACTGGCTGTACCTACATTCACAGTACTGGCTGTACCTACATTTACAGTACTGGCTGTACCTACATTCACAGTACTGGCTGTACCTACATTCACAGTACTGGCTGTACCTACATTCACAGTACTGGCTGTACCTACATTCACAGTACTGGCTGTACCTACATTCACAGTACTGGCTGTACCTACATTCACAGTACTGGCTGTACCTACATTTACAGTACTGGCTGTACCTACATTCACAATACTGGCTGTACCTACATTCACAATACTCGCTGTACCTACATTCACAGTACTGGCTGTACCTACATTCACAGTACTGGCTGTACCTACATTTACAGTACTGGCTGTACCTACATTCACAATACTGGCTGTACCTACATTCACAGTACTGGCTGTACCTACATTCACTGTACTGGCTGTACCTACATTCACTGTACTGGCTGTACCTACATTTACAATACTGGCTGTACCTACATTCACAGTACTGACTGTACCTACATTCACTGTCCTGGCTGTACCTACATTTACAATACTGGCTGTACCTACATTCACAATACTGGCTGTACCTACAATCACAGTACTGGCTGTACCTACATTTACATTACTGGCTGTACCTACATTCACAGTACTGGCTGTACCTACATTCACAGTACTGGCTGTACCTACATTTACAGTACTGGCTGTACCTACATTCACTGTACTGGCTGTACCTACATTCACAGTACTGGCTGTACCTACATTCACAGTACTGGCTGTACCTACATTCACAGTACTGGCTGTACCTACATTCACAATACTGGCTGTACCTACA